>JARHVA010001897.1:600000-1045000 GCA_037957365.1 Torreya grandis | reverse complement strand
TTAGGGTTTCATCATTTCTTAGGGTTTTAGATTTATCCTACACTTAGGTTTGTATTTTAGATCTTATTTTTTATTTCCTTTAATAATCAATAATCTATGCATTTTAACCTATATTTTTTGATGTATTCATGAACATATTCTATGTCATATAAGAAGGTTAGATTTTATATACCTATAAGGTGAAGTTCTAGGTTAGTGGTGTTGCAATTGATTATAATCAAATTCCATTTATTCAACCACGTGTTTATGTGTAATATAAAATAGATAAGATTGAAGAAATGTAAATTCCTTCTTCTATTGATGCAAATCTTTATAAATAATGTATAGGTGTAAAGGAATGTGTTATTAATAATGTTATTCCTAATCTTTAAAATTACTATAAAGATGATAATGAAAATTATAATGAATATAAATGTATAATACATCTTGATGAGCTTAATGGTGTATATTTTTCACATGTAGAAACACTTTTAATTTTTTTAAATCATAACAGTATGCAACTGAATGACATAGATAAAATATTGAACCATTATCCTATAGTTTGAGAATGTAAATAATGCTAAATAAGCCACATTTGAGGAACAACATGATGAACTATTAAATTTACTATTCCAATTTTAGAGTCATATATTATACAATAGGTTTTCATACCATTAGTATTTTTACTACTATTTATGTGTCTACACTAATGGATACACAAGTGATGCCCACACATGGTGTGGGGGAACATAAGGTGATTTTCATATTTTTATGGTTATTCCTATGCAACATATATTTTCCTCCTAGGATTCCTACTCATGTGATGTCATATATTACTAATCAATACCCTATGCTTACTAATCAATAACTTATATACAATCTTCTTAATCTTCAAGAAAATGTTTCCCAACTAGAACAAGGAGCTTATAGAACATATCATTTGAAAAAATCTCAAACATTATTATAAAACACTTTCACTCTAGATATTTCTACTTATCTCTTTCCTAAAGGATTTATTGCATCTAAGCTTACACCATATGATGTTAAAAGTGATCTAGAACATATTAGAGCCTTGCATGCAACATGCTTAATTCATCTAATCATAAGTTACTAATGAATATTTTTCCTAGTATCCTTAAGTAATATGCCTTGCAATGGTTTTATGACCTTTATTTCTAATTAGTACATGCTTATAATGTTAAAATCCTATATATGTTACATTAAGTTACACCAAATAAAATTAAATCCCTATGGTTTACTTATAAAATCATCTATAACTATCAGTAAAATCACTGTTTGACTAATAAATATATCTAAAAAAATAAATGTAAAAATGCATCAAAGCATTATTGAATAAAATGATCCATTTTGTTTTCAAACAATGTATAATAGATTAAAATATGAATAATTATCATAAAATTAATAGTGTAAATATTCAAGTACATAAAATCACTAGTATAATCCTTAATAAAACTATAAATAAGCATATAGCCACTATTGTGTTGAATAGTCATCAAATAATAATATACTATATATTACATTTTAGTATAAACTCAAATATATAATATAGTATGCACAATAGTACAAATGAATCTCATAAATAGCTCAATGATTCATTCATATATATATATATATATATGATCTCAAATGGTTGAATAGTTGAACAGAGGGAGCATCATCCGAGCATTTTACCTCCAACCACAGACCACTGATCTCATGCACACCTTTCCACTATGAGTGGCCCTTCCCTTCATGAAGGGTAAGATAATAATAAATTTGATATCAATAAATCAACTAGAACCAATGTGTGTAAAATTACTAATACATATAGATGACAATGTCTCAACTATAACATTAATTTGCCCAAATTTTTCATTATAGAATCAGATCTCACATGGATCTAATTCAATTCCACTCACACAAAATTATTTTCTAATGAATCATAAATACCAAATGATATCATGGGGTAGATATATGAGTTACAAGACATCACCCTCATATATCTATCATCGGTTATTATATCAAACCTGTCAATGACTTATCATAATAAATCAAAATACAATAATATTGATTGTAACATTCATCAATATAGGCATTTACACAATGAAAGACATAGGTAATCATCATTCAACAATCTCATTAATTTCAATTACTTAAATCTCAACAATGTCATGTATAGGTTCCTAAAATGAATTATATTTAAATCAATCCTACATAATGTCTATAAGATAATATTCCAAGAGTATTTTTACTTTGATTATTCAACTTAATTCTTTTCATTAACATTAAATCATCTAAGGTCTGAAAGTATCTACCCATATAAGTCATACAAACTAAAAAATAGCACATAACACAATCAAGTCTCTAAACTTACCGTATTAATCTCTCATAACTTATTTTTTCATGTTTTATTACATGATAAAATATCATATTTTGTCTAATATAAATGAGTACAGTCTAATAACTAAATTTAATACTCATTCATTTCAACTAGTTTATAGTCTTCTAGAAAAGCTTTACTAAATATATTTATAACATCTGGAGTATATATATCAAGTATATACAAATTCCTTATTTGGTCTATTTATTTGATTCCAATCAACTAAATTATATCTAATGAATTCATAGACCCATTAAAATATATTTAAAGAAATGAAAAATCAGTCTAGAAGTCTCATTATAACCTATAACCATTCAAAATCATTAAAAAGAAGACAAGTGTATGCTCGAGTTTGATACATTTGCATGCATAAATTAATGTAATCATATTTATTTATACATATACATATACATTCATTTATGCATACAATTAAACTAAGTTTCTAAAAATTAGATGAGTCTACAAATATGATCACATATTTACACATGGTCATGTGTGCAAATGTATATACATATATATACATGTCTATGTGTGTCATTTACTTCAATTTAAGAGGTAAATAATAACTCTAATGTAGGCTTCCTAAATATTGATATATCTATATAATATTAACTAGTAAAACAAACCATAGCTATAGTTCTCTTAGGTAATATAAATCCACCTAATGCCCTTGAATATTGTTTCACATATTCAATAATTACTTAATGAAAACATCATTTTAGGATTATACTATTTCAATAATATTATATACAATAGACATCTTGCTCATGTTTAAAGATTAAACTTCTATCAAGGTATATTCAAATTTTTACTCATTTTGGTTCATATTCAAAACACTCAAAATTTGTACATATAATACCTATAAAGTATGCCACACTAGTTTTGTGCAAGGTATATCATGGAGTTTAAAAACTCAAAATAAATCCCTAAATATGTAGTAGCTCGGTGGGTTTTCAAAAAACATTGTATTACTATTTGAACCAATACATAGTTTAGAATGAAGTAAAAAATATAGAGTTTCTTATCTACTACGATAAATTTAACACCATATATAATACCCTAGCCAATAAAATCTTAAGTCATGTATAAAAAAATGTGTGTAGCAAAGGAATTTCATATGGAAGATTTTGGTAGTTGATAACATTCAATTTGTTAAAAATAAAAGGTTTGGTATCATTTTTATAAGCCTATGGATGGAATCAAATTCCATCCCCAGGTCCATAAATATGATGCCCTACATTTTTTAATAAATAGATCTACCATCAAATACAATTGAATAGGTTTTACATTAACCTAGGTCAAACATTTATTTTTTTTACTCCTAAATAGGTCTAAAAATGCAAGAAAAAACCCATTCATTCTCTATACACAAATTCAAATTTTCATTTGCTTGGTTATAACAATATCAATCATTCCAGTTATATATGTTGGTAACCTCTCTATCCTTTTCCAAAATCACTTTTCTTTCCTTTATCGTGTTACAATTATCCTCTCTTACTCTTTTCTTATTCTTTTTTCCAAAACCAATGCATGTTTTGCATGATCTAGTAACTCTCTTACAACTCAAAGAGTTCTCCATAATGGAACTCAAATTCATCAAATGTGCAAACTAATCCATTAGTCATTAACTTGAAGTCATAAATCCTATTTTAAACATGGCAGCTACATGAAACCCTCCATCTTCCAAATGCTAAAGTTAACTTCAACATCATAACAACAAACAAAACTAATTCCTTCTCATAATTTCCAAATAACCTAATTTATTCCCTTTTGAACTTTGTAATATTTCTAAATAAACATAATCAAAATAAAATCCAAAGTTTTGAAGTTCCTTTTTAATTAAATTATTTTGGGTGATTTCACCCTCTTTCACCCCCTCTCTATGCCACTAAAAAGGGACAATAAGTAGAATAATCAAAAAAGACAAATAAACACTCAAATTTTACCAACTAGAATGCATTCAAGGTTAACACAATATAATTTAATTCCTGTAAATATTTTAACACAACCAGTCAATTCATAGACTTCACATACTATGCTAATCATGACAAGTAATGTACCTAGTCAATGTAAACAAGCTTGATTCACTACAAGGGTAAATAATGTAAGTGATATTTATCATTTTAGCTAAATATTGATTAACATTCATTTCATCCAAGAAAATATGAATGTGGTGTGTGTGGGTTTAGTTCAATTCTCTCAATCCCTAATTTTGATATCTATAACCACCATCTCCGATGATACTCTCCCTTTATGCTACTTATGAGGGAAAAATATTCCTACAACCACCTCAATCAAATAAAGGGTAGTTAGTCCAAGATTATAACAAGTAATCATATACTTAGAATATAGAAGCATCAATAATATGTTATAATACAAAACATTTGTATTGAAATCACAATCAACATGATCATTGAACATAGTGTAAACCTATGCAAATGTTCTCCAACACAATAATTTATTATGAAAAACAAATATCAATATCAAACATAAATCATACATATCCAGATCAAACATAAAAATTAAAACTATAAATCATTAATTCTATAACCCCTACCAATACTTAAGTAGTTTTTGTAGAGTGGGATAGGATGTGACATCTTTCCCCCCTAAAATAGGTCATCATCTTAGTGACTTTTATGTCAAACAATAGTTCAAGAAATAAAAATAAATTTCAGTAGAAAAATCATTTAAATAAATGAGAAAACAACCTCAAGAATTCTTCATAGTCTTCTCATGTAGCACTATCTTCACAATATCGGTCCCAATAGACATTGCATTATGATACCTTTTTTTTATGTAATCTAAGATTATAGGTATCAATTATTATTATTGGTTCTAATATGACCACCCTTAGATGTATAACTTGTAATGCATTCCAATCTAAGACATGAGAAGGATCAGTTATATACTTTTTAAAATAAGATAGATGAAAACTATTATGCATTTGAGATAAAGCTGGTGGCAATACAAGTCTATACACTATGGTATTAATTACTTATATAACCTCGAAGGGTCCCACATATCTCAGTGATTTTTTTTATTTACAAAACTTAATAGCACTCTTTTAGGGTTTAACTGGTATAAAAACTTTATGTCCAACTGAGAATTACCTTATTTTTTTAGATTAGCATAACATTTCTACCTATCATTAGATTCAACCAATATTTATCTTAGTAACTTTACTTGGTATTCTATTTATACAAGTATATAAAATCCAAAGACCACTCTATATTGTAATTTATCCTAGCTAATTAGTTTCTTGCACCTACCATACAATGCCTCAAAAGGATCCATTTTTAAAGCTTATTGGAATGAGTTATTATAAGAAAACTCAACCAATGGTAGGTATTAATCCCATTTATATTGTTGGTCTATGTAATACATCCTCAAAAGATCCTCCAAAACTTGATGTATTCTCTTTATTTCCTTGTTTATTTTTGGATGGTAAGTTATACTATAGTTTATTTGTGTACCCAAATTTGAATTGAGATTTTACCAAAACCTTGATGTCATCCTAGGGTCTCTATCCAAAAATATCTTTTATGAAAAAAATGTAATCTATAAACCTCTTTCACAAACTATTTGGCAAGCATTGATGCATCATCTATTAGATTACCTAGAATGAAGTGAGTTACCTTGGTAATTTATCCACAACTACCAAAATCATGTTATAATGGTTTCTATACATAGGCAATCTTTGGACAAAGTCCATGCTAATAAATTTACACTTATATTTTGGTATATAATGTGAATATAACAACCCAACAGGTTATACATATTCAACCTTAACTCACTGACACTCTAAGTATCTAGACACAAAGTATATTTCATCTATTTTATTCCCTTCCAAAAATACAATGGTCTTAATTATGTTAATAGCTTAGTCACTCCAAAAATCTAGAGCATTATGCAATTCCTTTAACACAATATTCCATAAATTTTCCCTATCAAGCACATATATTTTACCATTATACCTTAAAATCCCATCATTCTCAAATTGAAATTCATGGTATCTACAATCTTGAGAATTCTTAATCAATGTTTTATTAACTTGTTCATAGAATTCATCTCTAGGTAAAAAAATTACTACCTAATCTCAAAAATTATTTATTATCATTTTCAATTTTGAAATTTACCTTCTATGACTAGGGCATCTACAACTCTATTCTCTTTACCCTTAATGTAGTTAATACCAAAATCATAGTCTAAAAAAATTATAACCACTACCTTTGATGAGCATTAAGGTTAGGTTGGGTAAATATATACTTGAGTCCCAAGTTATTAGTTTTAAGATCAAAAGGCTTTCCTAATAAATAATGACTCTAAACTTGTAAAACATGAACTCTGGTAGTGTTGATTTTCTAAGTCACCCCAGTTGATGTAAGGCTTATAGAGAGGTAATGAACATGAAAAGTCTTAGGTACTTCAAGTAGAAGGTACACAGGTGCTTCTCATTTGTACCAATCCCAAGTTAAAAGGTGTAGGTCTATGCGACAATGTAGTGATAACTTGTGCTTGTATAAAGCTCTCAATGCATGCCTATGTGTGAGTTCTAATGACACACAAGTTAAAAGTCACATGAATTCAAGGATGAAAACCCCCAAGTTCCAAATGGATAAGTAAAGAGAGAGTGTAGGGAGTGGCTATGAATCATCAAGATCACACCTGGGTCTTCAATCTCCTTACATTCACTCATTTAAATCCTTCCTCATGCCTATCCAATGATGTTCCATGCCCATGCACTAGATTTTACGCCTGCAAGTTACATAGGATGTAATATCCTTTCTACCATTTCCATGTGATATCTTGGTGTTCACCAAATACCCAATTAAGAAGCACCATGTGTTGAGTGGTACTAGGGTATAAAGAGGGTACTCAGAGGTAGTTGAATTAATCCTGAGGGGATATCAGGATAAGTAAATACATAAGCAACTACTAGACATTAGGATGAGAATACATGCCACCCTATGACTCTATCAAGGAATTTTTCTATTCCCTTATGCACATGTGTATCCAAAAATGATCTTGACACTAACTCCAGATCAAATCATTGAATAAACTTCAAGAATCATGGCTACATAATTTCAAGGGAATTTAAAGCTATACCCACCACCCCCAAGTGGTGTATTTATTGTAAAATAGGCTTGTTCACTATAAAATTCTAGTTTTTCACTTGTAAAAGGGTCAACATATTTTTAGAAACCTCATGTTACTAAAATTTACCCTCCAAGAGCACTTGTATTAGCTAAATATTATAGACTAATGAGAATTAAGTTCACCTCTTTTCATTATTTTGATGATTTGTGTGTTATTTGTGTTTGTTCATCCTTAACTGTGGGTAATTTTCACCCCTCTCATTATTTTCCATTCATATCACCTCCTCATTAAACTTATAACTTACTTGTAGGTTGTATTTTGTGCTCACCATGGTCTATGTTGATATTGTATATGGACCATTTGTCATCCCTCTCAGTGTTGTGTTATGTTCACATGCCCCCATGTAAAACATTAATGCAATTGGAGTGTCCTTGGTAGGATCTGTGTGATATCATCTTATTCTTAAAATTTTGTATTATGTTTACGATAGTAGGAATGCTCACTCTATTTTTGGGGCATCACCTTTTTACATTTTATCATCTCTTACCTTTTCCCTCCCTTTTCCTTTAAAAATTTTAGGTTTAGACTAGCGGTAGATATACATTTTTACTCTTTACGTCCATGCACTAGTCTTAAATTAGGCGCACTTAGAATAAAAGAAATTTGGCATACTCTAGAGGCTCATCCAAAGGAGTGCAAGGGTCCCACACCTTGAGGGTGTTCCCATCATTGTGATGAGATAATTTATGCTTATGTTTATAAACTTTTATGCCTCACACAAGACCTCCATGCTAAGTACCCCACCATAAAGCATTCCCATGTCAATGAGCATTCATGAGTGCACATTTCAAATGATAATAATTTTTTACATGGCCATTGGGACCAACATTTGAATAAAATCTAAGGAATTGGTTTTATCTTTAGCTAACAAGTGTAGTAGACACTCAGTAAGAGCACCTGGTGACTCCAAACATTTTTGGTCTATAAAGATCATCCCCTTATCTACATGCCAATAAGAACAAGATCATCTACAAGAGGCATTGATTTCAATTTTGGTCAGCTTCTAGTTCCATCTATAATAAGAAGAGTTAAAGCATCTTTATCTCCTGTCAAAAGGTGTAGTGCAAGCTAGTCACCCCCCAGGGCACATTCTACACCTCTATTTTGAAGGTTATTCATTCCTATAAGAGGCCTATGCCCTATCCCATTTATGGTTGCACTAAGGAATCAATTATTTGTGCCTTTTAATGGAGGTATTCCATTATTTCTCACATATTATGATGGCATTCTAGTTGTAACCCTCAAAATCTTGTCTTATTTTACAAGCAAGAAATCAAATTTTCCATTGGAGCACATTTAAGACATCATAAATATTTATTTGATATAGAGGATAACATCATGGATAGGATACTCACCTACTCATTAAAAGGTAAATCCATCCAATGGTATCAAGGTTTGAGACTAAATTTTATTCAAAATTGGGATGAACTTGGTGAATAATTATGCAAGCAGTTTGAAGATCAAAATAACCACTTGTCCCTAATAGAGAAACCCACAACCATAAAACAAGTGTTACAAAAAATTATGGTCAACTTCAAATTTATATTATAGAGAGTTTGGGATAGAATCCCACCTTTGTGTAAGCCATCTCCCAACGTTGCATTCTTATATTTTTTAAAGGCTCTTAACAGTGATATCATGATGATGATTCAATCTGTGGGAGGTGCAGTTCTCCTTGATGCCTATGAAGTGGTTATGCACATAGAAAATTGTTTGATCTAAGCAATAAATATTGTGCCTAGACCCCTTATACCTATATTCATAGATCTACTCCCTAATTAAGTAGATATGCAACCTATGCTAGCACCTATTCCTACCACAATTAGATTGCCTTCTTCATCCACCACCTCTCCTAGTGAATTGCATGAAGCTAAAATGCTACTCCAAAGTTTTGGGAATGAACTTGTTACTCTCAAAAGGTATAAATCATAGTATCCTAGACCCCATCAACCCTTTATTCAATAATACTAATCAAACAAGCCTCCTTACCAAGGTAGTGCATAAGCACAAAATCAGCTCACATATAATAGACCATTATATGCGTAAAAGGCTGATACTACTAGCACCTCTAGATCCTTTATCCTAGTATAGAAAAACCTAGCATAGTATTTCAAATGGTTCTTCCCATATAGCCAACTACATTATCAATCAACATGCATGCATGTAGTCATAAACTAAGGGCTTATGGTTCAAATTTTACCTTGATCACAACAATAAACAAGTAGCACAACTCTACTTATGGGAGAAGTTTAGGCATCAACTCAACCATAAGATGATTCTACTTTCATCAATTGGTAGAAAGAGGACTTTAACTATGTAAATCAAATTAATGCACCTAGTGGAGGAAGCACTTTAGTTACTTTCAACATGAGATTCAAAAGAAGATCTATGAAGGAGGCCATACCAACTTCAACACCCTTACCTTCAATACCCCAAACCATTCATGTAGGTGCACAAGCCAAGATGCATGCACAACCTTTGTGCCCAAAAGGGGTCATAAAAAAAGAGGGACCATCTCAAATTATTTCCCCAGTACTAGAGGAGGTTATTTCTCAAAATACATAACCAAAGGGATTTTAGATTCCCTTTAATATAGTACATCAGATGAAGAAGACAAACCTCAATACAACTATGTGGGATGCGCTTACTATTCCATCCCAACAAAATCTATTATAAGATGCACTAAAAGGTTTCTAGGAGTGTCAAGTACCCCACTCATGTTAACCAAATAAGTTTCCCTCATTCTACATCTCCCTAAGCATCAACCAACATCTGGTGCACAATTGTATGATCGATTTAGGTGCAAGCATCTCAGTAATGCCAAAGAAGATCCTAGATACACTTGGAATTATATATACCCCTATTTTAAAATGAGTAGTCCGTCTCAATGGCATGATAGTAATAGTTATAGGTAAAATAAAGGATTTCAATCTAGCATTGCATGCATGCCCAAGTTTTTCTATTGTGTAGGATATTATAATCATCAACTTACCTCCCTACTTTATTATCTACCTCTCTCGAGTATTCACAACAAATATGGGTGGGTATTTATCTTTATAATGGTCACACATGTTATTGAGAACTAGATGCAGAACAAAAGTGACCATGAGGCTAGAGCCTATTTTAAAAAGCTGTGTTGATCCATACTCTCCCAACCCAGTTGAGCAAAATTGTTCAATGTTTGACCAGGAGGATCCTATCTTCCATGAGGCCAAAACACCAGTGGAGGAGGTCCTAGATGATCTACTAGATAAATGGGTGCATGAATATTTTGAGTATGATCCATATGATAATGCATTGATAGGGCTTGGTACATATTGCATCACGTAATAAAATTCCACAACACTTGAGCTTATAAAGGTCCATGAGAACCTTGAAAGTACATGGCATTTTTACTTTGATGGATCCATAAGTAGGAATGATATAGGAGCTAGTGTCATGTTAGTCTCACCCCAAAAGGAAAAATATTTACATGCCTTCAAATTTTAATTTTCTTGCATGAATAATGTTATCGAGTATGAGGTGTTAGTCTAAGGCCTTCAACTCATGTAGAAGAAAGAAATCAAGGCACTACAAGTGTTAGGATATAGTGAGCTAGTTGTCAATTAGGTTAGGGTGTAGAGCACAAATAAGAAGGGATTTATGAATTCCTATAAACATAGAGTGTGAGATATTATGGAAGGCTTCAATTCATTCAACATCATTTCCATAGAAAAACCACAAAATGTTGATACAGATAGGCTTGTAACTATAAGTGCATAGTATGACATCCTTCATAATATAATGAAAGAATCTAAGTAGCTTTTCAAACTCATGGTCACGCTGGTAGTTCTTGACAACATGGAGAATTGGCAAGTGTTTGAAATTGATGAGAAGATCATCAATTTCTTATAATATAAGGTAGATTTTTTCACCATAAACTAGGTATAGCTACAAACTCAGTATGGAGATCAAGTCATCCAGTTGAAGGGAAATAAGCTACCAAAGGGTCTAGTCACCCTAGAATCATCTTCAATATTGATAACCAATTTAAATGAGAGAAGCACAGTATGAAAACCAAGGAAGGCATCTCTATGCCCATATTCATTTCAGAAGGGAAAGATATTAAAGTTGGCAAGGTTTACTCCATGCCAAAAATTAAGAGCTTTATTTAACTCAATAAGAGATATGATGATATTTTTGCATGAAACTATAAGGATCTTAGAGGTTTTGATCTAGGATTAACATAGCACACAATTGAGCTTCATCCTAAGGTGTTACCTATGTAGCAAAATTAGATGCCTATCAATCCAAATCTAGAGCCATTAGTGCACAAAAAGATCTGAAAACTCATTGAGGCTAGTATAATACTTCCAATAAAGCACTCCTCATGGGTCACCAACTTGGTCCCAATGTAAAACAAGAATGCGGAGATACACCTCTACATGGACTTTAGGGACCTAAACAAGGCCTCCCTCAAAGACCACTATGCTCTCTCACCAATAGAGTAAATATTGAAAATGGTTGCATGTGTATAAAGGTTCTCAGTACTAGATGGTTACTCAAGCTATAACCAAATCCTTATTCAGGAGTATGATTGTTATAAAAACACATTCACCACTAAGTGTGGAACCTTTTCATACTAGCTCATACTATTTAGTTTGATAAATGCAAGTGTAACCTTCTAGAGAGCCGTGGATATGGCATTCAAAGAGATCATTAATATGGTCATCTTGGTTTACTTGAATGACAACTATTTTTCTAAGCATGCAAAGGATCATTTGGATCATCTGGAGTAGGTGTTTCAAAAATGTTGGGAGTTGATAATATCTCTAAACCCTAACAAATACATCTTCATGGTTTATGAATTCACCCTTCCTGAGCATATTTTTTCAAAATAAGGACTCACAATTGATTCGGAGTAATTCAAGGTTATCTCATCTATTCCTCTTTTGAGCCATAATAATACTCTTTAGATCTTCCTAGGGAGAATCAATTTTGTGAGAAGATTCATGCCTAGTTTTACCATCTTAGTTAAGCCCCACACTATGATGTTGAAAAAGAGTGTTATATTCCATTATATGCATGAAGTCAAGGATAGTTTCAAAGCTATAAATTGTGCCATCATACAAGCCCCTACCTTGATCAGCCTAGACTATAACAAGGATTTTATACTTTATACATTTAGATGGGTTGAAAGTATCTCAGCCATCCTTACACAGTAGAACAAAGATCAACTGGATAGTTGATTTCCTTCTTCAACCATACACTGAAGGATTATGACTTGTGTTATAGCATCATGGAAAAATACATCATTTCAATTATGAGAGTGATTAATAAATTTAGACATATGCTCTATAATAACAAAACCCAAATCATGGTGGCACACATGAGCATCAAGGAGTTTCTAATTTATAAGGATATCGATGAGAAAAGGGATGGCTAGATCATGAAAGTGATGGAGTATATTTTAGACATCTAGGTCACTAAGCTAGTGCAATTAAAGGGACTCTATGAACAATTGGCTAAGGAATCAAAACTAGATGGTGTATTCTTAGTGTCACATGAAGGAGAATGCACAAGCCCAAAGGTTGTGACCAAATGGGCATAAGATATGAAGGCATTCCTTTAACATAACATATATCCCTTAGGCCTCAACAAAGTTAAGTGCATGTATTTTAGATTACAATATATTCCCTATGTGCTCATAAAAGGCACACTTTTTTTCAAGGATCTCAATGAAGTACTCTTAAAGTGCATGAAACTAGAACAAGTAAGAAAAATTATTCTAGAATTCCATGATGGTCCTATGGGAGGCTATTATTTTCCTAAGACCACAACCATGAAGATCCTGTGAGCCAAATATTATTGGCTAACTCTGTTCAAATATGCATATTTTTATGTGAAAAATTTAAATAAATGCCCCTTATTCATAGGCAAGTAAAGGATAGAAACCTTACCATTATACCCAATTCAAGTTGATCAACCTTTTTTGAAATGGGGTCTAGACTTCATAGGCATGATTAATCTACCTTCAAGTGATGGGCATAAATGGCTCCTTGTAGCCACTAGTTATTTCACAAAGTGGACATAAGTAGTTACGCTCAAAGAGTCTAATGAGATATCCATACTCAACTTCTATGAGGGTAATGTAACAAGATTTGGCATCCCTTCCACCATTATCTCTAATAATGCATTGGCCTTCCTTAGAACTAGGATCAACAAGTGGGCCACTAAGTAAAACATCTATCTGAGTACTTCATTGAATTATTACCATCAAGGTAATGGTATAGTTGAGTCCAAAAACAAGAACCTAATTTTCATCATAAAGAGGACTCTAGAGAATAACTAGTGAGCTTGACATACTAAGTTTAGGACTGCTCTTTGGGTTGATCGAATTATACCCATGAAAATATTGGTGAAAACACCCTTCATGCTAGTCTATGGAAGGGAAGATAGATTACCAATGTCCCTTGAGTTACCTTCATTATAACTTGCACATCAATTGGATCTATTCAAAATTGATCCCTCATAGTAAGATTAACCAAGCTAATGGATCTATAATAAACTAGAGCACAAGTTACATGCACAATATAACTCCAAGCATAAACTAAGAGGTTTTTTGACAAGAAAGCCAGTGATAGTAATTTATAAGAGGAAGACTTAGTGCTCAAATGGGATGAATAAAGATAAAAATTTGGAAGGCACACTAAGTTTGACATAATATGGAGTGGTCCATATACCATAACCAATTTTAATAAATCCAATGCCTTCCAACTTGCCAAAATGAATGGAGAGGAACTGCCAATTCCAATCAATGGGATTCATCTCAAGCACTATCTCCATTGATATTTGTATAGTTTTTTACTAAGTAGAGTATATTTTCATTTCCCTAAAGTTCCTTGCATGCATTATTTTAGAGTATTTTCAACTCCTCTGAGTTCTTTGGGCACTTGGGTCTTCAATCTCCTTACATGCACTCATTTAAAACCCTCCGCATGCCTATCCAATGTAGCTCCATGCCCATGTGTAGGATTATACATCTGTGCCCATAAGTTGTGAAAGATTCAACCCTCTTTCTACCACTACCATGTGGGATCCCAATGCTCACCAAATAATCAATTAGGAAACACCACATGCTAAGTATAAGAAGGGTATAAAAAGGGTAATCAAAGGTAGCTGAATAAATCTTGAGTAGATATCAAGATAAGTAAATTCATAATTGGATACCAAACATCATGATGTGAATACATACCACTTTCTGACTCTATCATGGAATTATTCCATTGCCCTATGCACACATGTATCCAAAAATGATCCTACCACCAACTCTAGATCTGATCATCGAACAAACTTCAAGAAACATGGTCATGGTATCACAAAAGAATTTAAAGATATAACCACTACCCCCAAGTGGTGCATTTATTTTAAAATAGGTTTTTTCACTATAAATTCTTGGTTATTCACTTGTAAAATGGTTGACATATTTTTATCAACCTCATGTTGCTAAAATTTTCTCTCCAAGAGCACTTGTATTGGCTAAATATTGTATACTATTGAGAATTAAGTTTGTCTCTTCCATTCTTCTGATGATCTATGTGTTATTTGTGTTTTTTTATCCTTGAATTTGGGTAATGTTTTCCCCTCTCACTATTTTCCATTCTTATCACCTCCTCATTGAACTTAGAACTCACTTGCAACTTATACTCTATGCATACCAAGGTCTATGTTGATATTGTTTATGGAATATTTATCATCCCTTTTAGTTTTGCATTATAGTCCCACACATCCATGAAAAACATTTATGAATTTGGAGTGTCCTTGGTGGGATCTATGTGATATCATCTTTTTCTCAAAATTTTGTATTGTGTTTATGGTAGTAAGAGCACTCACTCTATTCTAGGCACATCACCTTTTTACATTTTAGCATCTCTTACCTTTTCCCTCCCTTTTCTCTCAAAAATCTTAGGTTTAGACTAGAAGTAGACATACCTTTATGCTATTTAGGTCTATGATCTAGTTCTAAACTAGGTGTGCTTAAAATATAAATAATCTTGCCTACTTCATTAGCTCATCCCAAAGAGTGCAAGGGTCCCATACTTTGGGGACATTCCCATTATTGTGATGAGAAAACTGATGCTCATGTGCATAACTAAGTAATAATATTTCTACACCTAGTGTCATATAATTTTACACCTCATGCAAGGCTTCCATGTTGAGAACCCCACCTCAAATCACTTTTTCACTAAGGAACATTCATGAGTACATATTTTGAATGACAATAGGTAGCTAGTTGTAGGTCATGAGGATCATAATTCACTTCATAAACTTTCAATTTCCTCGATTTGTAGACTACAATTGAACCATATTTCATAATAACTCTTCCTAAACCATCTGCTAATGCATCTATTATAACTATAAAATGACCATTTAGATCTAGAATTTGTAATGTTGGTATTGAAGTAAGCCTCTTTTTTAGAACTTGAATGGCTTCTTTGCACTTATTGGACTAAACAAAATGTTGATATTTCCACTAAAAAGAGGTGATCATATTAGTTGTTTTAGATAAATTTGGCATAAACTTCTTATAGTACCCTATTAAACCCATAAAACTACACACTCATGCACATTTTTGGGTGTTGTCCACTCCATAATGGTTCTAATCTTGGCTATATCTATATAAATTCCTTCTAAAGAGATAATATGTTCCAAGTATTGTACTCTTATTTGAAAGAATGAACATTTAGACAACTTCCCATAGAGTTTATTTTTTCAACCACTACAACAAATTCTCAACTTGTTCTTCTTCATTTTTGGAATAGATGATAATATCATCAAGAAAGACTAGTACAAATTGAACAAAGTAATATTTGAACACATTGTTCATGAGGTTCATGAATGTTTCTAGTGTATTCATCAATCCAAAAGGAAGTACTATTAACTCATAATGTCCATAATGAGTTTTAAAAGCTATTTTTGAAATATCTTCCTTTCTAATTACCAATTTATGGTGCCCGTCATGAAGATAAATCTTTGAAAGTATTTTTACTCCATGCAGTTGATCATAATTATCATCAATACAAGGTAAAGGATACCTATTCTTGATTGTTTTCTTGTTAAGAATTTGGTAGTCAATTCATAGACAAAGGGTTCGATATTTATTTTTGATAAAGACTACAAGTTTACCCCATGGTAAAACATTCAGATGAATCAACCCTTTGTCTAACATCTCCTAAAGTCGGGCCTTTAACTCAATTAACTTAGTTGTCATCATTATTTAAGGAGCCTTGGATTTTGGTTTTGACCCTAAAATTATATCAATGGTGATATCAAATTCCCTCTAGGGAGGTATACCTAGTAATTCCTATGGAAAAACATCCTGAAACTCTTGTATAAAATGATAGTCTTCTAAAGAGGGTTCCTTAGCTTCACTAATTTCATTCATTTTGACTAGGAATGTTTAACATTCCTTCCATTGAGCCTTTTTCAACTGATCTGATGAAATTTTACTTAGTTTTTACTCTATATGATCTCCTTATATTTGGTTTTGATTTCTCAAATCATCTAGACACTCAACCTTCTTAATAAAATAATCAACTTTGGCTATGTTTTTAGCCATCTAATTCACTTATAGGATCACAACATATGACCCTAGTGGTGTTGTATAAAGATCAACAACCATAATAAATTTTGTTAACTTTATTTTAGCCTCAATAAGACATCTGTCAATCTTGACCTTAGTTTCATTCCCATAATGAACTAACCAAGCATTTACCATAAAATCATATTTCCTAGATAATTTAACATTTTAGGAGAGATGAAATATTCAATGGCTCCTTTATCTATCAAAATAAAAATAGGTTTCCCAAACAAAGTACCTAATACTTCAATGGGAGAGTATTGAAAGTCCACTTGATGGTTATCATCTGCTACATGAATACATCGTTGAAAGGTAGAGGTGGACAAATTATTATTTCTACCATATGTCTTCTACCAAGGATAATATTTCACATAATTTTCTCCTCCACATGTAAAGAATCCACCATGTGGTCATTTCCTCTCAACTTGATTAACTCCCTTGAATCTTTCCCTAAAATTACGTACAATTTTCTTTTTCTATGAAGCATTGTTGAATCTTTCATTATAGATATTAAATCAGTTCTAAAAATTCCCATTCTATTTCTAGTTATTTTTCTTGAAGAGTGTCTCCAAACTTCCAAACTTATTTTTGAATTTTCCTTTGACCTCAACAAGTGATTTCAACTTTTAATCTTTTTTAAAAACCTTTTCAAAGACCTGGTCCATAGTGGAAGGTCCATACACATCCACCTCACATCTAATTTGTGGCTTTAATCCCATAATAAACTTTTTGATCTAAATATGTTCATCTTTTGATACTATAGAATATACTTTAATAGCTTTGTAAATTACTCCCAATATTTGTTTACTGATAAATACTATTAAGAACTTTTATTCTAAAATATATAAAATCATAAAACTACTAAATATATTAAAACTATATTCCTTTTATGGAAGGAATCACTCTGAAACACTTGCCACTTTGAGGGGGATACCTCCTTTGAGAAAGCTCAATTACAATTCTTCTTCTTTGATGATTTTACAATGGGTTATGACCTCTTATTTATACTAATCTAATCTACCTCACTCTACCATTCTATTCATGTGGGATTATTTTTACTATTCACTATTATACCTTTATCTAGGTACATTACATTTCATCCCCCTTAAAAATATTTCACCTTCAAAATATGATAAGAATTACTTAATAAAATAGGATTCTAACCAAAAGGATGCCTTAACATGCATTCGTTTAGGCTTCCACGTCTTCTTCTAGGACTGGGATGTGAGCATGTACAACAATAATGTGAACTCAAATACTACAACATGAGAGTGAAGTGCATAGAGATTGATGGATGGAGTAACCTCAACATGAAACATGAGGTTAGAGTCAATCACTAAAATTTGAATCTTGGTAATCAGCACTTCAAATCTAGAACAAGGGTGCAAAAAATACACTGCTTGGTGAGCTAATATGTCATCCCCCTTAGTATTTTTTTGTAAGGGATTTGAAGACTCGGTTCCTTGCTTGGGCTCTATGATTGTTAACATGGGATCATTGGGGGCCTACTCAATCATGGGGATTTCTTGACTGGGCTCATCTAAAACTTGTATAGGTATATCTAAAATGGGATCATTGTCTAGTTTGTTGATGGACTGAAAAGGTGGTTTTGTATAGAGATGTAAAAATAAAGGTGTCTCGCCATGATAATAGTATATGTGATCTTCTATGATGAAAGATAATCCATTTTCTTCTATTATATATTGAGGTTGGAACATTATAACCTCTAATTTAGTCTCATCTTGAATCCCATTGATGAAGTATCTTCACTAGAAATCATCAAATAGGTCATCAAGTGGATTGGCAAGCTTGTCAAACTCTATCTTATATTATCTAATTATGCTAGTTTGAGGAAGGGGCATCAATAATCTAGATGAACTATGAAGGCCCTTGATTATAAATAATTAGATGTTAGATTCAATAAAAAATACATCCTTACACAAAGACTTCCAGTGACCTCTTCTTTTTTTCTTTTTTTTTACAATAGAGGCATTCACTAAAACAATGATAAATTCTAAAATACCCAATGAAATTTAAAACTTGAAAATGTTTTGGAAAAAGGAGACAAAGATGAAAAAAAATTAGAAACATTTTGGTATGATTCATACTTTGTGAGATTATTATTCATAAGAGTAGTCATTTTTTTTTTAAATAGTAATAGTCACTAAAACTATGACAACTTTTAAAATAGTAAACAAAAATCAAAACTTTAAATTGCTATAGAAATATAGAAATGAGGTTCACAAAACCTAGAAATGGTTTGAAATGATTCATTACAATATGAGATAAGTTTAACAAAACTCATCAGAGTTTTTTTTAGACAAAAAATGTGGATCTAAACTTTAAACTATAAGAAAATAGCAGATCTAGCTGACTTTTGAAAGCTCTCAAGATGTAATTAAGAATTTAGACTTGCTCCATAAAGCTCCAAAGTATATTTTTAATTAAAAAACAAATCTCATCTAAATATCCCTATAAATTTCTCTGATACTAGATGTTAAGAACCTGTATGCTAAAATATAGAAAATCATAAAAATACTAAATATATTAAAATTGTATTCCTTTTATGAAAGAAATCACTCCAAATCACTTACCACTTCGAGGGGGATACCTCCTTTGAGAAAAATTAATTATAATTTTTCTTCCTTGATGATCTTACAATGGTTTATGCCCTCTTATTTATACTATTATAATCTACCCCACTCTACCATTCTGTGCATGTGGGATTATTATTACTATTCACTACTATTCACAATTCTATTATTATACCTCTATCTAGGTACATTAAAAATACACTTGTTTAATATTATAAAAATCTATTAATTTATGATCAAAGTACAACTAGGATATTCATCATGCTCTAAAAATAATCATAAACTACTCTCAAGTGATGGTAGTGGAATTAAGGTTCATCCCAAACTTCTTATTAGCCCACCAACTTGTTGCTTCACCAAATAGTTGGTAAGCTCCCATACGACCTTAGTCACTTCAAAATAAGTTTAATTCTTTAAATATTTTTCCATTTTATTGAGTCAATATTTAGCTCTATCACCCAATACCATACCATCAAACTTGGGTGGGTTCATTTTCTTCATGTCACCTGAAAGCTCTACATCTAATTGATATCTTATTACTTATTAACCTTCATCATGCCCTGTATCTTGAGGCTCTTCCCAATTAGTAGGTTATTCCTCTAAAACATTTTGTTCATCTTCCTCCTTACGTCCATGAAATTCTTGCTTTAGATATACTATCTTGTCTTTAGTCTCATTTATGATAGCAAATATTTGATCAAATTTTATAGCTTGTTTTATTACTAGCTAATTAGGATCGGCTTGAGATTTTACATTTGAAGTCCCATCACCACTCAATTTACCTTGTGTCATTATACTTACTAAAATTAGGAGAATATATTTATGTTAGTGGGAGTATTAGTTCTAAGCATTAAACCTTCACTTTGATAGCACAATGTTAGAACCCCATATGAGTTACATAAAGTTACACCAATTATTTCAAAATCCATATGGTTTACTTATAAAATTATTCATAATTATATGTAAAATCATTATTTGACTAATAAATTTATCTAAATAAATAAATAAAGAAACATGTCAACCCATTGGTTAATAAAATGACCCATTTAGTTTTCAAATAGCCTATAACATATTAAAAGATGACTTATTCTCATAAAATGAATAGTGGAAATATTCAAGTACATCAAATCACTAATATAATCCTCAATACAAATATAAATAATCATACATCCACTTTTGTTACAATATTCAAAATCAATCACAAATCTCACAAGCACTACTGTGTTGGATAGTCATCAAATACTAAGGTACTACATATTATATTTAAGTACAAACTCAAATATATAATATAGTATGTGAAATAGTACAAACGAGCCTCAAATAACTCAATAATTCATATGTATATATAACCATGAGTATGTTCCCAAATGGTTTAATATTTGAATAGAGGGAGAGCATGCTCTAAGTGCTTTACCTCTAACCACATACCATCAGTCTTCCATATACCTCCTTACTGGTAATGGCCCTTCTTTTCATAGAGGCATAGATAAGCACAGTGCATATATCAAGAAATCAACCATAACCCATGTGTGTATAATCACTAATACATTCAATAGTCACATAGACCATGGAAAAAATCCTCTATATAATATGACATCAACATACACATGTAAACTAGAAAATATAGTGGAATGACAATGACTCATTTATAACATTACTTTGGTCAAATTTTTCATTATAGAATTAGATCTCACATGGATCCAAGTTAATTCCACTCACACAAACTTTTTGCTAATGAATTATAACTACCAAATGATATCAGAGGGTAGATATATGAGTTGAAAGATAGCACCCTCATATATCTATCACTAATTATTATATAAAATATGCCAATGATTTCTCATAAAAATCATGGTACAATAATATAGATTTCAACATTCATCAATTCTATAGATGATATTTTGTGATTATATAACACCTCAGTCTTATACATTTATGAAACTCAAAGCTTAACTATTCATCTCAATTCTCTACCTTTCCCAATTTTTTAGGTCTTGTATCTACTCTATCCTTGTGCCTTTTGGCCTATATCTCTTAGTCCAACAAGTCTTATGATGATCACCCAGGGCTTTTATCTTTCCTAGAGTGTTTAAAATGTACTTATCTTCCATCTCTACAAGTTTATAATGTGTATTTACTTTCTTGATCCCTGGACACTAATTTCTAGGGAAAAAAATAGCATCAATGCTACTATCCTAGCCTAACATAAATGTTTAGTTCCCTAAATTCATCCAATTTACAAAATAAGTGTATCCTAATGGTTGAACTAATTATTTTAATGCAAGTTATTACTCCAAAGGGATTGATATAAATACAAGATCATCCCTCATTCATTTCTCACTTATAAAAATATCAAAGAGACCAAGGCACTTATCAAAAGCACTCTATCAAGCCTTCAATTGATCAAAATCTTCCTTATTCATATTTATATACTAGTCATAGGGACTACACATATACAGGTTTAAAGTAATAAAAGAGTATCCCAAGAGCCTGATTTGCCTAGTTATAACTTAGATCATGGTTTTAATTACTTTTCACACATTGTATGATTCACCCACAATCCAACACATAGGGGAAAACTACGTCGATTTGAGACCATCTTTAGAGTATTGGCTATGTATACAGCATCTTTTGATAGTGGGGTCATTGGGGTCAGCTCAACATTATGTGCATACTAACCCATTTTCCTAAAAGGTCACATTAAAGATGGAAAGCTAGGGTTTTATCATTTTATAAGTAGTAACTATCCATGACCTAGATATAAATGCACCATGGTAAAGGTGAAGTAGAACCCAAAAGCATCTAGGTGGTTGTAACCTATTTTAGTAGATATTCTATACAACAAACTAATATCAAACTCAGATAGTAGCATTGATGCAACCATCCTAGGTTGACATTACTATCCATAGAGCTAGAAGCATCAACACCAAAATATATATACTATTATGTAATCTATTTCCCACTTGCTTTCCTTCTATTCCAGATATATAATTGCATTGACATTAGAATAAGCTAAGTACTTCAATTCTTTATCATTTTTATATCTAGCATAGTTTTAATTTCTATATTTAAACTATTTTAGTATAATAAATTTAGTATATGTTTATATCTGAGTTTAGCATCTATAGATTTGATTATCTTAGCCTGTTATAGATCTGATTATCAAACTTGTGCCATTTCATTTTTATAAAATCCTTTAATACAAATATAGATAACACCAATATAGATCAACATTTTATGGTTAAACATTTTGTTAACCCTATCCATTTGAATGTAAATTTTTCTAATTCCTAAGGTTTTAAACTAGCTAGGGTTGTAAATTGATATACTTTTTAATTTCCTAATTTTACTATTTTACATGCAACCTAGGCATATCCGTAGATTGCTAGGTGTTCCTATTGAACATATTGATCTTCCTCTCCATCCATCTAAGATGTCTCAAACCAATTAGGGATATCACACCTTGGAACATGATGATACCCGTGTTGATAATGAAAAAAAGTTGATAGTTATCATAGAAGAATATTATAATAATGAAAACCTTGAAATAAATGAAAATGGATAAATAGACCATGATCAAGTACATGTAATTATGTAGTTTCATGAGCGTATTCAAAAAAATCCTAAATATCTTAATGAGATATTAAAATCTATACTTGAAGAAACAAATTTGAAAACTATAGTAGAAACATCCATCCCTTTAAACACATTACAATTAAATGCATCTAATGGGGGCATGGATTATGTGTTCAAACCTTTGTTCCCTGAAATTACTATTCAAACATCTATCATGGAATTGTCCATCGTTTCAACACAATGCCAGTTTTGATGCCTATTACTACTCAAAACATGTTTTCATCCCCTTTGGTGACTACTTTAATTTATAATCTCAATCCCATTGGACCTATATTTCAATCATTCCTTCAATTTATAAATACCTTGGAAGACAAGATTACAAACATTGAACAAAATGCTTTAAAATCCTCATGTCATAGATTCGTAAGATGTGTTGCATAACCCTCTTGCACTTGAAATATATTTACACCCATTTCTAACTAGATTTTATGCACCTAAGTTCACATTATATGATGGCAAGGGTGATCTTGAGCAACATCTTCAAATATTTTATATAGCATGCCTTGACTAAGCTTCCAATGATCAATTTTTTACCAAATTATTTCCAAAAAGTCTCAAAGACTATGCTTTGAGGTGGTTCTATGATTAAACTCTCTAATCCATAAAACTATTCAAACCTTTTGCAGACCATTTCTTATCATAATTTTCCATTAAAATCTATAAAAAGGTTTCATATGCCTAAATTGTAAAAATAAAACAAGGAACCAATGAACCTATTAATGAATATGTATTGAGATATAACACAATGCTAGCCAAATTGACCAATCTTATGGAAAATAAAGATTTTCAAGATATATTCAATTAAAGTTAGATTTCTCATTTACATGATTTCATTATTTTTAAAATGTTCAAACCTTTCGATGACTTATGCCATGTTTTATGGGACTGTGAAAGAAGATTATGTTATTTAATAATTTCAAGTATGTAGCAAACACACCAATTTCATCTACATCTATGATGTAAGAACATCACTACCATTTGAAAATTTTGGTCTATTTCAAATTTTTTGAGTCATTATAGTCATTTGAGGTCTTTAAGAGTCATTCATAGGTGCTAGAACTTTGTTAAATTTGAATTTGACTCACTTTTTACTCAATATTCTTGATGTTTATGAAAGATAAATTGTTGTGACCTTGTGTATTAGGGGTATTTTAGTAGGTTTTTGGTGGTTTAGTACTTATTATATACACATAATAATTTCAAATTTTATCAAATACTAATGCTTTCTATCTTGTAGGAACTTGTGGAGTCTTAATCTCTCTAAGTGCATGCCCTAAAGGGTGCATATGGAAAGGGGTGGGCAGACCATTGGTACTTATTAGGATTTTTATCCCGTATTGCCACTTATTACCAATCCAACCATCTCCTTAAACCATTCCCTAAGTTATTAATCCTCTTTTTCACACTCCTCCAATCTTTTCCCACTTTCCATCCCTCTTTTCCTCACCTTAAGCCCCTTTCGATAGTCTTAGTACTAGTTTGACTGGGTTAACCCTATACTATTTTAGGTAAAATTCATATAGGGTCTAGCTCGGCTCTTGGCTAACCTAGCCCATGACATAGTGAATTTTTGTTCATAATTGTACTAGGTTGACTAGGTTAACCCTATTAGCCAAAACTTTCAAAAGGGCTTAGGGTTAAATCCACCTATATAGACAAGGTCATTTCATTATCACTTAAATAATAAACAAGAGTTATTATTTGCTTGCACTTCTTTATAATCTTCTCTTCCACCATTCTAGTTGAGGATTCTTAGCTTAGGGTTTCTACTTGGAGAATATAGTCTTGTGGAGAGGTCTTAGATGATTTGGTCTTTCTTAGTGATCCTTAAAAACCACAACAACCTCTTGCAAAGCCCTTCTGGACAAGGGAGATATTGAGTCTCGATAGGTTCATCTTTCAGGTAAATATTCTCTAACTTTGCTCCTCTCTTTAGTAGATAGAAGTAGCATAAGTATTGGCTTCAAATAATATTACTCTTCTTCTTCATGTATTAAGGTATTACTCATACATAGATTAATTGAGATTCTCCTATGCATTTTTGTTTGTTTATTAACCCCCATATTATGTCATAATCTTTGGTGAGTATTAGATTAGATTTATTTGCTTTACTTATTATTTTAGTGAAATATAAAACATAGGAACTAGCTAGGGTTATTGCATGAGTGTGCTTGAATGCAGGCTTTGGAACCCTCTCTCTAATTATTTTTTATTGTAAGAGATCCCCTAGTTAGGTCTCATAGATCCCCATATTGGTCATGTTCTCAATTATCTAATATATCTCCAATCAAAAGTATAACTATGATCTATATTCTCTGAGTTAAGATTTATTTATATACATGATGTATTTATGATTACATACATTCTAGTGAGCTCAATTTCAATCTAACCCTTACATGTTTTCTTTCATTTTTTTCATTATTTTATCATTTTATTTATTATTTTTCCATATTTGTGATACTAAATCAACAATGTTGGTATAGTATCTAAATTCTATGCATAGGTTTAACACATAGTTACATCAATAAGACTATGTTCTATTTGTATAGGTTTTCATCAGGTATAGGTTACTAGGTTGACCTAATTGACATAGTTGGTATAATTTCTAAGTAAAAATTAATGCACTTCAACAACAATCTCACTTTCCTCTGCATCGTCCAACCCACCAAGGTTCCTTTCTCTCTTTCTTTATCATTTCTATTATTCATTACATTTCTATTTTTCATAGTTTTCAATCTTGAAAACTACCTCTATATAGTAAACTAGGTCCACTTTGTCGATCTAGTTCTATATTTTGTCTTATATTTGGAAAACTAGGTTGACACTATCAACATAGTTCTTTGATAGACCCTTACTTTAGTAGTACAATAATGACACTATGGACTTTGTTCCATAATATTTTCATACACTATCATTTTATCTAATATAAAAAAAAATTTAAGGTTGTAATTAAAACTTATATTCTAGTAATTAGCTCACACTTTCACTTTCAAGTTGCTTGCATGGTTAGAATAGATCACATAGTCTAATTAGGTGGTTTTTCAATATACCATTTAGTTGCACTATTTTTCTTTTTTTTTCACACACTATCAAATCACATAATCTTAAAATGTATTTAAATAATTGTTTATCCAAGGCCTACCTACTTGAATTTCATCATCAAGGGGGAAGCCAACTTGGTTTTCTAGCTAAGTATAAATACATGATTGATACTATATATTGGCAAATAACCTGACACCCTTATTAATATAGTGTGTAAAGTGATGAGGTAAATGTTGGAGAGTTGTAAATGATGTCATGAATATGTATATATGAGTGGTTTAAGTTACTTGATAGTCTAAGTGACAATGATAAAGTGTGTAATGTATTATCCTAGTATACCTGAAGTAGGCTTGGTTGATCTTCAGTTTTGACATGATTTAAGATGATTAGGGATGATTTTAAAGTATTGAGAATGTGAAATGTGTCCTATAATAATTCAATAATTATTTTATTGTTTGTATTAATGAGTGGATTTGATTTGGTTGATCATTATTTTCATCTAGATATTTTGGGTCTAGTGGCAAAAAATCTGAGTAGATAGTTTACTGTTGTCGCCATTGCCACATGTGGATGAGTCAGGGGGAATTGATCATATGGTTGTGATAAAAAATTTTCCTAGTTGTTATGCACTAAACTTTAGGTCATGTAATGAAGTGAAACATAAGATATGCAAGTGAAAATTTGGGATCCTAGGCCATTTGACAATGTTTTCTCATACTTAGCCAAATTTGCAATGTGGCAAGAAAAGCTAAGTAGGCATTTTGATGTTGTTATATTTCACACATGTGAATGTGCAAGGAGAAAATAATCATATGGGTTTTTTTAGTTTTATTAATATTTTATTTTTTATAAATTTTAGATCATGTGATGAAGTGCATCAAAAGATGTGCATGTACAAAGTTGGCCTTCCAGATAGTTCTTGGCATAGTTGGCTCTATGGTAGAACAATCTAAGTGAGTAGATTAATGGAGTTATATATTACTATATTACATGTTTAAAGGTTTTAGGAGTAGTTTGACACATCGTTGGATTATCCTATGTGAGAATATCATATGGTCCAAATTTCAGATCATGCATCTAAGTACATCAAAATTTATTGAGGTTCAAAGTTGGCCTTCCAAATAGATAAGCGATGGTCCCCATACTTAATCATTTTTGCATGATATTAAAGATCAATACTAGATAGAGATCCAATGGTTCATAGTATTTAATACATATATATATATATATATATATATATATATATATATATATATGGTGTATAGTAATTCAAATGGATCAAAGTGTTTGATGCTTAAATTGAGAAAAGATTGAGTATCTTACAAAAGGATCAATGAAGTGTGTTCATTCCAAGATGTCTAGAAGTGGAGAGATGAGGACAAGTGTTTGAAGTTTAAATTCAAGCAGAGATAAAGATAAATATTCTTATAAGATATAATGGTGATTGGTTATATTTATATATATATATATATATATAAAATCAATGGTGTGCATTGAATGAGTTATTTTCAAGGTGTCCATTGTTTAATATAGATAAAGATAGAGTTACATATAGGATATCAATGGAGCACATTAAGTCATATAGTCAAGATGAAGAACTAACGATGAGATATGATAGGTAAAATTTGAGTTCCTTATAATAAGATTTATTTTACATGATTTATCTAAGAAACAAGAGCACAAGATGCATTTTTAGTGATCGAGGTTTAACTGTGACCATTGGCATTTGAATTAAACAAAGGAAAAACTAGTGCTCTATATTTTGGATATAACTTTTGATCCAGGTAGAATTTACTTATGGTGTAAAAATAAATGTTGAAGAGAATAGAATATTTCATCCATTGAATGTGATTAGGAGATCTTAAAATATGTACAATCAAAGATATTGAGGTCCAAAGTTGACTATGTATTCATGCATGTTCTGAAAGTGATGTGAGAAGCAAAATTGATCTTGTGTTAATGTTGTTTCAATGTTTCATGATAACTTAGCTATTGGAGAGTGTTTTAGACTCTATGAGGATCATCTTTATGGATTTTGGAAGTGTGATCAATCTATATTGAGTATTAATAATTCATAATAAGTTGATTTTGTGTTCATTTATAGTGTTCCTATGTACAAGGTCATTGTTTGAGTTAATTGAGCATAGGCAGAGGTGAGTAAAGATGAATGTGATCATTTGAGGAAGTCAAAGGGGTCAGTTAGAGTGGACATATACATTTTTAAGTTTTATTATGTTATTTTTTTGCTTGATAAAGAGTTAAATGGGTGAATAGGTCTCTATGATACCTATAAGGGCTATAAGGGCCTATTTGATACATATAACTGCTTAAGGGTGACCCCCAGATGCTATGGCCAACCTATGAAGATTGTTTTGAGATGTGTCTTGATGTAAGAGATACTTTAAGGTTTAATTCATGCCTAATGGTTGACCAAGGTGTTGATAATCATGAATTCTCTATAAATAGTAAAATAAAAGATGATGGTTTCTAGATTTGAGAGATGTTTGTATGGATGTGGAGCCAAGTGAATGAAATAAACTTTGAAAGAGAAGGTATAGGTTAGTGAGAACCAATAGAGAGAAAATGGGATCAAACATGATTGTTTGATCAAGGTGATAAAGGTGATCACATAGGTCATTAGACCTAATAATCCTAGAAGAGGCAAAATGAGTGAGTATGCACAAGAGGCTATTCGAGAGAGTGTGTATGGTGAGCAAAGGCACGGTGAAGGTTGTGTGTGCCTAGTGAATGAGTTAAAGGTCAAAGTATGGTGATGATACTTTTTATGATTTTTAGGTCATATTTTTAATGTCATAACAATGTTCCTGTAGGTTTTAAGATTGAGTGTGAGCAAAGAGTTGAAGAGTGGGGTTATTTGGGATATGTAATGTGTACTAATTATTATTTGTGTGTTGTTTTAAGTATGTAATGTGCTTTGGACAAATAGTGAGTGTTGGATGAAAGAGTCAATGTGAAGATTCATAATAAAAGTTCCATCATTAGGTGTTGAAGACATCAGTTCAAAGGTGAAGTTAATCATAGGTGTTGTTGTGGTTGATCAACATCTAGGGGGTTGTATCCTCCTTACAAGCTAGAACTTGATAAAGATATAATTGTTGTGAAAGATCAGCTAGACAAGTGTAGTAGATCCTTATGGGATTGTAGTCTCACTAAAATAAGGGATGGTATTTCATTGATCAGTTGTAGCTAGTCTAAATTGATTCTTGTTATCATAGGATAGTAGTCCAATAGTAGGTTTCAGTGGGTTTTCTCCCTAAGAGGATTTCCCACATATGTCATGTGTTATTTTCTTGATCTTGCATTATCTCTCTTGTTCATTTATATGAATGATATGTGTTATTCATGAAATGCTTATGGTAATTGACTAAGAGTTTGAAAGTATTAAAATGGAATTTGGATTATTTGGGCTCACAGATTCACCCCCCCCCTCTCAGTGATTGTACCTCTAATAGTAGGCCACAATATGAAGACAATACCATTGATAACATAGATCCCTTTCAACCTAAACATTATAAAACCATCCATAGATTGCTTTCCAGTTCCTTAATTATAGTTAACTTCCTATCACACTTAAAATCATACTTAAATAATATAACAACATTCAGGATGACCATTTAGTTAGCATTTAATTTCTAAGTTGACTACTTACTCTTTGCTCAATTGTATGGTGTATTGCAAAAATTTTCATTGGTTAGCATTGGTGCAAGGTTTTTTGATATGTGACTCAATTGGATCATCCTCATTTACCTAATTGATTATGTGTTTTATTTCACTTCTTACCTTCAAAAGTACTTGTAAAAATTTTCTTGTTTCAGTACACAGTCTCTTACAAATTTTTTGTTCCCTTGCTTGCAGTACTAGGTCAACTCTATTAACACAATATTATTTTATACCTCTCAAGATATATACTAAGTTGACCCTATTAACTTTGTATCTTTTTCTACTTATTGTTTGCCTAGGTTATAGAACTAGGTTGACACTAATGACTATGTATTCCTATTTTCTCAAATTTTTGACCCTATTTTCTATCCTAGGTCAACCCAGTTGACTTTTTACTCTTACTTATTTCCATATCTATCTAACTTAGTTATTTATTCATCTTCCTTATAATTTTTTTAATTTATCTCAAGTCATTATTAGGTCCTGTATCAAAATCTTCTTAGACAACTTGAATCCATTTAGATACTATATGGTATGTTCATTTCTCCCTCTCATTTCTTCCCAAGACAACCATCACTCTTGGGGCACCTCTTCCCCTTCTTCATCCATGAATTGTAACATGGTGAAAATCACACCTCAAGATGAAGTTGATGGGTGTGATCCTTTTTATAACTATCAAGATACTTCTCATATTCAAAACCTTTAAACTAATGTGGGAGTAATTGACACAAGTTTAATCAATAATCCCATTAATAATCCATCTTCTAATAACCCTCCCCCTAATACCAATTTAGGGAGTGTTCCTACCAACACCAACCCACCTATTGATACAACTCAACTTCTTGAACAAGTCATCCAAAAAATGAACATAATGTAAACTTCTAACACCTCTCAAATGATATAACTCCAACATCATCTGATTAATATGTCTAATCAATCTCTAGCTATCCATCCTCACACTAATCCCATTTACATTCCTCCACCTCATAATATGGTTCAATCAATGTTATCCCTCAACCCATAATGAATAACAAGATGATTCAAACTATTCAAAATGATCCTTTAGCTCCCTTCATTATGTTGATTGATATTGGTAACATATCTCTAACTATCAAGCATGATGAAACTAAAGACCCTACCTCATTTCTCAAAGCCTTTATAAACCTTTACAAAGAGTGGATCCAAACTAATACCTTTTCCATGACTAAAATATTAGTCAAAAAATTTATTGTTGATGTATTATAATGGTACAAACAACTTCCCCAATATTAAATTTGGAAACTTGAATATTTGGTTAATATTTTAGTTAAAGAGTTTCCAACACCAAAACTTTTCTTAGCCACTTCATCAATGCTAAACAATATCCCACTAAATCAACTCATAACTTTATCAAAAGATGGAAATCATTGGCCCATAAATATGACCATAACATGACTGATGATAACTTATTCAAACTCTTTATAACAACTTTGAATCCTTCTCTTCAATATAAGGTTCAAACTTTTTCTCCCTGAACACTTAATGAAGCTTTTGACTAGGCTAAATGTCAAGACTTTCTCATGAAGTAATTCAAACCTAATCCTAAACTTCTTAAAGAATATTTTCAAACATGCACTAATCCTATCACTAAAAATACACCATAAACCACACTAAGAGTTTCCAAAGCTGACATTCCTTCATATTTTCACACACCATTCATGGTGAAACAAATGAAACACTTTTTACTACCCTCTAAACCTTTCACTTATCCTAACAATCCTCCTAAATGGTATGACCCTAATCAATTTTTTTAGTTACATGACAACATTGGTCACTTCCATGAATCTTTTATATGGATCACTAAATTTGATGTATCATATATGCTTGGTAATTACTTTAATCATGAATCCATGATCAACCTTCATCATTAAGAGTACACTGTTGCTTCTCAAAAATGATATGATTCCAAAGTTTCTACCTCAAATTACCAAAGATCTTTTTCCAAATATAATAATAAAAAAATACCACGGATGATTATGTCATTTATGTCAATTATGATCAATATTACAATAACTCTCAATATGTTAACACTGCTAAGTTTAATTATCATCACAAGCCAACTCACATGGATCCTGTTACCAAACCTAAGAATCCATCTTTAGAAGAGAAACTTATCAAAGATACTACAACCACTAATTTAGCTTCATAATCCCCTGAGGAACCACTTACCCCTTTTGAACCTCCAACCACTTCTATTACTCCAAAATCTATTTTACCTCCTACACATAATGCTAATTCTTCTTCTAAATCTCATTATAACTTTATTTAATAACTTAAATCTATGCTTTGTAAGATTCCACTTATGGAATTAGTTCATACGTCCCCTTATCATTGCAAGTTCCTTATACAAAAATTGCATGAAATTGAATATGCGTCTCCTATAGATGAAGAACCACCTTCTCTTCAACCTTAGCCTACCAATATGCATACCATTGAAACTATGTGTCCTTCCTCCAAACCTTCTATTGAATTTCTTGAGGAGGACATGATCAATGTTGAAATTATTTTTCATGTCAATGATCCACCACTTTTAATTAAATTATCCATTAATATTTCCCTTATCCTTAAATTTCTAGTTAACAAAGGCTCTAATATTAATATGACATCTTTGTGGCTTATCTAACAACTTGGTTATAACAAAGATTATCTTAAACAAGCCCATCTAACCTATTGTGTTTTTTATGAGACTAATAAAAATCCACTTGGTTGTATTTGGCTTCCCCTGATCATTATACCTAATACCGTTCAAACTAAGATTATGGTACTGGATTTACCATTATCTTATAACATACTCCTAGTTCACCTATGGATTCATAGAATGAGGGATATTGATTTTTCTAGTAGCCAATGCATTAAATTCCTACATAATGGAAACTAATATAAGCATGAGGCTAATCCCAACCCTTGGAGTATTCAACTTCCTAATACAAAATAGTAGTATCATATTCCTACCATTCTTAATATCAATAGTTTTCCTTTACCCGAGTTCATCAACATAATCCTAATTTACAAGTCACTCTTGTTGATTCAAATAATGATGAACCTAATGATTTACAACATACTTGCAATATTACCAAATAACCTCCCTATATTTAGAGTGGCTTCCTCCTTTATTATTTTAGGACTGTATTATTCCCCTCATTAATGAGATTTATGATTTTCCCCCTCCATGCAATACTTAGTAGCCTTATTTACTATAGGAAGCCTTCACTTGCAATGAATTTAGAGTGGACAAAATATTTTAAGATCCTCTCATCATGTCTCCATGTACATTCAATAATATTGAGATTTCACCTTCTGAATCTCCCAATGAATCTCAACCATGTATAATTTCTCCAATAGATGATGATAATCATATTATGGCCCAAGATCAATCTCAAGACTTAGATGTCTAGCATTATTAGAAAACCCTATCTCAAATTCATTCTTTTAATTGGGATATTCATACCATTTCTATGAGTCATGACATAGATCCTGAAGGTTGTGTACCTCATACCAATTCTTTGCTTCTTGACACTCCTTGGGTGGTAGAACAAATCATACCTTTTGACCCTATATAAATTATTGCATCCTCTCTACCACCTATGGATCCCATCTTTACATCCACTCCTTCCCTCATCATAGAAACCAACAACATACCAATCCCTTCTAATCCATCTACTTCTCCTACTCCTGAGATTACACTCAATGCCAAGACCACCAATGTCCATAAGATTCATTCTGAGTATGATCTCCATGGAAATTAAATTATGTATATTAATGTATATGTTGAGTATTATGGTCCTCTTCCCACCTTGCCTAGTGATGAAGCCATTATTGAAATACTTCATGCTTGAGAACCTCAACTTCCTTAAAAACATCATAAACTTGGGAATTTCAAAAACCAAAACCCCTTGTTTTAAAAATGTCATTTCTAACATTGATCTTAAAACTAATCCAATTTATTAAATACCTAATGAACCATACCATTTCTAAGATGGAAATACTATGCTTATCAAATAAACCACTCATATTAAATATGGTACTCCATCCTATCCTTGACGTATTATAATTTCTCATGAACTCTCACCTATAGAGTATGATAAATTTAGCTTTCTTTTCAATAAATATTGTGAGATATTTGTTTGGTCCTACAAGGACATTCCTAGTATTAACCCTAGCATTGTGGTGCATAACATCATCACTTATCCTATTGCCTAACTTGTGCATCAAAAGCAAAGGAAATTTCCACCTGAGGTTTCCACTTTATGTCATAAGGAAATCATCAAGATTCTCGATGTTAAATTTATCAAACTAGTGGAATATTTTGAATGGGTTTATAACATAGTTCCCATTTGGAAAAAGTTCACTATGGTCATTTACATCTGTATTGATTTCTATAATCTTAATCTCACTTATCTCGAAGACAATTTCCCTTTACCTTCAATAGATTCTATAATTTATTACATTATTGGTTACAAAATGTTATCTCTTTTAGATGGCTTCTCGGGTTACAATCAAATTCACATTGCCCCTAAAGACCAACATAAAGCCACTTTCACCATGCAATGGGACACATATTACTATGTAAAAATACCCTTCAGCCTCAAAAAATTTGGATCCACTTATCAATGAGTAATGACTCACATTTTTCATGATCTTACCCACAAAATTATTTAAACCTATGTGGATGACCTCATTGCTAAATCTGAAAGTCATAAAACTCATCTTTTTGATATTTATATCATCTTTGGCCATCTTCTCAAATACTTAGTTATACTAAATCCTTTAAAATGTGTCTTTGGTATCACATCTAGGAAAAATTTAGGATTTCTAATCTCTCTCCATAGCATTGATGTTGACCTAGATAAGATTAGTGATATCATCAACATGCCCATTCCTCATTCCATTCTAGACATTCATAACTATCTAGGCAAACTCATGGCAATTAGATGATTTTTCCTTGAAATGGCTTATCATATCCACTCTGTCAATTAAATTATTAAGAAAGGTAATGATTTAGAATGGATATATCCTTGTCAAAAATCCTTTGATAACATTAAAGATTCATTTCTTCACCCACCTACACTTCATCCTCCTTCTAACAATCAACCTATAATTTTATATACTTATTCCATACCCATATCAGTTGGGGTAATGCTCTCCAAAAAAGATGATACTAAAAGATAATATTCCATCTATTACATTAGTTGAGGCTTCATTGATTATGAAAAACTCTATACCAAAGTTTAACGTGATTACCTTGTCATCTATTTTGTAGTTGAATAGCTTTGACATTACATGCTTTACTAGACCACTTATGTCATTATTCATTATAACCCCCTTCATCAATTGAGATAGAATTGGCAAATGGATTGTCCTCCTTATATAATTTGATTTCCACATTGTAACTCAAAAAGTGGTCAAAGGATATGTCATAGCTGATCAACTTACCATAGCTCTTATACCAGTTACCAATCACCTTCAAGATAGTCTTTTAGATGACCATATTCTCTATATTAAACGTCTTAATCAAGATATTTATCTTAAATATTACTTCCATAACTTCACGGATGATCTTGAATCAAGTAATCTTGATGAATCCACTACTCCCCTCAATAATACTAAACCAAAAGTATTTATTGAAGATTTCCTAAAATTAATGTCGACTTATGTAAGGATTCTTGGACCCTTCACTTTGATGGTTCTAAATGCCTTCAAGGAGTTTGGAAAGGTTACATTCTTACAAATCTTCTTGGTAAAATCATTCCTTTATTTTTTCACTTAACATTTGATGTCACTAACAATATGGTAGAATATGAAACTATAATCTTAGGCATGAAAGTTGATCATAATTTAGATATCCAATACCTACATGCCTTAGGTGATTCTTAGCTCATTTTATGCCAAGTAAATGGTGATTACCAAAGTAAAAGTGAAAAACTCATATCATCAAATTAAAACCACTCTCACTAAATATTTCATTTCTTTTACTATTGAACTATCCCTCGAGATCAAAATTTCATTGCTAATTCGCTTGCTTCTTCAACATCTATTTTTCATCCCTACCAAGTTATTTTAGATCCCACTTTTCTTATCCAAATAATAAAATATCCATCTTCTACTCAACCACAAGATTCACTTATCTACCACATTGAGGTTGTTACCATCCGACAAAGCCCATGGTATAAAGACATCATTTAATTTTTGGAACACTTAACTTATCCTCCCCACTTAGATTCTCATGAAAAGAGTTGCATTCATAAACAAAATTTTAATTATGTATTTTGATACAACATCCTTTATTACCAAAATGTTGAAGGTACCTTGCTCCATTGTGTTATGCAAGATAAGGTACCTCCTCTCCTTGAATAAACACACGAGGGCATTTATGGTGGCCTTAGTAGTAGACACACTATAGTCTATAAATGCCTATGTATGAGATACTTTTGGCCCACTCTTGAAAAAGATGATATTTAATATGCTAAAAAGTGTACTCCTTGACAAATTCATGATTACCTAATTCATTCACCTCTAGTTGACGTTCAAATTGTTGAATCTCCATAGCCATTCTCCATGTGGGGATTAGATCTCATCAACAAATTACCTCACTCTCAAGATGGGCAAGTCTTTATCATCATATCTATTGAATATTTTACCAAATGGGTTGAGGCTATACCCCTTGTCAATGTCACTAATACTACCATCTCCAAATCAAGCTTAATCAAATCATTTATCACTTTGGTGTTCCCCATACTATCATTTTAGAAAATGGTAGTAACTTCAAAAACAAGGATGTCAAACAACTTTGTGCTAAATGTAAGATCAATCACAAATTTTCCACGCCATATCATCCATAATGTAATGGTCAAGCTAAGGCCACAAATAAAATTCTCAATAAAATTATCCAAAAGACAATTCATGAAACTTGTATGGATTGGCATCTTCATCTCTATTCTTCTCTTTCAACCTATTGGACTAGCATACATATTGTCATCGGGTAATGCCATTCTCTCTATCCTATGGTTATGAGTCAGTCCTTCCATTATAATTTTATCTTCCCTCTCTCTATATATCTCTTCATGGTATCATACCCAATGAATAATTGTGTGAATCTTGACTTCATGCTCTTGATCTCCTTCATGAACACCATCTTTCTGCTTTGCAACACAATCACCAATACAAGCCATGTATTGCCAAAAAACATTAAAAAACATGTTAAATTTTATTCATTTAGTGTTGGTGATCTTCTCCTTAAATTATAATACACGCATGATAAAGAAGGTAAATATGCCCAAAAATGGTGGTCTTATTTAGTCAAAGATATTCTTGGTCCAAGTACCTATCATCTTCAAACCAATGAAGGCCATGTTTTCAAAGAGCCCACCAATGCATAATTCTTGAAGAATTATTTTGCCTAATTCTTTCCTTATTTTCATAATTTTTATATGTTATCTATCTAACACTTTTTGGAGGATAATTACGCGAGTCTCTCCCTCTACAATAGTTCACTATTTTTTTTTACAAACCTTAGTCCTTCCTTTTGGTCCTTTGATTTCCTCCCTTTTTCTCATGAGTTACATTATAAAACCATGGATAAGACCTGGTATTCCTCATGATGTACTATAGTTTTATTTGTTTCATACTTTTTACACATTTTTTGGCACCCCTCGTGGGTTTCTCTTTTGTAAGTTGTAGTGTAAGACCATAGATAGGACCTAGCCTTCTTCACAAATACCATGTTGTTCTTATCCCATTTATTTTTACATGCTTTTTGACACCCCTTGGGTTACTCTTTTATGAGTTACAGTGTAAGACCATAGATAGGACCTATCCTTCCTCATAAAATTACCATCTTTTGTCATTCCTTTATTTAGAATGTGTTTAATAATGGTTATGATTTTTGAGTCCTTTGTTCTCAAGCTTTAGTTATTGCATCTTCTGATAGATGGAATTGGCATAACAATTTGTGCTAGCATGTTTTCCTCCATTTTTTTCATTCTTATGATAAGGAATCACACTTTTTTGTGATTGTATCCTTTTTCCACCCTTTGTCATATTTATTTTTGGAAATTTGAAGTAATTCAAATTGTTCCATGTGTCACTACTCTTGATTAAATAAGAACATAAATTATCAATCAAATGAAATATCTTATTATGAATAATATAATTAAATATATAGTGCAATAGACTCCTAAAAACTAGGAGTTTACATATATCATTCCTAGCAATATTCTAAAAACTCCTATCTTCTAGAGTTTTATATGAATACTCTAATTATTATAACTTACTATTGACATATCAACTTATTTATTTTATTTTAACACACACACATGAAGCACTTATCCTTATTATTCCCTCTCTTAGTGATGAAATAAGGTGAGGAAAAATATTAATAAAGATAGTATTCATCACTTTTATGATCCACTTCTTTGTTGTCTAAGGAAGGACTAATTTCTCCTTGATCACTTTATTTTGTTGTTATTTCCATTGCTTTGTCATTCACTTTGCCATCTAGAAGATCACGTGCTCTTTGTTTTCAGTTAAAACAACATGGCCTAGCTTATTACAATAAAAACAAATGTGTTTATCTTTCTTGATCATATGTTTAGATTTTTTGGAGGAAGTATTCAACTTTCTTTGAGAGATCATCACTTCTTTTTCTAAATCTTTGTTTCCTTTATCAAGCAAGCAATATATAAATGACATTTTGTAAACTTGGATTTAGCTTACTAAAGGTGAACACCACATGTGATAAACTATTGGGCATGTTATTGAGTAATATTGCTTTTGCATCATTTTCTTTGATGTCTTCTTTTATCCTTGCCAACTACTTTATCAATGAATAAAATTTACTGATGTGGGCTACTATATCATCTCCTTCTATTTTCAAACCATATAATTTTTGCTTCATGGTTATCTCTACATTATCATCTTGTGAACCAAATAAATTATTTAGTGATTCCCATACTTGTTTGGAAGACTTTTAAAGTCCACATGATATAAGTATGGTTTTTACAAACCAAGTCCAATAGTGGCCAAAGCCTTTTTATCTTATATTTTCCACTTTTGGAATGCATCCACATCATTTGGTTTAGTAACACTACCATCTAAAATATTCCAAAGATATTTCTCTATTAGTAGTAATTGTATTTAGATTTTCCATGTATGGAAATTTTGGTTGTCAAATTTCTCAATTTGACTTAATTTTTCCATATTACCCTCCCTTACTTTTGACTTACTAGATTAGACATCAGTTTAACTGATAATTCATCCTTACAATAATACCAACTCTTTTTATTTTTGACATGTAAATAGACTAAATCTAGTTAAATATTGAACTTATAAAACCATTTTGACTACTACGACTCAAAATAAACTAAGACCTATATTTAAAAATAAATACCTAAAACAAATATCTAAAAAATTAATAATAAAAACTTATGGCTAATTTCATAATACATCAAAACATAAAATATAAAACTTTAAAATCTAAAACTTTATAACCTAAAAAACTAATTAAAAGATAGATTATAAAAGCCTTTGTAATGACACTACCAAAAACAAAGATTAAAACACATGACTTATTAAGACATTATAGCGGTCAAAATGGTAGAGATGATAGAGATTTTAGTTAGAGAGGTGATTTGGATGGATGTGTAGGTGAGGAACTTGGGATCCCAAGGTAACAATGAAAGGTGAGCTAGATGAGATTGTGACTACTTCCTTCAAGATGATGTGGCTATGGACGAAACTTTGGTGGTACTAGAAGGGTGAATGTAGTGTTGGATGGTGTCAAGGGTATTTAAGGACTATTGAGTGCCATACTGAGCCACACTAATATAATGCATATCAAGATTGTAGTGGAGGTGACCATGAATGAGTTTAGGTTTGACCATGAATAGGTACCTATGTTGAATGAGATTTGACTACAAACAAAGTCTAAGAGCTACAACCAAGAACAAAATAAGACTTGCAAAAAAAATGCTAAGATACAATGAAACTCTAATAAAAAATCTTGATGCAAAGCTAAGACTACAAATAGAAACAACTCATAAAATCCTTTACAGGATAATTTGTTCCTAGGTTGATCTTATGGTTGTGCTTTGAAAATATTTTCTCTGTTGTTCTTAATCTACAAATCTAAAACACACCTAGTAACCATAAAACTACTAAACACAAAAATAATAAATATATATATATATATAAACACTTTTAAAATATATATATCCAATAACATGTATAGTGGTCTACACTGTAAATGTATTGATAAATAACAACCTATCAAATGGTAGAAGCAATTGACATGGTCTACACTCAAAGGCTTCTATAACAAGGCTAATAAATCTTGAGAGAGGTCTAGGAACTTGCTCTAATACCAAATATAAAGGACACAGATTGTCAATCAAGTGAATTTTATTATTATGAATAAGGTAATTATATATATAGTGCAATAGACTCCTAAAAACTAAGAGTTAGCATATATCACTCTTAATAATATTATAAAAAAACTTATCTTCTAGAGTTTCATATGAATACTCTAATTATTATAACTTACTATTGACATATCAACTTATTTATTTTATTTTAAAATACACACATGAAGCACTAATCCTTATTATTGATTTCTTTTCCTTTCATTCCACATTGGATAAAACAAGGTCAAAGTCAAGATAGCACTTTTATTTTACCTAGATTAATGAGATTCTTAGATATTATGCTCTATGAAGTTCTCCCTCTTAACAACTAAGTCCAAAGTATTCAAATGAAAGTCATATTTAACACCCATGTTTGATCTTCCAAATCCATATGGAGGAGGAACATAAAAAATACATCAAGAAAGTTAAAATCCAAGTCATTTGAAACAAAAGGCAATGATATATAAAAGGCAACATACAAATCTCAAAAGTCAAAATCACACCAAAAGATATGATTACAAGTACATCTCCTATCTCCAATTGAAGTTCAAACTCCATAGTTAGCCTCACAATAGAGCTAAGGTCCATTGGGGTGTGGTAGGCCAGTAGGTTAGAATAAAATAATTCAACAAACTCTATGGTACTACCTACTTTCTCATGAAAGTACCCAATCTTCATAGTAGATTGAAGACTCTGTAAGGGGTCCTGAGAAATGGGGAACACATTATGGGAAGGAAAGTCCATTTTACTTTTCATGTATATAGACTTCATGGGATGATCTATATACTTTGTTTGTTGACCAAAGACTTGTGTGGTTAAGATAAGTTCTTCAAAATCTTTAAGGTTGAAAACCCTCTTATTTTGACAAACCTAATTTAGTATCTTGACTATGATAAATAGTTCTTCTACCTTGGTTTTTCCTTCATTCTCCCCTCCACTCATTTTATTTCCACCCTTGATAACCAAATTTTTATTCTAATTCTATTTTACCTCTTCTATACGTATTTCTTCTTCACATCTTAAAAATATGCTAACAGTACTTTGTTTCAATTTTATCTATCCTTAGAATAAAAAAATATGTTTATAAACTATGGATTATTTTCCTTGTACCATGACTTTACATTTCTAGACTTTCTTTGATTATTTTACCATTTTTCATTGTTGTACTACCCTTTTTTCAAGCATTTGAGTTCATTTTTTACTTTCATGTACTTTTTCCATTTTTGAGTGAGGTTGGCTTGTTACTTCTCCCTCATCAATATTATTTTCCCTTTTATGCACCTTTTTCCATTGATGATTAAGGATTTTTACTACTCACTCATCAATGTTGATTTACCATTTTTTCTTGACATCTTTATCTAAGTAAGGATTGTTACTACTTTTACATTGATGTTTGATTACCATCATTTTTAAAAAAATCCTTGGTTTCATTTGGTGAGTTTACCTTTCCTACTTAAGGATTACTTTTTTGAGTTTTTTGATCTTTAGTAGCCTTGGATTTTTGATTACCTGATTTACTCTAAATTTTGACTTGGTCATTTGGTCTAACATAGCACTTGTCACCCTAGCTTGCCAAATTTATAAGTACATTTCATTCACATAGCACCAATTATATTGGCTTTCCTACATTTATTTATTTTTTCTCTTTAGTTTTGTATTCTTGGGTTTGTTGAAACCAGTCTTTATGCCCTACACAATCAAAACTAATAATTCAACATATAATCATCTAGAAATAAAGGTAAGTCAAGGTACACATCACATTTAATTTTTAGTTATTTCCTTTTCAATCATTTAATTTCAGTTGTTTTTTATTTAAAATATTGTAGCTTTTTTTTAGCCTCAGCATTGTGTGTTACTATGTTCTTTCTCAAAGTACCATCCCCTTTTGTATCATAGTGACATGTGATGAGCTTCGAGTGGGGCATATGTATACACATATTATTTTTAACTTTTATCAACTATTGATGATTTCTATCTTGTAGGAACCTATCAAGTTTCAATCTTTATAAGTTCACACCCTAAGGGGTGTACTGAGAAAGGGATAGGTAGACCACTGGTGCTTCATAGGATTATTATCCATTATTTCTACTTATTACCAATCCAACCAGCTCCTAAAACCATTCCGTAAGCTATTAATCCTCTTTTTCACACTCCATTATTTTCCCACTTTCCATCCCTCTTTTCCTCACCTTAATCCCCTTTCAATAGTCTATAGTACTAGATCAACTAGTTCAACTCTATACTATTTTGGGTAAAATTCATTTAGGGTCTAGGTTGGCTCTTGGCTGACCTAGTGAATTTTTGTCCATAACTATACTAGGTCAATTGTGTCAACCTTGTCAGCTAAAAATTTCAAAATGGCTTAAGGTTAAATCCACCTATATATACAAAATCATTTCATCATTATTTAAAGAATGAATAGGATTTATTATTCACTTGAACTTATTTACAACATGCTCTTCCACCATTCTACTTGAGCAGTCTTAGCGTAGGGTTTCTACTTGGATAATCTAATTTTTTTAAGAAGTCTTGGATGATTTGTCCTTTATTAGTGATCCTTACAAACCAAAACAACCTCTTGAGAAGCCCTTTTGTCCAAAGGAGAGATTTAGTCTTGATGGGTTTATCTTTCATGTAAGTATTCTCTAATTTTTATCCTCTCTTTAGTAGATAGAAGTATCATAAGTATTGGATTTGAATAATATTACTCTTCTTCTTCATGTATTAGGGTCTTACTCATACATAGCTTAATTAATATTCTCCAATGCATGTTTTTTGTTTATGAACCCCCATATTTTACCACAAGATTTGGTGAGTACTAGATTAGATTTATTTACTTTACTCATTATTAGTTTAGTGAAATATAAAACATAGGACCTAATTAGGGTTATTGCATAATTGTTATTGATTGGAGGCTTTGGAACCCTCCCTAACATTGTTTATTGTGGTAAAATATCCCCTAATTAGGTCTAACAGATCCCCATATTGGTCATGTTCCTCATTATCTAATGTATCCCCAATAAGAAGTGTAAGTATGATATATCTTGTCTGAGTTATGATTGATTTATAAACATGATGCATTTTTTTATTACATACACTTGTTATAATTAGTATTGAGTTTAAATCGTAACTATACCTAAGCATACTAATGATGTAATTTCCTTTGCTATGTTGGAGGAATCAAAAGTTAGTTAGGGTAGTTGTAAGAGTATTTTTGAATGGATATATGTTTGTATAGAGAGTTACCGGAGATGGATACTAGGAAAGGTGTCAGAGGAGTTTGAATGGATAATAGAAAAATCTCAAGAAATTAAAAAACTCTATCTACATAATTCATTTTGTATGAACTTGTTAAGAATCATGATTGTAGAAGAATAAAAGAGTCTTTCAAAACTTAGAGAGTTAAATGCCCTACTTTTATAATGATAATGTAATATGGTTAAATTATTTATATGAATGAAGATGATATGTCTGTTCTATAAATTGAAAGGGAACCTTAATTTCTTGACTCCGTTATAAACTTGTATCATGTGATAAGAAAGATTGAGTGTATATTCCTTATAATAATGACTATGGATAAAATAATTTGAAATACAAACATTATATATTGGTAAGTTATCTTCTCCATCTTATTAAGGGTCTTGATGTGACTTATAGAGTTTGAATACATATAAATTTCATAGATAAAGTAACTAGAATTGTAGACCATTGTGTAACAAGACATAGTCAAATAGAGAATATTATAAAAGTTAGAAATAGAGGTGTCAAGAATAGCTAAACTAAGTGATATAGGTGAATGATTATTATATATACCCTAACTAAGTGTTATACTAGGTGGCAATCTGTTTGAAGGGCTAATGTGCAAAGTTGTTCCTTCACAGGTTGAAATAGTCCTATAGTCAAACACAAAGAATGTCCAAAAGTGGTGAAAATATTTACCAAGAAGAGAAAAAATAGTTCAAGTTATAATATTAGAATAGATCTTAATCACATATTATAGTGGTTTGAAGTTGGTTATAAATAATAAAACACTTAATTAACCTTTCTTGGTTTACCCAAACTATGACAGACCATATATTAGGGTTTTGAAAATAAAACCATTTTAGTGGAAGTATCCACCATCCAAATTCCATGAAAATTGGTGATTATGTGTGGTTCAAGGTGATAACAAATACGTTGGAGGTTTTATACTTGTATGGTACCTTTGTGTATGGTTTTTTATGATTGTGTGTAACATAGGGTAAAAGAAGACCTAATAAACCTAATCAAAGCCTAAAAAGTGGTTGGCAAAGTGATTTAAGAGAAGATTTGGTGGAAGAAATTTTTTATAATGTGATAAAATGAAAAAGAGTTTTATTTTTTCAAAATTATTTTGTACATTTTCTTACAAGGAAGAAATCCCAAAAAATGCTACAAGAGAGCCTGTGACAAAGCAAAAAATAGGGTATGTAATAAAGGGATGTTTAAGAAGTTTTGTGTTTTATTTATGAGGCTAATAAGGACTTATTTGAGCATGAAATTGATGAAAATAAACTTCATAGGGTCATAGGAAACCTGAATCATGAATTGAGACAAGATGACAATGTGTTTTCATCAAGGAATGAGTGAATTGAGGTAAGACTCACATGAAAGAGTGAAGGGTGAGTATTGAGTTGCAGTTATGAGGTTGTTTGGGATTATAGCAGGACATCAAGAGGAGTTTAGAGACATAAAACAAATACTAAATAGTCTAGTGGAGACAAGTTGTTAAGAGGTCACAAAAGAGATAGAGCTTGTAGATAAATGTGTAAGGACATAACAAGACAAGTAAGGATCAAAGATAGGTTATGCTAGTAGAGGTTAATGTTTATGTGATTCTTATTTATTTTGAAAACAAACAAAACTTTTATATACCTTTGCATCATTAGTATCAGAGCATGGTACATTCTGTGGATAAGGTATGTTATGTGTTTTGAAAATGTTATGCTAGATTGCATGAATATTATGTAGAGTAGGTAATGAAGGTTGATTTGAGACTGATATGAGTTGCTAATAAGATTGTAATAAATATTAGAGAGGCAAAAATATATGTGATAAAAGTGAAGTTTTTGTAACTAAATCCCTTAATCCAAGGAGCTTCGATAGAGGAGAGCTAGTGAAAGCTCCAAGAAATAAGCTCAAGAAGAGCTTAAGATAGCGAGAGGAGTCCCAAGTGATGATAGGAAAGAAAGAGTTTCTAAGAGAGTGAGAGTCAAGTGAGAGAAACCTAGGTCAGGTCAAAGGATACAAGTAATTAGGCTTGTCAATAATAATAAAGGTCAAGGGAAGACCTAGAGAGAAAGTGTGAAGAGAGAAAAGAGTGAAAGGGAGATGAAGGTATGGAAGAGTGAATAATGCCACAAGAAGATGGAAAATGAGAAAAAAGTGAAGGAAAGAAAATTGGATAGAGAAAAGGATATTTTTGAGATGAAAATGGTTTTGGCAAGGTTAGAGCAAGTCTTGGAAGAGATGAGATCAAGATTCCTTGTACACATCAAGAGGAAAGTGAGATGGCCTCTTGAGAAAATGGTAGAAAAGAGAAGAAGACGAATGCATAAATTGATAGCAAGGTAGCCTAAAAGAATAAGAAAAGGGGAAAACAAGCCTCAAAAAATTATGACTAATGATTTCTTGGAATGTGTGTATACAAATAAAGATTTTATTGAAGATGAAAAATATATCAAGAAAGATAAGGAATGGATGACAAGAGAGAAGCATGAGCATCATGCTAATGATGAAGAATAAGCTAATTGGATAGATAAGTATGGTGATACAGTCTTATGCTACCCTAAATAAGGTGAACCATTTTATGAAGAAGAAGGAGAGAATGAGTATGCAACAATACCATACATCATGGTAAGCATGAAAGAAGAAGGTTTGAGACAATAAAGACTTGAAGAGAGAAAAAAAGCACCAGGTATTCATTTCAATGTTATTTTTAATGAGTATGCTAATATAAAATTTGATGAAGATGGGTTGTATTAGAGTATATTGAAGTTAATGGATATGCTAATGAAAGGGTAAGAAGAAATAAAGGCACCCAAATAAGTGTTTGACTTGCAGGGAGAAACTTATGAGGTGACAGTAAGAGAGTATAAAGAATAAGCACATGTTGAAGTTTTTTAAAGGTCTAAATTATAGCAGGTAGAGGTTTTTTGCTTGGTACCAATTGAAGATAAAAGAGACATAAGTGAATATATTATAGATGAGAATCAGATGTGGTAGCACATAATTTAAGAATCAAAAGATTTGAATCTAATAAGAGCTAAAGATTCTATCTTAGCAGTTGAGTTTGCATTGATGATAATGTTGAGCCAAGATGAAAGAGAATTTCTAGCCAAAGAGAAAATATAATTTGAAGAGAAACAAAATAAACTTCAAAATGATAGTCAAAGATTGGTTTTGTTTGACATGTTTTCTTCATTTTTAGGTCTTTGCAGGAAGAAGAACAAGCACCAATTACCCATGATCAGTTTGGATATCCATGGAAAGAGAGAGATCAATAAATGAAGAGCCATAATAATTTTAAACAAGATTCAAGAAAGTATATATTCTCCAAATAGACCTTGGGATCCAAGAAGACATGCCATTAAACAAGAGATGTTGAACAAGACATCAATGCCAAACTAGATATGAATTTCTTGGAAAGTTTTCTTTTTTCCTTGGTAGTATGATATAATAGCATCATTACCATTTGTAAATTTTGGTCTATTTCAAATGTTTTGAGTCATTTGAGTTCTATAGGAATCATTCATAATTGATATAACTTTATCAAATTTGAATTTATATCACTTAGGCATTTTCCCACCTAAATGATCATTTCAAATTTTGAAAATCTTCGTAATGTTACTAAATATTATTGATGTTTGTGAAAGGTCAATTATTGTGACCTTGTGTATTAGGGGTCTTTTATTAGGTTTTTGGTGGTTTAATACTTGTTAGAGTTAGTATTGAGTTTAAATACTAACTATACCTAAGCTTACTAATCAAGTACCTTCCTTTACTATGTTGGAGGAATCAAAAGTTAGTCAAGGCAATTGCAAGTCTTTTTCAATAGATATATGTTTGGATAGTGAGTTAGAGGAGATGGAGAATAGGAATGGTGGTAGAGGAGTTTGGATGGAGAATACAGAAAGCTCAAGAAACTAAAAAACTTTGTCTACATACTCCATTTTATATGAACTTGTTAAGAATCATGAATTTAGAAGAATAAAAGAGTCTTTGAAAACTTAGAGAGTTCAATTCCCTACTTTCAGAATGATAATGTAAGTATTTTTCAATTATTTATATGAATGAATATTATATGTTTGTTTTGTAACTTGAAAGGGAGCCTTACTTTATTGACTATGTTATAAGCTTGTATCCTATGATAAGAAAGACTGAGTGTATTTTCCTTGTGAGAAGGACTATGGATAAACTAATTTTAAACACAAACATTATATAATGGTAAGTTATATTTTACATCTACTTAAGGGTCTTGATGTGACTCAGAGAGTTTGAATACATATAGGTTTCATTGACAAAGTAACCAAACCTATAGACCACTATGTAACAAGACATAGTCAAATAGAGAATCTTATAAAAGTTAGAAATAGAGGTATCAATAACAAAAAAATTAATTAATATAGGTGAATAAGTATTATTTAAACCATAAAAAAAAATTATAGTGAGTGAAAAGTTGTTTGAAAGGCTAATAGGCAAAGTTATTCCTTCACAGGTTGAAATAGTTCTATAATCAAACACATAGAATGTCCAAATTTGGTGAATAAAGTTACCAAGAAGAGAAATAATAGTTCAATTTATAGGATTATAATATATCATAATCATACATTAAATTTTTTTGAAGTGGTTATAAATAATAAAACACTTAATTAACCCTTTTTGGGTTACCCAGACTATGAAAAACCCTATATTAGGCTTTTAAAACCAACCCATTTTAGTGTGAGAATCCACCATCCAAATTATATGAAAATTGGAAATTAGGTGTTTTTCAATTTGATAAAAAATATTTTTCTAGTTTTATACTTTTATGGTACCTTTGTGCATGGTTTTGTATGGCTATGTGTAACATAAGGCAAAAGGAGACCCAATCGGCCTAAAAAGTGGTTGGTAAAGTGCTTTAAGATTAGAGTTAGGGGAATAAACTTTGTAGATTATGAGAAAAGGATAGAGGGTGTTTAAAAAGAGTTTTAATTTTTCAAACTTATTCAATACATGTCTTCACAAGGAAGAAATCCCCCAAAAAGGCTACTAGAGAGCTTGTGACAAAGCAAGAAGTAAGGTATGTAACAAAGGGATGTTTGAAAAGTTTTTTGGATTAATTATGAGGCCAATAAAGACTATTTTAAGCATTAAATTGATGAAAATAAAATTTATAGGGTCAAATTAAACCTTAATCATGCATTGAGACAAGATTCCAATGTGTTTTCATCAAGGAATGAGTGAATTGATGTAAGACTCACAAGAAAGAGTGAAGGATGAGTACTGAGTTGAAGTTATGAGGTTGTTTGGGATGATAATAGGATATCAAGAGAAGTTTATAGACACAAAACAAATATTGAATAGTCTAGTGGAGACAATTTATTAAGAGGTCACAAAAGAGATAGAATTTGGAGATAAAGGTGTAAGGACATAACAACACAAGTAAGGATCAAAGTTAGGTTATGTTAGAAAAGGTAAAGGTGTATGTGGTTCTTGTTGATCTAGAGGATATTTTAAAAAATTCTATGGTTTTTTTAATTTTTCACCATTGGGTAGAGCTCATCAAGAGCTTTCTGGAAATTGTTAGAGTGCAAAAAATGACCATTGTATGCTCCAATTATCATTAGTCAAATTTTGTTTAATAAGTGGTCAAAGATGGTCAAAATAGAAACATTTATGACCACAAAATGTTTCTAAACTAGTTCCATGGTGTATATCTCATTGAGAGATTTTAAATGCATTTGATGGTTCAAAGACCAAAGTCTGTATGTGAAAATTATGACTAGTCAAAGTTGTGGTCAAACCCGATAAGAATGATGATGTGGCAACAAAGTGACGTGGTAATATGGTGACATGGCATATCAAGTACAAACTGACACATGGAATAATGTGAGTCAATCAATAATTGACAAATGGAATCCCATTATAATCTTTAAACCCCACAAAGATGGGATATTACATGCCCACTTTACATGACATGTTTCGATGCCAAAAAGGAAAAGCCTTAATAGGGCTATAAAATATTAATATCCATGAATACATAGAAGGTTCGATTGTGGGAGAGTTATGTGGAAATTGAAAAGCCACTTTAATATGGTTTTAAAAACATGAGTATTAAAACATAAAGCATTCGTTATTTTTTAATAATGTTTTATTAAAGGCCATGAAAAGGCTAAAATAAGTCTTTAATATTTGTAAATCCTATTTTAGCAAAGGGGGATAAATATAAACCATATAACATTGGTAAATAATTATCACCTCATTCTTAAATGTAATAAATAATTTAAAATCCCATTAAAATCTGGTATGAGATAGTTATGAAATTTATTAAAATAGATTATGGATAATGATCCCAATCAAAGAAAGTGGACCCATAACAAGTATATAAAGGGGTTAGAGGTGAATTTAAATTCATTCAAAAGTTTCAAATCTCTCATTGAAGAGCTAAGAGATAGATCTGAGAGTTAATATCTAGAGCCAAACCCAGTAACCAGAGTCAAGAGCCAGAGTCGAGAGCCATAGCTAAGTGCTAGAGCCAGTTGCTAGATCTAGAGCTTATGGACATCAAAACATTTACTTATAAATTAAGAACCTCTACTATGGATAACTGATGTACAAAGTGATTTTTGCATCAATAATCAATCGATTCAGCCTTTGAGTAGCATTCAGAGACATAACCTAGATCAGGTGAACTCTGTTATCAACTCTGGAGTTTTGTTGTTTTTATTTTTACTCTTAAATTTCCATATTGCTTTCCATTTTAATTATATTTCTGATTTTAATGTATTTATAAGAAATTTTATGAGAAATGTTGATATTTAAATAATATCCATTTTTAAATAGTTTTTAATAAGTGGGTGTCACTTACTACTTACAGATCACTTGTTTCCTTTCAAAATAGACAAGATTGTCATATACCTCCACATCAATCTAGTATCAAATTCACAATTAAACTAAGTTATAAGGAAAATTATCATAAGCATAAAAATGAAACACCCACAATGGTTACAATAATTTAATATTAATTTAATCAATTTATCCTATCAAATGCACCAATGAGATAATTTGCATGTTTACCTGAGTACCCATTTTCATTACTCCCACAGTTACTAGAGTGTTAACTTATATCTCTCCCTCATCCTATCAAGGTTGATATGATTCGACCTCTACCCAAAGGATATGATGTGAATTCTTATTTTTATTATCACTAAGGAGCAACACATTCTACAAGTAGATTTTTTACTTTAAAACATGATATCTAAGATCTTATCGATGACTAAAAATTTATATTTGAGGATCTTCCAAAGAAATCAAGTTCATAACTTGGTGAACCCCATAAACAAAAATATTTATCAATACTTTAAAATAAAATTATAATAAGGAACCATAATTCAAAATGGAATATAATTCACATCTTCCTCCATCACATTATGGACACCTACTATAGACACCTAAAACTAGCCATAACTAGCTTCCACTCGGACTTTAGACTGATTCCTACCAACCATTGAAAATTAAGCCTAAGAATCACTAAACATCCCAAGTTTAATCATGCATCATTCATAAAATCTTGAGATCATATTGAGGCATCTTTATTTTGTGTACTATCCCATATGTAACAATAACCTCTCATAGATTTACCCCCAATCACCTTATGGCATCATAAATGTTAATTTGGCCTATGGGCCTATTAAGTGGGGCACTTGCACACTTAATTAAATCTTGAAAGAGATAAAAGGCTAATAAAAATCAATTAAATTAATATCAATATTTATAAAATAAATTTCAAAAATCAAAATATCAAGATTTTCATCATTAGTTGTTAAAATATCCAAAAATGTCTAAATTGAGAACTATGACTAGTAATTGAAAGTCATAATTGCATGACAACTTTTAAATAAACTGAATTTAGTCTCAACCCAACACTTTAATTTGATAACTATGACTAGTAATTGAAATTTATAATTGCATGACAACTTTTAACTCAACTGGAGTTAGTCTCAACTCAACCTTTTAATTTGATAACTATGACAAGTAATTGAAAGTCATAATTGCATGACAAATTTTAACTCAACTGGAGTTAGTCTAAACTCAACCTTAAATCACATTGGGTGAGATTTGATTCCTAAGGCTATATATACAAGGCCATACCTCTTCATTTTTAAAAATCTTAGATATTGTATGGTTTTTATGCAAGATTTGCTCCATAAGCCTCATACAAGTAATGTTACCATGCCCAAATCTTAATCCAAGCAATCGTAGCCAAGTTAAGGTACCAAAGAGAGAAGGAGACAAACAACATTAAGTTACAAAGAATTCTTGATTCACAAGCCAAGCACGCCATTCAAAAAAGCCATTTGGAGCTCTCAAGAAAGGTAAAAGAGTTATGTCTTTTATGTTTTTGTTGTTCTTACATTTAGTTTTTGTTACCTAAGCTCTCCCTAGTGTCTAGGATAGAGGTGTTAGGACTAAATGTGATTATTTTATTTTTTTTATGATACTAACACAATACTAACCTCACCTCTATGAATTTCTTGTTCACATAATGGCATGCCCAGTGGGATAGATCATAAGGTGGTTGTAATTACTTATTGTATTTTATTAGGATTTTCTATTTTCTTAATAAAAATGGCTGATACAAAGATAATAAATTTTTTATTAATTATTTTGATCTAAATTTTTGAATATAGGTGCACCTTGGATCTATGAACAACCTCTAAAAAAAATGTGAAGAACTAGTGCATAGTTTAGAAGTTATGATCAAAATATCGACTTCCACTTTTATTTTCTAGTTTCCTGCTAAATAAAATGTTTGTTGAAATAGCTCTCATTTTTAATCTATTTAATTTTTTTATAATATTTTGATATTTTTTTCTTACTGGTTTCATATTACTTCTCTCAAAATTTCATTAAAATCTGATTTGTAGTTTAGAAGTTATGATTCTTTTAGTGACCATCTATTTTTTCTGAATAAACAACCGTTAAAATAATCATATTTTTTGATCCATAAACTTTTTTTTTTTTTTTTAAAAAGTGGTGTGAATTTTTGTTTATTACATTATTTATAAATTTCATCAAAATCTAACTTACAGTTTTTTAGATATCAATATTTTACTATCCTTTTTTTTTAGTTGTTTTTTTAATTTTGTTTTAAGTTTGCAAGTTTTTTTTTTCTAACTTGCAGGTATTTGGTATTTGGAAACTTTCTAATATTTTTATTTTGAAAGTTTTTATTTTCCAATATTTCACAAAAGAAATATATATAACCTCTAAAAAATTGCAAGTCTTAAGGTGGAAACAACAAAGTTTCAACATGGTTAAATCTCACACACTTTTTTTTTGTTGGTGCTTAAAACGAACTTAGTTCTTCTCATGCCTTAGTTGTTTTTAAATTTTTTTCAAAGTTCTCAAACAAATAATTCCAAGGGGATAAAATTTCACAACATACTTTGTTTTAGTACACTAAAATGACCTTTCACACTTAGTTATATAATTTTAAGAGTTATTAATTTCATGCTTATTTGTTAAAAGTTATTTGTTTCTAGTAGACTAAGTGACACATGTATGTTCTCCCCCATCCCCTTTAGGGAACTTGGTTGACCAAAAGTTCTCATTTTTTTCTATTTTCATTTTAATCCAAAAGCACAAAAATAAATTCACTAAGTCCCTCCTCAAATCTGTATGGTTTGGGAGACCCCAAAACAACCCTAAAGCCTTTTCACTTGTCTTTATTTTTCATGCATTTTGGATTGTAAGTGGGATTTCATCACCTCCTCATGGGTTCTTTAGGAAAGTGTTGACTTAATAATTCATTTCCTGACTTTTTTTCAACCTTACTCTATGATTGGGTATATAACTTGAGGGTGACTAGTTCGAATGTTTTTTGAGAGGTTAAACAAGCTCCATTAGTGGTACTCCAGCTCAGACCATAGGGGCAACTCAGACATTGCACTACACTGAGAAAGTGATGAATGTGTGATTTGTGAAAAGTACTATAACTTTTCACAACAATCTAGTTGATTCATATCCAATTGATGTGATTACATATCTAGTGTTAGCCACACTTGGGACTATGTAGAAACGTGAAAAAATTGATAGTTTATAATAACCCCACTTGTCATAGACATATTATTTATGTAGGGTGAGTAGCCCAAAGTTTCATGTCATAGTAAAAACACTTGAGAGAAGAGGGGATATAAAAACCCTAATTTTCATGCACTTTTACTTTTTAAATGAATAAATAAAATCCTCTTAAGAGCAAGTATATTGATGAAATTGGATAGTATTAAGCAACCTTGTTAGTTGTAAGATTTAAGATGATACACTTAGGTGTTTGTGTCATTTTATCCTTTATTGCATGGTTTCGAGTCTCAAAATATTTATTTATCTTCCCACATCAAAATGAGTCTAGTTTATACATCAATCCCTTATTTAAAGAGGTGTTACACTATCCATTTAAGACCATACCTTTCCCTTAGTCTTTGAAAAAACTTGTTTGTGTGTGTGTCACTTGGTTAAAAAGGGTGTAATTATGCTACCCAATTCATTTTTAAAAAAAATTGCCTTTGAGTCTTGAAACAAACCATTGATCATATCTTTAGAGTGTGATAACAATGTTATGATGCTAAAATCATTTCATATACTTGTTTTCCTTGTGCTCCAAAGTGCAAATTTCAAAACCAAAGACATGTGTGCCTTTGAGATCTATGCCTAGTGTCATTATGTCACTCATTCTTATTTAGCTTTCTATTTGTTTAAAAAAGCCTAGTTTTCTACAATGAGTTTTTAATTATCCTTGACAAGTTCAAATCTAAACATTGATTGATTTCTATATATGCCTTATGCAATTTTGTCCTAGACATTAATCTTTCTCTTTTGGGTTGTGTAACTTTGGTTAATTTTTTATTCAATTTGAAAACTATTATTTATGACTATATCTGGGGGAAATAGCTTAGTCTTCCCACATCAAAATGAGTCTACTTTATACATCACTCCTTTGTTTTAAGAGGCTTTACACTGTCTATTTGACACCCTACCTTTGTCTTAGTCTTTAAAAAAACTTGTTTGTGTGTGTGTCACTTGGTTGAAAAGGGTGTTGTTATATTATCCAATTCATTTCAATTTTTTTTCCTAGGTCTTGAAACAAACTATTGATCATATATTTAGAGCATGATAACATCGTTATGCTGCTCAAATTATTTTATAGACTTGTTTGCCTTATGCCCCAAAGTGTAAATTTTGAAACCAAATCCATCTGTGCCTTTGAGATCTATGCCTAGTGACATTATGTCTTTCATTATTATTTACCTTATTGTTTGTTTAAATAATCCTAGTTTTCTACATTGAGTTTTTAATTATCCTTGACAATTTTAAATCCAAATAGTGATTGATTTCTACTTATGTCTTGTGTAATTTTGGCTTAAATATTGATATTTATCTTTTGGGTTGTGTAACTTAAGTTAATTCTTTATTCAACTTGAAAACTATTATTTGTGCCTAAATTTGGGGGAAATAGCCTATATTCCATGTGCGTAGAGTTTCATGCCTTATACCAATTGACCAAGTTCATGTTTCAATCCAAGTGCCTAGTTTATGTCAAAGTATTTCAAATTTTTTAGATTAAATCTCATACCTTGTTTTATTTAAAGTATAGATTTTGTACCTTTTTCAAAAGACCTAGCAGTGCATGTTTTTAGCCTAGATTTTGTGCCTTATTTTCCAAAAGACCTAGCAACTTTTATTTTCTTATATTATATTTGTTTGAAACACTTTGAACCTAAGTTTGGTATTCCAATTTTATTTCATCCACTTGACCTTTTGTGTAATCCAGTTGACATTAGACATTTGACATTAGATTGTTTCATACTAAGTTTTAACATAGACTATTTTGGAGATGCAGTTCCAACCCTAGACCAAGTTTTAACCATTTGTTCTTTGGACATTATTTTTAAGAGTTTATAGAAATCTAGGCCTTTTACAAAATTTTCATTATTGATATGGATATGTCTCATTGCACTTTTAATAGAGATAATTACAATCCAATTTATGAAAATGTAGTCACATAAATTAAATTTTATCAAGACCCCTATAGTTAAGAGGTGGTTTATGAGATAGATCCTTATCTTCCTTACAATAATCAATCTAGAGAACAAAGCCAAAATCTTCAAGAGCAGTATGTGGTGATACTTTATTTGGGATGATTAACATACCAAGTCCACCCTTTAATGCCTAATGGCACCTGATACCACACCTATACCATTAACCTTCCTTCAAATTATACAAACAACCAAGCTCTAAAATGTCCAAGGAATTATATACCAAGACCTTGTCCTTTAGCTTATGTAATTAACCAAGCTTCATAATTCCCTACTATTTATATACCAAGACATCATCCTTTGGCATGTGCAAGCAACCAAGATTCATAATGCCCTGCCATTTCTATATCAAGACCTCATCCTTTGGCTTGTGAAAAAAACCAAGCTTCGTAATGCCCTACCATTTCTATACCAAGACCTCATCCTTTAGCTTGTGCAAGCAACCAAGCTTTGTAACACTCCCATTTATATACCAAGACCTCATCCTTTAACTTGTACTAGCAACCAAGATTCATAATACGCTACCATTTATATACCAGTCCCTCATCCTTTGGCTCATGATAGCAACCAAGATTCACAATGCCCTACCATTACAATTCTAGGCCCTTTCAAGTATGGTAGCTCATTATGTCAACAAGGTTATTTAATTACAACTAGATAGATCACAGTTACTATCCTAGACTGGTAACCAGTCTTTTTTAAGCCTATTTTAAATGAGCCTATTTACAAAAAGATCATTACCCGAATGTTGATCATTCTTCCTTCATTGCCAACCTTCCCCCACTTTATAAAATCCATGCTGATCATCAAGCCACAACAAAGCCAAATAGTACCTCTCCAATAGAGCCAATCATTAAAAGACCAAGATGTGTTCAAAACTAGTATTTTACAACTACTTTTAAACCAAGTCCAAGAGAATCAAACAATCCATGTTGTTTTTGTTGAAACACGTAATTGTGATAAGTCAACCTATGATGAATCACATTTTAATCCTTTACCTATTGTTGAGGAGTCTCACTCTGACAAGCTAGTTTTTATTGAGTCACTTATTAATGATTATAATCACCTTTGGGTAAATCATTATCTCAACCATTATCCTATTTTTTAAGAGCCTCCCTTGGAAAATCTAGTCTCTATGGAGTTGTCTTTTGACCTTTTCCCCTTGTTGAGGAGTCTCACTTTGATAAACCAGTCTCTGTGGATCCTATTATGCCATCACAGGCCGTTACTTATCCGATACCAAACATTCAACAAGACATCATTGTAGAAGCATCCATAATTGAATAAGATCAAAATTAAATTTAGGTTATATTTTTAAACCAAAATCAGATTTATCATCAAAAGAGGACTCAACATCAGATTTAGAGTCCCTTGAGTTAGAATCAACTTCAAAATTAGAATACATTTATGGTTTTTACAATATTGATTACACATGCATTACAGATCAATTTGAATATATTTGTGATATTTTAACAATTTTTGAGGATGGTTATTTTAGCATTGACATAATTTCTCCTAGTATCTTCTATAAATATTGCGATACCTCTTCCCATTCCATTATTATTTTACATGCCATTAACACCAACCAACCTAGCCATTATATTGACATTGCACCACCCACAAGTGTTATTTAGGACTGATATAATCACACCTTGTTGAACTACATCCATGGTGACATATTAGTTAAATAATGTCAAGGGAATCAAGATCGCATTCATGTATAAGAAGAACAATCTCCTAGTGAAACCTTTTCAGAGGTTTTAGGAGATAATCAAATTCCAAACTCAACATCTTATAGTGAAACCTTTTTAGAGGAACTAGAAGATAATCAAAGTCAAAAGTCAATGTTCCTTATTAAAACCTTCTTGGAGGTGATAGAATACAATCAAAGTCAAAATTTAATGCTCCTTAGTGAAACCTTCTTAGAGGTGCTATGGGACAATCAAGACAACTTCATTGGTGAAAACTTCATCAAGGCACCAATAGTTGAGTATAAAAGTTTTTCACTTCTTGATAAAGACATTATTAAATATAACATTAATACAACTTCCAATCTATAACATAATTAGATAGTAGCTACTCTTAGGAATAAAAAATAGAAAAATATGGTGGTCTTATCAAGAGCATATTTAGAATTCTTCAACCCCACCACAACAAAAATTATGTCAAATCTAGAATTGGTAGCATTGTGTGTATCTAAAAATCTTGATATTCATTTGTTACCCAACCATTATACATTTAATTATCATCCACCTTTACATTACCAAATCAAACCTATCATCAAAAATTTATCTGTATTTACCATCCTTGGCCACACTTTCATTTTTAGAGGCTATAAAGATATCTTATCTCATAGTTTAAAGGAAATAGAATCAATGACCAATGAAGATCATGATAACATATTTGGAATACAAATATATAGCAGGTTCTTAATAGAATATCTATTTAGAAGAGGTGTGGTTTAGTAATTTACATGGTTGATTATTCTATTTGTATCATAGGTTGATCAGGACATACATCTCCACATCATCAAAAATAATAGAAACGTCTACTTTGCCAAAAACATTTACCTTGCCAAAAACCATGTCTTTTCCATTTACCTTTTACCTTGTGTTTTCATTTTGTCATTCCTCTTATCATTGTTTCATACCCTACCATTTATCTTACCTTATCACTAGGGGGAATCCTATTATCATTATATCCAATTATCATCCTATCATCTTCCTTGTGTCATACCATATGCCATTCTACCATGCCTTTAATATTAACCAAAACCTATTTTTAGCCACACTACCCAAGCCTATTTTTATCTTGGTTCTTTTGGTTCTTCTCGCACCTTTTATGGGATTTTGATCTAGTTTCAGTAGTTTTATAATTTCATGTTTAAATGCCAATATATGAAAGTATCATGACAGTGGATTTGGAAAATTATCTTTCATTTACATTTGACTAGTGCCACTGATTATAATTGATTTTGGGCAAATTAGTATCCCACCTTATATTACTAATTATAACTGCCTATGGGAAAATTATTAGCATAGACCTATGTCATTATTTCCTAATTATAACCTCCTAAGGTAAAATTAGGAACAATACCTTTACCATGCATTATTACATAGCATTGTTATTAATATTCTCATTTGCATTGCCATTTGCCTCAATTTTCAAATTTATTGTTACCTAGTTATATCTTCATGCCTTTTGTGCTAGCATAACTATAGTGAATTGAGGTCCCATCTTAGGATTATGTAGGTAGTGTTAGATTCACATTTAGGTTATCTCAATCAGCCCTTTATCATGCTCTCACCATTTTATGAGTAATTTTAATTTTGAACACTCGACATTTTATGAGAGGACCATTTTATTTCTCGTTATTCTCAATCAAGTTGAGATAATCCAAAAATTATAAAAACATTTGTAAAAGACATAAAAAATCCAAAAACATTTACAAATGATCTACAAAATCCTAAAGAGTAACCACTTCATTGGCTTAAGGATTCTATGAAACCTAGCTAAGTCACAAGCAACCACTTATCATTTAGTTTCCCCATCCTTACTCGCCCCACTTCTCATGCTCTCATAATTTTGTGAGCCCATTCATGTCATTATTATACAACATAATCATGTTTTCTTTTTCATCATTTTCTTTTATTCCATGTCCTAGGGGAGCTACATTTAGCCTAAAGTTTTTGTTAGACCTTGCATCTATGGAATTATGTAGGCAGTGTCAACTTGTTTGGTGCATCTGGAGTTAGCTAGGCTAGCCCTTCTTTTTCTTCTATTCCCCCATTTTATTTTTATTTTTTTTGTCTTCTATCACCTAGGGTAAATGATCATCAACTTATTTGTCCTCTATTTGTGTTAACGCTATACTTAACCATAATTTTTTTTGTTTTATTTTATTCTCTTTATTTTTTGCATTTGTTTGTTTATTTGCATATTTTTTTGCTTTTTTATTATTATTTTATTGATTTTAGGTGAATTCATTAGGTGATTCCTTGCACATTATTATTGAATATATCCATATTCATTCACCAACATTATCATCCTAGTTTTTATCATTGGTGAGTTTTTTTTTATTTAGTAATGAATCATGTGTCAGTCCTTATGTATATTTTAGTGAAGTTCTCATGGTGTTTTATATCATGATGCCTACCAACACATGCTACATTAAAACTCATCTTGAGAAATATTACAATAAATGAGGTTAAAACATTTCTCCTTAGCACCTAAAAATACCTGATCTACCAAGTCATTTCCAAAAATAGCATAAATAATCATGAAAGAATTTTAATACTTACTAGTTAGGACATGCATATCCATACTAGAAGGTTGTTCAAATTCATATTTCTCTTATGTACCAATTTTCCATCATCAGGGTGTCAATTACTATAACCACCTCTAGGCAAATCATTGTATATCCTCCCACGTGTGATGTCAATGATTATAACTACCTTCGGTCAAATCATTGTGTATTATCCCACCCATAGAGCTAATTATTATAACTACTTATGGGAAAATCATTATGTTTTGATTCACAAGGAGGTTCATGATTATAACCACCTTTGAGAAATTCATTCACTTTCTTTTTCCCACCTAGGGCACATTTTCATTATGATAATGCTTATAAATACCTTTGGAAAAACCATTATCTCTATCCACCCAACTGGGATATACTTTTATCCTATCAATGTTTATAACTACCTATGAAAAAATCATTATTTTCCCTTTCATGATTATAACCACCTTTAGGAAAACCCTTCTCTTTTTACCCTAATCCTTTTTTCAATAGTTATAACCACCTTTGGGAAAATCATTATCTTTTTATCCCATTTATACCGATGATTATAATTGCTTGTGGGAAAATTATCTTATTTATCTGCTCAAATAGGAAAACTCTATATGCCATTGTTTATAACCACTTATGGGAAAATCATTATTTTCCATCCCATTTTATCCTTATTATCCTATCATTTTCCTTCTTTTGAGGGATCAATCACTGACCTTTTTTTTTTTACCACTCCCTTGAGGGGACATCTATAGCTCATCCATTACCATTGAAGTAGTAGGCATATAAGACATTTTCATTATTTGAGAAGAAATTAGTCTGTCTATAGCTTGTAACTCCTTCCCAAACAAGAGCAAATTATAGACACCTAAAACTAGTCATAATTGGCTTCCACCTGGACTTCAGACTAATTCCTACCAACCATTGTAAATTAAGCCTAGAAATCATTGAACAACCTAAATTTGGTTGTACATCATTCATCAAAGCTCAAAATCATGTTGAGGCATCCCTATTTTGGGTACTATCCTATATGTAATAATAACCTCTCATGGATTTACCACCAATAACCTTGTGGCATCACAACTGTCAATTTGGCCTATAGACCTATTAAGTGGGGAACTTGCACACTTAATTAAATCTTGAAAGAGCTAAAAGGATAATCAAAATAAATTAAATAAGATTAAATGCATAGTTTAATTATCCATTTAAAATTAATGAATATCTAAAAAAGGAAATTCTAAAAATCAAAATATCAAGCCTTTCATCATTAGTTGTCAAAATATCTCAAAATGTCTAAATTGAGAATTATTTTTTATTTGATAGGTAAATAAATAGGTTGATAGGTCTCTTACCCATAAAATATAAAAGTGGAATATATTTAGGATAAATCAATAAAATAGAGTTAGATAACACTTAGTATCTAACCAAAAACTTCATCCTAAAAGATACCAAAAGTCAACAAAAAACCAAAAGAGACCTAGACATTAAACTGACTAGTTCATCTACTCAGACTCAAAGTAATAGACCAATTTCTTGGTATCTATGTTGTCTTATTTTTTTCATGCCTCTATTATTATTCCCAATTCCCTTCTCATTCTCTTCATCTAGCCTCTTACATTTCATTTTAATGGGCTCAAAATCCTCCTTTCCCTATTCGTTGTCCTTTCTATTTTCCTCATTACCATCCCTGTGAGTGGTTTTAAAACCAGGGGGAGTGAACTTATCTATGATAGATTCATCCTTATCATTACTCAGATTATAGGTACCTTGATCCAAAATACATTTCAATTTTTCAGACTCATATGATATTTCTATGCACAATAGTTTCTAGAGTGTCACTTTGGTGTGTAGTTTTTCAAGGGACTACTCAATGTCATCTTTCATCTTGGGGTTTAATAAAGCCTAAACTCTAATATATATTGGGGTCACAATTTTGGGAGCCCCATATTATTACCTCTCATATTAGTCTCTTCCTACATAAAATCCTCAACTACGTATTCATTATGGTCTCATGTTTTCTTAGATTCAAACTCTGAGAAAAATTCATCATCCCTACCTGATTCTTCATGTTCCTTAGTGATGTTGATTACCTCCATCGCTACCTTTAACCAAAGGGGTTCTCCCTTCTTTACCAAAAGTAGAATGAACCCTTGGTGGATAATTTCTATCGAGGGATTGCTCTTAAAATTTGTGATCGAAGCTTCTAGAGATTTAAGGAGAAAAAAGGTAAACTAATAGTATGACCCCTAAAATGGTTAAGTAGAAGAAAATGATGTGATAAAATTACCATGTGATTATATTTTAGCATGATAAATCTCATTATATATAAACAAATATCCAACCATTTTTTGGGCAAAGGCACCCTCATGAACCCTTTCTAGCTCAAAATTTTGGATTCTTTTTCTCCTTGTTATAGAAGATGTTAAATGGAGTTTATTTCCTTTTATTGTTCTTGAAGGCCTTAACTCATAAATAGTCCATATTGGTAATCTCCCCTATGACCTCCTCAGTGATCAAAAGACTTAACTTGTCTATGTGGACTTCCTTGTCAATCTACTCACGAGCAAAATCTCTATACAACATTATGTCGTGACCAACCAGCCTTTCCATATAGGTCACCAGCCCCCCTTTGATCATTTTATTCCACACATATTTATCCTTATTCATGTCTTCATTGGAGATAGGTTCAACATGATCTCGGTTGCCTCTCATTTTAGCTTGTGTGTTTCTACTATAATTTTCACAACCAAAGTCCTTGTGAATGAAAGTGATGATGATGTTAAGAATGGAGATATATAAAATATTATTATTAGGTTTAGAATTAATCCATGTGTGTAAATCCTTAAGGTTTTAAAGGTGAATGATGTCCTTTCATGTGTGAATGTCCCTTCTCTTATGTTGAGTATATTGAATCATTAATTGGGTCATCATATCACTCTATGGAGTGGCATTTATCAAGCTTGATGAAGGGGATGATGTCATTATGGAATGCCTCATCATCTTGACAACATGTAAAGGAGATACTATAGACCCCTAAGTTATCCATTTTATCATCACATATGTTACCCTCTATATACACATGAGAAATGGACACTTTTTTGAACTGGGAAAGCAGGTTTTTTACATCATCAATGATCCTAGTTATATTCTAGGAATCTTGAGTCAAACCTTTTAGGCAATTGATGATATTCATGAAATCTCCCTCCACCTATAAATAATCCATATCGATCTTAACCATGAGACCAATTCCCCATAGTGTAGCTTTGGATTACAAAATAATGTTCATTTGGATTTAAAGAGATCTCGCATATGGCTCATTTACACCATATTGTAGTTCATGGATGAAGGAGGAGAAGATGTGCCCTAAGAGTGATGGTTCTCTTGAGAGAAAAAGAGAGGAAGAAATGAACATCCTATATAGTATCTAAATGGATTCAAGCTATCCAATAATATTCTGATAGGATACTTTATTATGATTGAAAAGAGATGAACAAAATGTAAAGAAGGGGAAATAGAGAACTAGATTGACAAATAAAGAAGGTAGAAATAAGTATAGGGAAAACTAGGTCAACCTAGCACAAAAAATAGGGCCTAAAAATAGTATAAGGTTGACTGGGTTGATTCAATATAGTAAATAGAGATTGGAAAAGGAAAAAATAGGGTTTAAAAATAGTACAGAGTCGATTGGGTTGATCTCATATATTGAACAGAGGCTGAAAAAGATATAAGGTCAATTGAGTTGACCTAGTATAGTAGATAGGGAAAGTTAAGAAGCCTATAATAGGTTATGACATGAAACAAGATAAATTTTTCAATCAATTTGAAGAGAAATGATAGAAAGGAAACAAAAAGTTGATTGGATTAATGTTAGCCAATCCAATTGAAGCACACAACATAAAACCTTGCACCAACACTAGTTAATGCTTGTTTTTGAAATACAAAATACAATTGAGCAAAGAGTAAGAAATTACCTTGGAAAGTAAAGAGATAACTAACTGTTGAACCTAAATGTTTATTAGATTATTAAGATATGATTTTAAATGTGATGAGAAATTGGTTGTCAGCAAAGAACTAGAATAATAATCTAAGGATGGTTTCAGGTAGTTTGGGATAAAAGAGACTATAGTGGTAATGATACAAGATTGGTATTGGGGCCTATGCTCTCACTTCACACACCATATTGATAATTTTGTCAGGTGCTTAGCCAAAATATACCATTAACCACACTTTATACTTGACCAAAGTATCAAGTTGGCTTCCCCACTTGGTGATGAAATCCAAGTAGCTTGGCCTTGGGTAAACAAATGTTAAAATGCTTATTTAGATTTCATGATTTGGTTATGTGTGCATAAAATATAAAATAGTGAAACTAAATGGTTAATTTAAAACCCCCTAATCAGACTATGTGATCTATTCTAAGCATGCAAGTAACCAGAAAAGAAAGTGTGAATTAATTATTAGCATATAAGGTTAATTCCAACTTTGAAACAAGTTACAATGTTGATATGGTCAGAATTGTATGTATAAAATATATAATAGGTTCAATAGGGTTAAACCTATACTATAGAAGTAAGGTATAAAAATGAACAGGGTCGGTAGAGTTGACCTAGTTATCTAGATAGTACATAAACCACAGAACTGGGTCGACAGGGTCAATCCAATTGACTATGTAAGGGTAGTTTTAAGATTAAAAACTATGAAATGAAATACTATAAATAAATATAGAGAGAAATAAAAATGAACCTTAGTTGATCAAAGATGCAAATAATTAAGATTTTTGTTCAAGAACCTTGATATATGCTTGTAAATACTGCTAATTAAGTCAACTGGGTTAATCAAGCTTTACAAAAATTTACTATTGAGTGCCTAAAATGTATAGGGTTAACTGGGTAAACCAAGTATCTTAAACCTAATGTCTAAAAACATACATGCTGACTAGGTCAATTTAATAGTCTAGATTGGATGTCTGGAAGCCTAAAAACATATACTAGGTTGACAAGGTCGATCTAGTATGATGTACCTAAAATCCTATGTACAAAACTTAGATATTGGGTCAACATAGTCGATCTAAATTTCAAAATATATGATAAAAATAATGATGAAATAATTAAATAAATTAAATAAGGTAAACAAATATTTTAAGGTTCACTAAAATGTATGCAATCATAAATGCATCATGTCTATAAATCAATCCTAGCTCAGGGAAGACAGAGCATACCCACACTTATAATTGGAAATATATTTGTTACACAATGGCATGACCAATATGGGGATCTATTAGACTTGATTAAGGGATCAATTATCACAATTCACCATACTAGGAAGGGTTTTAAAGCCTATAGTCTAACACAATCATGCAACAACCCTAAAATAGTCTTAGGTTTAATGTTTACTCTATTCTAATAAAAAAGAAAGTAACTCTAATCTAATGCACACCAAAGCTTGTGGCACAATATGAAGGGTTATTAAATCAATAAAAACATGTATAGGTGAAATCAATTAAGCTAAGTATGAGTAATACCCTAATACATGGAATATGAAGAGTAATATTATTTGATCCAATACTTATGATACTTCTATCTACTAAAAGAGAGGAGAACAAAGTTAAAATATACTTACCTGAATATGAACCCATTAAGACTCAATATCTCCCTTAACCAATGGGAATTCACAAGAAGTTGTTATGGTTTGTAAGGATAACTAATAAAATCCAAAACATGCAAGACTTATCCACAAGACTAGATTCTCCAAGTAGAAACCCAAAGCTAAGACTCCTCAAGAAATATGGTAGAAGAGCAAATTATAAAGAAGCGTGAGTGAATAATAACTCTTGATTACATATATGAAATAATGATGAAATGATCTTATATTTATAGGTGGATCACATGCTAAATCTTTCCTATTATGTCATTTGTATGAGGTTAACCCCGTTGACCCTATAGGTTTTCAAGGGATAAATCATTAGGTCCTAAGCTAGGTTAGTTGAAGGGATAATGAAACTCAAAGTGAAAAATACCCTATATAGTATAGGGTTGAGCCAGTCGACCTTGTATAGTAATCAAATGCTAAAAACTATATAGGGTCAACCCAATTGACCTAGTATAGTCAACTGGCTAAAGGGGATCAAGGTCAAAAAAAAGAGGGATGGAAAGAGGAAAAATATTTGAGTGTGAAAAGGAGGAGTAATAGATTAGGGAATGGATTTAAGATCTCGTTGGATTGGCAATAATGTGGTATTAAGGGAAAACAATCCTATGAAGCACCAAAGGTCTACCCACCCCTTTCTCTAGGTACCCCTTAAGGCATGCACTCAAAGAGATTGAGTCTCGATGGGTTCCTACAAGATGTAAAGCATTAATATTTGATAAAATTTAAAAATATTATGTGTATACACACCCCTTTTGTAACATTAGGAGGGATGACATCATATTCTTGAAGGTGAATTGGATTTTCAGTATGAAGGTAGAGAAAGCATGAGGCCTAGCCATATCTTCTTCAAACTCTTCAATTTCTTCAACCTCTCCTCTCTAGAAAACTCTATTGGTTCTCCAAAGGGTAGATTAGACTGAGGATATTGAACTTCAAGGGAAAGTTTAAGCTAAATAGGTGGATTAATGAGGTTGAACACTCTACTAGATGATGACCTAATGAGAACCATGAATTATGAGAGTGAGTTTATATTAGGATAATGGTCTTGAACTATATTTTACCTTGATAGAGTTACCAAATTCTAAGTAGCACACCAATGTATAGCTGATGTTGTCAAGATCATCATTCACCTTGATAAATTATCTTGAAGACAATGTATCGCATCAAGTATGCCATAACTATTATCACTAAATCTTGTACCCTTGAAGAGGGTGTCCAATCCTATTCCATAATTGGGAAATAGGGGAACACTTCCATGTATTTAGGTGTACCTATGGTGGAAGTGGGCCTCTAGATTTAAGGGTTAGTTCCCTAAATATATCTTGAAGTACTTTCACCTCTGCTAACTATTTGCTTGTGGGGAGAACAAATAGAAGTTGTATGGAATAAACATATTCTAAAAAGGCTATGCACCAAGATGTCTTCCACATGACCAATGCACTTCTTTAATAAATTAACAATGCCTACAACACTAGTCTAAGAGTCCTAGAATGCACTAGTATTAGTATTTCAATATGAAGGTGAGATGCATGAAGACTATCCAAGGTAAATAGAACCATAGATCAATTACAAATACTAAGGCTCATTATACACTTAACATAGATTTGTACACTTAACTATACTTCATATGACCTATGAGGCTAAAATCACTTGCATCAAATATGGAAGGACAAAGAAAGCTAGGATATATTGATATCACTTAGTTATTAATTATACATCTCTTCACACACTTTAACAAGATGAGATATGAAATCAAAATAGATTGAATTTATTATTCTAAGGAAAAGTGCAATGTCAAAACTAGAAGGGTCTCACCATACATGGTGTGGTATTAGATTACAAAGGCCAAAATGATAGCTACTTATATAACTTGAGAGAGACATGAGAATGAAGAAGTCCAAAGGCCACTATGCCACATGCCAAAGCATGAAACCCAATTACAGTATAAGAGAATGGAATGATAAATAGACCATGCATAGTTTGATAGGAAAAATGGTCCTCTAAAGCATGAAACTTCATGAAATGTGTCATAGGGATCTCCTTGTTTAGGAAACTATTTTCATCATGGATCATCTCTCGAGCATTTGAAATTGAATTATGAGAGTTGACATTTATGTACTATCCAAGGGAGGTTGAAACATTCTATGACAGTCATAATATGTTCTCCTAACTCCTATGTATCTTCTAAACACTTGTATTTACCAAATGTGGTCATTCATTTATCTCCTAGACTTCATTCTTCACATTTGGTAGTCATTGTTCATTTCAAATTTTGATCTATTTTGAGGAAACATATATGCATTGTTACATGTGATAAAGGATAAGGGGAAAGTGTGTGAAGGAAGGAGAAATTAAAGATATGGTTTATGAAGATGATTTGTTATGGATTGGAATAGTGCGTTAGGTTGTTGTGAGTGTCTTATAACTTTTATGGCATAGGAGATTGTAATTTGATCAACTTAAGGAATAAGGCTAGTGTTACTTGGGAGAAAATGGAGCAGGATTACAAGTAAGTGAAACAAGAAATTGTATTCATGAGTTATATTTTTAGTTATATAGAGAGAGAGATAGGAAGAGTAAAAAATGTTTTGAGAAGCTCTACATCATAGTTCCAATCTTAAAATCCCAGTTGTCTACATAGGCAACTCATTATATAGCCACCTTGACTTAATGACCACATTTGAGGCATCTAATGCCCTAAATCTAGTTGTCATCAGGAATGAGGAGGTAAAATAATGGTTAGAATAAATTACAGCTTTAATTCGAGACTACCAAGCACCTGATGCCCAACTCCTCCAAATTGTGAATGAGCTAAAATTGTTTAAAGCAAGGGATTCTATAGGAAAATTGATTAGTATAATCAAATTTGATAAAATTGTCCAAAAGGCCACCGATGACTTCAAGCAAAGCATACAAGGCCTAGCATTTGAAAGATAGAATCATAGCTAAGCAAAGTTAGGAGGAAAGTGATTGAAGTGGATATTTTTAGAAGTTCTAGCGACTAAATATGAACATGCAAGACTCCTCAGGAAAACCAAGAGACTCCAGCAACCTTTGTTGCCTAACTTAAACATCACTCACTAGCATCATGAGGTATTACACATAATCTATCAATATTTCAAGGCAAAAAAGAAGTAGGCTTCTAGCAATGTCACTACATCTTCAGCTTCTACTTTGACTTCCACTCCTACTAAAGCACATGTAGCCTTAGCCTTATGCATATTCAACTCTTGTAGTCATGTGTAAGTAAATTAGATAAATCATTATAAAATTGACTTTGTATTTTATTTTACATTCACACGTTACATGCTTTCTAGAGTCAATTTGTCTATTTATAGCTTTTTTGCTTTTTTTAAATGGTTTTAGACCACAATTAGAACTACATGTTCTAACTGCCACATGTAACAATCATGCATAGAATTGGAGGATGAGGTGGCCCTTTCCCTAGGATTTATTAATACAATTGTACCACTCAACTTTTTTTTTGTTAAAAAATTTTGGAATACAAAGCAGCAAGCATTTTGGTCATCAAGCGAAGTGTTTTTGAGTATTTTCTTTCCAATAATGTGTTATTAGTTATTATTTTTATGGTTGTTTACTTCAATAATCTTTAGTGTGATAAAGATACAAATATATTCTTGATTACTTCAATTAATATGTTAATCCTAGATGTGCAATAGCTATTGAAGATTGGTGAATGTATTGATTGAAATAGTCAAGTCAAATTGAATCATATTTTTTGATGTGTCATGGTGTTTTCTTGGTATAGTTTTCTAAGTGTGTGCTACAACTGCCTTAGATAATTCATTATCCCAAGCCATAATCTCTTGATTGAACGGTGTGAAATAGATACCCTAATAAGAGAAACCTTTGTATGAGGCTAGTGAACTTCTTACATCTTTGTTTCCTTAGATTCATTAGCCATGTCTGTTTACATGTGTGTAATTATTGCTATCCATAGGCATTGGTTTTAAAAGAATACAGGTCCATCCAAAAATCAACAAGAGAATTAATTCCTAAGACCCAATGAGCCCATCCATACTTTCAACATAAGATGGTAAAGGATGTACAACTAGTTGACCCTAGGGTACAAACCACAATTGGCATTAACATTGGAGATGTACAAAAATGCCTTAGATCCCATTACCATACTACCAATACTTTGGCATTAGTATTCTACTAACTGATTGACATCAATAGACAGATCAATACATAAAATTTTGGGGTACCTAACATTACTAATGGAATCCCAACACTTAACCCAATACCATATGTGAAGAAAAATGTTATGGCATACAATCAAAATAAACTATACACACTACCTTTATTGATGGAAATAATGCAACCAAACCTTAGCTATCTAAACAATCATGTGATAAGCAATAGTTACCAATAGAACCAACATGCAATTATGCTTGTTACAGCTATTTTACAAGGTGTAGAATCCACAAAATCCAAATTGAATTCTATTCATAAGATGGTTTAGAAATTGAGTAATGATTTTATGAATATGCAATTACAATTGGGTAATACCAATACTTATATAGGAAACTAGAACACTAGGTTCCAAAGCTATAACAAGCCCTTTAACAAGCCTACAAATAATATGGAGCAATCTGGTAGACTCTTAGAAATCAACATCATTGAAACAACTCTCCCTAATCAGTACAAGATACACAATATGCCCTAGCATGGTGATCTTGATTGCATTGAGTTTTGTATAATGTTGAAATCTTTTAGAGGGAATTAATAAGGAAAGATCAAATGAATAATCCACCATAATCTCATCAAGATCTTAGATCTACTAGCACAATCATGTTTTTTAAGACTCCTAAATTCCCCTTTCCAGGAGAAGATGACAATGAACCAAAGGATAATATAGATGAAGTTCATGATTTTTAATGGTTTCAAAGAGGTGCATATAACTTGAGGAACAAGTAGCATTGACCATATCAAATCCTTCGAATACCATAACAATTCTACCTAATCTTAGAGTAGACAATAATCCACCCCCTCTAAAATGGAATGATATGTCACCAAGTAAGGAGGAATCAAGAAAATTTGTAGGATATAACATCATAGAAGATATGAAGAAAATTAAAGCAAATATCATGCTTCATGATTTAGCCCAAATCACTGAATAAAAGTTGTTATAGAAATCTATCACTAAAAAGACCCCTATGGAAAAAACTAGAACAACTTTAGACAAAGCATAAGAAGCAAAAGTAGTTGATACCAATGTCATCTACAAGAGTTAGACCGAAGTATCACCAATCCTACTAACCATCAGAGCATTTGGTAAGAATATTCATAACTATTTGGTTGATTTTAGAGCATCTACAACTATTATGCCTACGTCTATATGTAAAAAGATTGGTCTTTCTCCCATCCCTTCAAAGAGATTAGTCTCTTAGCTAGATAAAATGGTAGTACTAGTGGTGGAAGATCTAAATAATATACACATTTAAGTAGCTTTATAACTGAGAGTCTAGATGACTATTGATATCATAGTAATGGACATACCACAAGGCTATAGATTACTACTAAGTAGAGATTGGTCTAAAATTCTTAATGGGTACCTTTCGACAGACTTCTCACACATCTAGCTACCATGAAGAGGAGTTGAAATCATATCAAAATTAATATAAAGCACAAAATGAAATATCCCATCACTAAATATAACGTCAATAATGAAGAGGTAAAGTGTGATCTCCCTCATTGGGAATTTAAAGTTTTACCACTCACAGCTTTACATAGAACTTGGAACCTAAAGGTTCAAATTAGTTATGGAAAATGCATTCTGATAGAGCCAAATCCAAGCAAGGATCAGGTGTCAGAATTGAGCTAATTGATCCTCGAGGTAATAAGTTCTTAGCCACCTACTTATTGTAGTTTCCATTTACAAATAATAAATCCAAGTACAAGGATCTAATCTTAGGACTATAGTTTTTATTGAAGAATAATGTGAAATAGAGAAAAGTATTCATGGACTCAAGACTAGTAGTTCACTAAATAAAAAATAAATACAGTGTAAACTATCTTATTTGAAGAGGTATAAGCATAGAGAATGGGATTTAATTGAAAGCTTCAAAGCTTTTCAACATAGTGTCACTCTCAAGAGAACAAAATCAAGTCATTAATTCACTAGCCATTATTGCTACCAATTTAGAACCACTACAGGAATCCAAGGTAAAAATATTTTCCATTGAATTAGTTCCTTATCTCTTTGTTCTAGATAATGTAAAAAAAATCTAGGTTTTTGATGATGATCGACAGATCATCAAGTTCTTAACTAATTCAAGGGATTTTAAGTCCTAAATCATCAATGACAATGATTTCAATCATCTTTGTCAAGAATAAATAGATAGAGAATGCATTCTCTAGCTTAAAGAGAATTGATTACCAATCAGCTTAGTCTCCTTGGAAAGACCTTTTGACTTGGATCCTCAGGCATAAGAACTTTGCCAACCCTAGGTCAACAAATTAGATTTCAAGAAAGAAAATCTAGGAGATGAACATAATCTGTGTTATGTTAATATTGCTCTTAGTTTTACTCCTAAATAAAGGTAGTAAATGAGGGATTTAATCTCTTAGTATAGAGATTTTATTGCCTAGACATATCTACTTTTTCCATTATTGAGTGAGGTTGGATTGTTACTTCTCACTCACCAATGTTGTTTTCCCTTTTATGCACCTTTTTCCATTGATGATTGAGTAAGGATTATTACTGCTTATTCATCAATGTTGTTTTACCATTTTTGCTTGCCCATCTTTGTTTGAGTAAGGTTTGTTACTACTTTCACATTGATGTTTGATTACCATCCTTTGTGATATGTATCCTTGGTTTGACTTAGTGAGTTGGCTTTTCTTACTTAAGGTTTGCTTGTTTGAGTTTTTTAATCTTTAGTAGCCATGGATTTTTAGTTACCTGATTTACTTTAAGTTTTAAATTGGTCATTTGGTCTAACATAACACTTGTCACCCTAGCTTTCCAAATTTCTAAGTACATCCCATCCACATAGCACCAGTTATCTTGGCTTTCCTATATTTATTTGTTTTTGTTGTTTAGTTTTGTATTATTGGGTTTGTCAAAAGTAGTCTATGTGCCCTCCATAATCAAAATTAGAAGCATAAAAAATAACCATCTAGTGATAAAGGTAATTCAAGTTACACATCACATTTAATTTTTAGTTATTTCCCTTTTAGTCATTTAATTTTAGTTATTTTTGCTTTAAAATATAACTTTTTTTAGCCCTGGCATTGTGTTATTATGTTATTTCTCAAAGCACCATCCCCTATTACACCTGAGTGACATGTGATGAGCTTCGATTATGGCATATGTATACACATAATTTTTTCAACTTTTATCAAATATTGATGTTTTCTATCTTGTAAAAACTCATTAAATCTCAATCTCTCTAACTGCATGCCCTAAGGGGTATACTGGGAAAAGGGTGGGTAGACCATTGGTGCTTCACAAGAATGTTATCCCTTTTTTCCACTTGTTATCAATATAGCTAGCTCCTTAAAACCATTACCTAAGTTGTTACTCCTCTTTTGCATAATCTTCTAGTCTTTTACCACCTTCGATACCCTGTTTCCTAACCTAAAACCCCTTTAAATAGTTTACATGATTAGATCAATTGGGTCAACCTTGTACTCTTATTGATGAAATGCATTTAGGTTTTAGGTCATCTCTGGCCAACCTAGCCCATGACCTAGTGAGTTTTTGTCAATAACGATATTAGGTCGACTAAGTTGACCCTGTTGGTTAAAAATTTTGGAAGGGATTAGGGTTATAACTAATTATATATAAAAGATCATTTTTTCATTATTTAGATACATCAAGTATTATTATTTACTTTCACTTCTTTAAAATCTTCTCTTCCTCCATTCTACTTAAGGAGTCTTAGCTTAGGTTTTCTACTAAGAGAATCTAGTCTTGTGGAGAAGTCTTGTATGATTTTGTCTTTCTTAGTGATCCTTACAAACCATAACAACCTCTTTCAAAGCCCCTTTGGCCAAGGGAGAGATTGAGTCTTGATGAGTTCATCTTTTAGTTAAGTAATCTATAACTTTGTTCCTCTCTTTAGTAGATAAAAGTATCATAAGTATTGGCTTTCAAATAATATTACTCTTCTTCTCCATGTATTAGGGTTTTACTCATATAAGATTAATTGATATTTTCCTATGCATATTTATTTTCATTTATTTACTAACCCCCATATTATGCCACAAGCTTTGGTGAGCACTAGATTAGTCTTCTTTGATTTACTTGTTATTAATATAGTGAATATGAAAACATAGGGCTTAGTAAGGGTTATTGCATGATTGTGTTTGACTAGGGGATTTGGAAGCCTCCCTTGTGTAATTGTTGTGATAAAGGATCCCCTAATTAGTTATAGTGGATCCACATATTGGTCCTATTATCCATTATCTAATGTATCCCCAATTAAAAGTGTAATTAGGATCTATCTTCTCTAAATTAGGATTGATTTATGGATTTGATGCATTACTGATTGCATATAGAAATAAGATTATACATGTCAATAGAAAGAAAGAAGTGATGAAGAATGAGAGTAAGAAGATATGTTCAAAGAAGAAGGTGATAATAGTGTAGAAATAGAGTAGTTAGATGATAGATGTAGTGTATAGCTACAAGAATGGGTAGTATCAAAAGGACATGAAGAATTAGGAAAAGAAGTAGAACAATGTCACAGAATAATCATAGGTTCAATCATAAATGAATTCATAGGAAATAATCATTCACTGAAAGATCACACGTCCATGTATCCTAATTTCTTATATTCTTATAGAATTTTTCAACTAGGTTGATAGAAAGATAGTAGTTGGGAAGGTCCATTTTCAAAACAAGTGCATTTTTGGGGTACTAAAATTGAAATAGCATCAATTCAAAAGGCTTTAAAGGCCATAGGGATTTTTTAAACTAAGAAGAGAAAAGAAGGAAACATAGAGAAATAGATTGCACAAGTTGTCTTTCTTAATGTGCATATAAATCTTCCTAGAATGCAAGCAAGATCACACAAAATATAGCCTTGTCTTGTAAAAATTGTACAATAGAACCCCTCAATACCAATTTACATAATGGGTGTTGTAAGATCATTTATAATTTTGGTGATATATGATGGGTCTATAGACACTGAATAGTACTTACTAACCTGTGAAATGAGATGGCAAGTTAAGGGCATTATAGATGAAGTTGTCAAAAAGTTTGAATTAATAGGGGCAATAACCAAAAGCACACTTGATTTTATGTACCATAGAGAAATTTAGTAGGAAAGTCTATAATAGGTTAAGGAATGTCTTATCATAGAGTTCAAAATAAATAAATGTACAAGTCAAACTATTTAAGACTTGAAGGAGATAAGGTAGATCTCAGGAGAATCAGTCTATGACTATGATTGTAGATTCTATAATGTTATGAATAAGGTGGAATTTGCCTTAATAGACAAAGATAAAGTTGCATGGTTTGTCAAAGGACTACATTTTAGAATCAGATTTTATATTACATAGACTCAATATGCTGCTAAAGCAAATGTTAGAGTTGTTTCTCTATGAGTGGAGAAAATTGAATATTATGGGGAAGCTCCTATCATAAATTCTAAGATTGAAAATACATTACATGCTTTTATGAAGAGGATAGAGCAATACCATGAGGTAGATAAACCTAAGTTGAATCTATGGATTATGGAGTGTGGTAAAGAAGGACATCATAACAATGATTATCCTTAGATCAAGATAGAGTTTTGTGAAATCTATTGAGTGGTAGGGCATGAAAAAATGCAGTGTCATCTCCTATAAAAGTATGTCAAAAACCCACAAAATTTATACTACAATTTTTATAAGTCACATAATCATGATGAAACTAACTATAGGGCTTTGCAGAAGCTCAAAGATTAAATCACCAAAAATGTATTTTTTATCACTATGTAGTAAGTGTCCTTGAAGAAATAAATGATTCCAAACCCAGAGGTTGATAAAGGTTGTGTAACCTAAGTAGGTCCACAATGGATTCCTAATTCATCACAGTACCAGCCTCAAGGTCTAGACAAAAAGATCCCTCATTTACCAAGATGGGCACCTCCATCATCGTAATACCAATATGTAACACCATAGAGTCCTTCCATGATTTAGCAGAAGTAAACTAATTGGACTCCACTGGTTACACAATAAAAATTTTGAATTAGATATAATATCATTAGTATCAACATTAGAATACAGCACAGTAACAAGGAAGGTATAGAGGAGGTTATCATTCCAATAGAGGAGGATTTAGGGGTGGATGCAAAGGAGCTAACTAAGGTGGTAGAGGAAATAGCTATCAATGACCTCTTGTATAGTGCTATTTATGTGGAGAGTATAATCATTTTCAATGTAATTTCCCTTTAAATCCTCAAAGATAGTCTTACTACACATATTTTAGAGTATATGACCAACACAAGATAGAAGACTACCCTGTCTTGGAAAAGCAAAGAAAGAATAAGGCCATCATGAATGTTAATATGGTGAATGCAAAGCCTAAGGAGGATGCATTCTTGAATGTTGTTACACAACACCAATATGCAAAAAGAGGTTTTCTTCCTCTTGAAATGCCTTAGGATTAGGGAATCCAAAAATCCAAATAGGATAAATATTTAGACCCAGCTATAGAAAAGGGGCTCATGTATGAAACTATGTAGATGTTAAAAAACATTCAATACCAAGACACTATTGAAGGAGATGTTATATCAATAGATTCCCAAATGTATGGCCAGATCATGCACATTATGCATTAGGATGGAGTTGTTACTGCATTGATAGATTTACTAAAACTTTTAAGCACACTATACAATGAATACATCTCATAGAACATCATAAACTTACTACATAATCTACTGAAGTGTACACAATGAACTCAAATAGAAGACAAAAAATCTTGTTTGGTACATCAAAACCAAGAATCCATGGGATGTAGACTCATGAATTGACATTGAAATTATGAGATATGAAATTCCAAATGTTATCTTTGATTTTAGCATCATAGTCAACATGATTCATAGATCTACATAGGAGGCTATCAAATGGCTAGTTCTAAGTTACAATCTAGTAACTATGAGCTTATCTGACTATGGATGAGTTGATCCCATTGGTAGATTAAAAGACATTAAGATCAAAGTCACAGAACTAACCCTGTGAGGTGACTTTGAAGTCATCGATATGAAGATAGCAACAATATACTATCTTGTGATAATTGGTAAGAAATGGACATATGATGATCATATGACTATCAATATTATGAAAAATCAATTAGAGGTTCATTATGGAGATAAGGTTGTCATAATTCCTATGAATAGGGTACACAAACCCTACAACATTCTAGTTGAACCAAATTCTCCATATGTCATGTAAGAAACTAGTTAGATGAAGGTAAACTCTGAAGAGAACCCAAAAATCTATGTGTGTAGTTGAGTGTATCTTCTTATATGTGCATATTAAACCTTATGTACAGTCTTTACTCACTCATTAGTTGAAGACATATGAATAATGGAGGCCTAAACTAGTAGTTACTCAGCCATTGGCAACCTAGTTTATCATAGAGTATTGTGTGTTCATGTTTGTTAAATCCCCTACTCATTCAGAAGTTGAATTTCTCTATCAATTAGATGATCATATGCATGTATATATAGAGATGACTAGAGAAGGAATTTTTCCATGATAAATATCTTTGTCTATCAATAGAGATTCATACATGCACCTACTCAATTGGGCTCATGGTGATCATAAACTTTGACCTATGAGAATGATCTTTACACATGAGAGACAACTTCTGGTATACTATGTGACTGAGGATATCAATCAATTCATTATGTTCCTACAAGTTCATGTACCTATTATCAATTAGTAGATCAATGCATTGAATTATACTTTGAAGTGAGTTGTAGCGACATGGTGGGCAATCCATAGAAATGATCAGCTTGATTTGGATGATGTGTGCAAACTCATGATTAGTAGATTCCAACTATGGCAAGTCATTAGAATCAATTGGCCTTTATTCTAATATGGTGAGTGTCCTAAAATCCATATTCACAAATGTGTTAAAATCTAGACTAAATAATGTGTGGTACTAAACTACTAGGTTTACATCTTTCAATACACATTGTCTCCTTTACCATTAGCATGGTATATGCATTAAGATCATAGGAGGGAGATAAAGCATTAGGCATAGGTACAAAATGACTTCATATAGACATTTGTTTTTGAATATGATAACCCTCTAGTTCACAACACCCTTCTAAAAATCAAACATTTCCTATGTCATGGGTGCGTAGAAGATTTAAACACCACAACGGAATCTATTATGCAGAAGAATGCAAGTTATGATCTAAACACAACATTACAAAGATACAAAGATGCCAAGAAAGAAGAAGAATCTCTCATGTATCCATGCCACCAAATATAAGATGAATAAGAGGATATTGAATATTCAAATACATATGGTGATATCGATCTAACTAATTTGTTTGAACCTAAATGGCCAGTAGAACCAGTAAAGAATTCTAGTGTAGAACCTATAGAATAAGACAAGCTACAAAACATATAAATTCAAGAATAGGAAGGGTACTGAATGATAAATGAATATGCTAATGAGGAAAATAATAATATTTACTTGTATCCCATTAAAAATCATGTATCAAACATTAAAACTAAAGAGATTCCTAAATTGGCACATATAATTGATTACTAAACTAAACTCAAAGTTCTAAAGCTATGCAACTCCTAAATGATTATCAAGATGTGTTTCCTACTAAATTTTTAGAGCTCATATTATTTTATCAACCTTTAGGTTAAATACATATCAAACTCAAGGAGTGCACATGACCCATAAATAAATGACCATACAAGTTGAATCCAAACATGAAGTTGAAAGTGAAAGTTGAACTCGATAGAATGCAAGATGCAGGTATAATATATCACATAGAGAATGTAGATTGGGTTAATCCCATGGTAGTGTATCCTAATAAAATAGGGTAAATTAAAGTATGTGGTGATTATCACATTCTAAATAATGCATGTGTGAATGATCCATTCCCAATTCCCTTCATAGATGAAGTTTTGGAATTTGTCATAGAACATGAAGTTTACTCTTTCACAGATAGTTTTAGTGGCTATCATCAAATACCCATCATAGAAGAAGATAGAGATAAAATGGCTTTTGCCATGAAATGGGGATCCTTTGTGTACAAGGTAATGCCTTTTGGTCTCAAGAATGCACCTGTGATTTTCTCTCATGCAATGGTAATTACATTCAAGGACTTCATTCATGACTTTTTGGAAGTCTATCTCAATGATTGGGAAGTCTTTTCTCTATTTAAAGAACATTTATCTAAATTGTGCCTCATGTTAGAATGTTTTCAATATCTACGTATTGCTCTAAATATATATATATATATATATATATATATATATATATATATATATATATATATATATATATATGTTTTGGTGTCTTGTTAGGTCATGTAGTGTGCATTGAAGGCATTTTGGTAGACTAGGTGAAAATTGTAGTCATTCTAAGTATACCTCCACTAGTCAACTCCATCGAAGTGTGATCTTTTCTTAGCCATATAGGGTATTACCACAAGTTTATCAAAGGATATATAGCCATTTCATCTCCCTTAGAATGTTTACTATGCAAAGGTATGAAGTGTATCTAGATTACTTAGTGTCAATCAGCCTTCATTGAATTGAAGCAAAGATTGGTCACTGGGCCTATCCTCATCTCTCCAGATTAGAGCAATCCCTTTCATATGAACATTGATGTTTCAAGTATTAAAATCGATTTTATGCTTGTGTAGCTAAGAGAGGGTGGACTAGACCACCCCACTCATTTTGAAAGTCTAAAGTTGTCTGACATAGAAAATAATTACATGACAACTGAAATAGAAGCACTGGCTATAATGTTCATACTATAAAAAATTTAACACTATCTTCTTGTGACACCATTTAAAGTTTTCACATATAATCAATCTTTATGCTAATTGGTTAATAAAATAATGCTTGGATGATGTATCTCTTGATGGTTGATTCTATTTTAGGAATTCTAATTTCACATTAATGTCAAGCCTGGTAGAGAAAATGTAGGGCCAGATCATCTCAGTCACATTCCCAATGGTGAAGAACTAGAAGAATTATAGGAAGATTTTTCTAATGCTTATCTATTTCACATTTCTACTATCTCTAAAAATTTGAAAGCAATTTCCAACTTCCTTGAACAAAAAATATTCCCTACACATTATCAATAAAGAGACAATAAGTAGTTTATCACCAGAGCTTTGCCATATACTATCATCAATGGGATTTTTTATCATTTGGGGAAGGACAAATTACTATGTAGGGTAGTTATGGAATATGAATAACTACAACTCTTACAAGAGACACACCAAGGAATAGTAGGAGGACATTTTGTTGGAAAATCTACTACCAAATAATTGTTATAGAGTGGGTTATGGTGGCTAAATCTTTTCAAGATAAATATAGAGTATCATAGCACTATGATGTATGTCAACGCATGGGTGAACAACTCCAAAGAGATGAAATTCCTTTACAACCTTTGTTATCTAAACAACCTTTTGAACAATGGGGAATTGATTTTATCAAACCTATCAATCCACCAAGTAAATGTAGTAAACCAAGGTATATTATCACTACAACTGACTACTTTACCAAATGGGTTGAATTTTTTGTGACACCCAACTATGGTGTGAAGGATGCAATAAAGTTTCTCTATGATAACATTATTACAAGGTTTGGATGTTCCATCAAGCTCATTAGATACCGAGGGACACACTTCCTGAGTAACACAATTAAGGCTCTTACTGAGGAATTCATGATTTTCCATCATAAAAGTATTGCGTACCATCCACAAGCTAATGGCCAAGCTGAGGCTTCCAATAAAGTATTGAGAAAAATTTTGACAAAGATCTATAATATCAATAAGGATGATTTGGAATGTCACATTCCTATTATTCTAAGGGCATATCTCATGCACTATAAGAGGGATACAATTTTTACTCCATTCTAATTGGTCTATAGGCTTGAAGCAGTTATGCTAATGGAATATTTGGTACCCGATCTATCAATTGTAATAGTCATGAGACAAGGGGATCATGAGTCTCTCACTAATAAACTCATTGAATTGAATATGATGGATGAGTATCGATGAAAATCATATTAAACATAGAAAGTACACAAGTAGATCCAAAAAGCATGGCATGATAAGAATCTATGCCATAAGGAATTTCATAAAGATTAACCAATTTTGTTATATGATAGTCATTTTAGATCATTTATGGGAAAATTATAGATTTGATGGAAAGGGCCTTATGTTATACATGAACTATCATAACAAGGAACCATTGTTTTAAGAGATCTACATGGAACCATTTTTCTAGGGTGAGTGAATGGTTTTAGGCTTAAGCCCTATCACCAATAGTCTTAATTGATCTCATTTTGCTAAGTGAGTGGGTGATGAGTAACACCGAGTAGATTAGGATTTCTCATTTCTGCATGTTTTGTGTGTTTCTTTTTTTTTGTGTGTGTGTGTTTATAAATGGTCTCTTCACTACCATAAGGGAACCAATATACCAAGTATATTTTGTGTCAATCATGTGCAAGATAATTCATGTACACCATTATGGATGTCAATAGGAGCAAAAGAAAGTAGTTAAGTCTAAGAAAGGTATGAACAATTCACATCAACAAGATCTTCATTGTATAATGATCATTCCTAAGAAATTAATGCTAGATCCAAGGTTTAATTGACTTAATATTCAAAAAATTAGTGGCCCATTAACATCATCCACTCGTACTCCCATATGGATAGAAAATAGCATAATGGCTTATCTTCAACATGTGCCAATGGCTATCTTAATTGTTGGATCAAATAAGATTTGCCACATCAACCATTTCATTCATGTTAAATAGGTAGTTAAGCATGGCCTTTACATGGAATCTAACATGCACAAAATTTATAAAGGCCTAAGATCATGAACTAAATCTGCATTTCATCCTTATAAATATTTTTTTGACCTATAATTTCAAATCACTAAGCTAATTATACTATACAGAGAACCAATAGAGTTCAAGTTTATCACTTAGAAATCATGGATACTTAATAGCTCATCAGGGGTTTGACAGACACATAAAAAGAAGCAATGTGAATTGATATGTCACTAAGGCAAACAAAATTCAATGATCCAAAGCCATTCAACTGACTTTGAGTAGTAGAACAAAAGTTACGTTGTCCCAACCCCATTGATGTTGTGTAACCACTGGCCCTAACATCCCCCCACCGCTTCCACAATAAAGATGTCAAGTGTTTACTTTGAATGCCAAATTTTGGCGATTTGGGGGAAATTGTACAAGTCCTAATCAGCCAAAATAATGATGGTAATATATACCTTGGCCTAGACACCACCATTATCATCAACATAGAATCCATAGCCTGAGCTTTGGGCATGTCTATGTGAGGGGACTCCTTACTCCATACAAGATAAGAACACCACCCATTCTCCATGAGGTCAAAATTTTGTATGTTTAAGGATATAGAGGGATCCCAATTGAAGAAATTCATCATGAACTAGTGTGCATCCTAGTTGAATGCATCACATGGAGGTTATGGTAGATGACCAAGTATACAAAATAAATCCCAAAAGTGGTTATGAACATCAGCCACCACATGATCCACCAAAATAAGTAGTTTAATTGGCTAGAATACTTCATGTAGGAACTACTCACAAACATTGATAAGTGTTACACATATCCCAATTAGACATTCTAGTACCAATTCCTCATTTTTATTTTATATTTTACACAATGGAAGTCCCCAAAAGGAGAGATTCACCCCGACACTGACTATTGGTTAGCATAGCAATTCCTTAACTTAATCTAGACACTTGATCATGGAGCCCTATCTCATGAGATAAAATTCAAAGCATGGTGAGAGGAGTGTCTAGAATTAATCACCACACATATTTAAGTGTCATTGGATGTAATGCAATACCTGGGCCAACATGATATTATCACCTTGTTGCTAAAATATGTATTCATATATATCCACAAGCTACTGAGGTTGTCTTTTGTACCTATTCCACTCTTTATCACCATGGCCATGGAAAAATCCAAATTTTCCAAATAGAAAGCTTTTGTAGCTATGTGTGTGATTCCACTTCAATCCATACCACATTGTACAACCATCCCTAAAATGCATCAATGAGAAGAAGTTACTAGTTCACAGCCATAGAAGGGAAAGTGAAAGATTTACATTGAGCATCAATCTGTATCTCCTAATTTGAATTATAAGACATGGAGCATGATGACCTGGTTAGATGATCCCAAGGTGCCCCAGATCGTAAGCTCATGTAACCTACCATAGATAGGGATGGATGGATAAGAACCCTACCAGGTAATGATTGCTGACATGGCCAATGATTTCTATGATAGAGAGGAAGATGAGGAATTCTTATTTTGGAAGGATATCTACATAATCCAAGTGCATAAAAAATTTCCTTCAAATCTATGGGTCAACCTACCACTATGCCTTACATCCATCATCATTGACACTGTGTGAGAAGAAGTAGAGCAGTTGTAATCAAGGATTGACTATTTCTAGGCTTAGCCTTCTACTACCTTCACATCTAAGGATGTCTTTTTACCACTTCCATCCCACTATAGTCACTTGATCATAGACCACAAATTAGGTACGAGGCTAGGGTCTCACCTACACTTGAAGAATAAACATTTAGTCAACCATCCATTGCACAAAGCATAGCCTTTTCCATCCTCTACTTCACCACCACCCAAATGCAGGTTGGTCACCCTTGAATGAAAGAAATCACATGTTTCTAGCTCTATGGTCCAATTAAGTGATTCATCACCATCACCACAAGCTCACGAGGTCAAAGATGTCACACCTAAGCAACCCACATCAAAATAATAGCAAGCCTCAAAGAAGAAGTAGTTTGTGTATTATAATGGTGAGTCAGATAAGAGGAGAAGAAATAGCACAAGGAGTATGCTCAATAACAATAATAAACAAGTCAATAAGCCAAAGAATATGAGGCTGCATAAAAGGCTAAGGATGCAAAGGTTGATCAATATAAATCCATCAACATGTCTAAAAAGGAAAAATAAGTTATCAACATAACCAAACAAGCATAGGAGGTGCAAGTGTAAAATGAAAAAGAAGCTGAGATTAATACCAAGGCTAAGTCAGAACAATAAAAACAAAAATAGGATGTAGTGATGCAAGCATAGCAAGCCATGGAAGATGCCAAGTGCACACAATAGAAATCTAAGGAACTGGTAAAGAATAAGGAAGAAGAAGATGAAGCTCTATACCAACAATAAGCATAAACACAAGCATAGACATAGGCTATCGATGAATAAGCCAAGGCTACTACCCTAGACGAGCAAAAGAAAGAAGAAAAAGAACATACACAAAATCTACAGGCAGAGAAAGAATAAGCTAAATAGTAAGCTACATAAGAAGATTTGAACAAGAGAGTAGAGAATTAGGTCAAAATAAAACAAGATGATGATGTTGCATAGTAACTCAATCTTATAGTTGAGGTCATGGTGTAGTAACAACAAAGACTTATATAATAACAAGCAAAAGCAGTGTATCTAGAATAAGAAGAAGAACCCAATATAGCCCAAGTAGGTCCATAGCTCCTAGAATTTACTTTAGGAGATGTGTGGCTATGGGACATCCTAACTGTGGGTGCTTGACTCACCACCTTCTCTCCCACTTACTATAATGCCATGATTAGACCCTTCAACAACTATAAGTACATTGGTAGCACTCCCACTTAGGGAGGAAGCATCATTGGACATCTCTAGACTCATATTGAATAAACAACTTAAGGGTACAATAACATTCCAAGAGTCCATTTCATAAAAGGATGCCTCTTTGAAGTAGGAAATGGATCATTTTAAGGTGAATAATGTTGATATGAAGACTCACCTACATGAAGATGCCAAACTCATCTAGGATGCCTATCCAGAGTTGGTCACTTGAGTAATTGGGGACCAATTCATATTCGACCAATGCAAACTCAAGACTCTAGTCTCTGAGTTAACCAAGGACTGGTGTGAGGCTTAGAAACTCTATGCAGTTGAAACATTAGGTTAAGATGTGAAGACCAAGGCTAAAACCCTCATCACTTTGTTGGAGGAGTATCAAAGCATGTTGGACACTACTTCATTGCAAGCACAATAGATCCTGCATAGATTTTTGGAATAAAAGTAGTAACTAGATAATTCCTTAGTCAATTTTACCATAGACATCACCATATCCATGATCACCAAATAAACCATGAGTAGCCACACTATCACTAGGGAAGAGAAGGCTAGAGCACTTTAAAAGTCACTCAATGCTAGGGACAATGTGCATGACAACATCCTCAACTAGTAGAGTTAACTTATACATAGTTCCTTCATTGGTCTCCAAGCTCAACATCACGTAGACAATATGGAGTAGCTCAGTGGTAAGATTTAGACCAGGATCACCAACACTAAATCAACTATGAGCATCATTGATGACACTGATTGGAAGCATCTCATTGGTTATCATGCTCTATTGTGCACTCTATTATGGATGATCCAAAAAGTCATGCTAGACTAGAATGCTTATAAGATCAATCTGACTCCCTTTCCAATGAATCTACCTAAATTTTCAACACACTTATGTATAAGCCACCTTCGAAGCTCTAATAGTCATTGCTCCATGCAAGGCTACACAGTCTAAGGCCAAAGACTCTTTTGGTCAATCTTTGTATACATCCATGCCACCTCCATCAAGTTAAGTACTGCATAAAGTATGAATTTTGTATAGCATTTTGTATTGGAAATGACTTATTAAGATAAGTGAGGCTAGGTTAGTTGAAAAATCATAAAGGGTGGCCACTTGGTTATGCTAACCTATTGAAAACCCAAAAGGTTGATAGCTTATTATGTTAGTTTAAAACTTGAAAAGGCAACTAAGTAGTGCATAAGAGGTAAAAACCAAAAACATCACCTTGAGTGATTATTGTGCCTCTTACTAGTCTAACCACTTCTTCAGCTTCTGCCCATTTCTACAATTTTAGAGATCCTACAATATTGTCTTAAGATGGTACAACATTTTAAGTTTAGGAAAGTGTTGGCAGAATAAATTAGATTGTAAAGTTGCATAGGATATTTATCTAATATTTGTGCACTATGTACTCATTTTATCATGTATAAGTCTATTTTATCCTATCTCCATGATGTGAAATAGGTTAGAATATGAACAGACTCAACTTTTGGTGCCAAGTATGAGAAGAATATGAACAGTCTTAGACTAGAAACATCTATATATACTTATGTTTGTAAGAAGAATAGAGTTCCAATTTTGAAGATATCAATAGATACTTATCTGGTTATGGTTACCTATGTGGTTTCTTACTTTGTTCCTTGCATGTATTCAAATGTATAATGTTTGCTTAATTTCTATCTAATTTAATATAAATACTCTATTTATGATTAATTAATCACTAGTTTTTCTTACTTTCTACTCAATGCATGATAATTCATATTTTCTATGTTTCTATTTTCCAACCTTTTATATGAATAAAATGCACTATCCTACGCACTAAAGCATAATCAAACTATCCTCATTGTTAGCATGTTTTAATGATTCAAGAACCTTTGTTAATAATAAGGTTGGAATTTGTCCTGTGAAGCCAAATTTCCAACATTTTTGGTGACTCACAGGGGTTGAACAGCATGTTGATCAAGGGAACCCACTCAGCTTCATGACAATGATGACCATACATGGTAGTAACACTTGATGACCATTCTTAGACTGCTAAAAATATTAGCACCTATGAAACCTCTAAGTCTACAACAAACTAACAAGACATAACAAAGATGAATAAATAAACACACCTAAAACATGAGAAGCAAACAATAAAGACACCAAAAAAATTGAGGCCTAAGATGAACTTATTTCCTCCAAGATCAAATGGAAAACTTGTTTGATCACTATAGCACCATGAGGTCTAATTTCCATGTCTTAATTTGAGTCCAATTAGGCATTACTCACTATAGGAGGATTCCCACTTATAATTGGGGGCATTGTCATGGCCATGGATCCTTAAAAGATTAGTTGGACTTTCTTGATCCACTCTCAAATGCACATATTGGCTAGGTGTGTCAAGCACCCAATCATAATCATTCCATATCCATCTACCTTGCATGATTATACTCATATCTACCTCAATCATGAGCTTCTCTTGATCTACCATGTCTTGGTTTATGCCTTCACTCTGATGTACTACTACATCAAACACTTCATCATTCCTTTTATCATCTTGTCGATAACTCTTGATAGGGTCAGCATCTAATTTATCTTTGACATGCTCTATATGAGGTGTGAACCATTAAAGGGTCTGATATTCATTACAAATGCTCATGTATTATTTCCAAATGTCATCATTGTCACCTTGACATTCCATGCAATCATGATCATAGTTCAAACTCTCATCAACCATTGGGGTCTTATGCCCATCAATAAACTCACCTTAGTGGCCAAGAATTGGTCCTTCATCATTAATGAAATTATAAGCTTCATGAACACATACCTTTTCTTAGATGTTTAGAGACTTTAGAAGGCTACCTCTTTGCCTTGTAGCTGATTCAAGTTGAATAGATGCCTCACTTTCACACTCATCAGGGCTATCATGACAAAGAGTTGTTTTTATGTTATCAAGGACCTCTTGGTTACCATCTTCTTATTTTCCAATTGAAGTGTCTTCTTCTTATAACTTATCTTACACCCAAGCAACCTCTTGGATTTCATCCTATTTTACATTATGAAAGATTGATTCATACCTATCCTTGACAAGGGGTGTCCCAATGGTGATTTCCTCTTCTTGTTCACTCAAATATCTCTCATCCTCTTTCATTACAATCATTTCATCTTCATTTATCTCATAAAGAATATGTTCCTTCTCAAGGAATGGAATGGTGGATCCTTGAAAGAGTTCAAGAAGATGAGTTAAATCTAAAGGTGTTGTAGATGCTTCATCATGCTCATTGAGTTGCCCTTCTTTGATAACCATCACTTCCTCTTTCTATTTAATATTATCTTGAATAGACCTCCATGATGGGAAGGCCTTAGATTCTTGAATGATATCAAAATTATCCTTAATATTAACACTTTGGCTTATACTTAACTGATCTCCTCTTCCCTTTAACTATTCCATTTGTTTTTATTGACCAAATTTGACTTCACGATCAAATTTGGACCCCTATAGGGTATGTTATAGTCCTTTTGATGTAATTTTATGTCTCCTTAGCCTTATTCATGATTGAATTAGTTTATATGTCATTTTGGGTCACTTAGTAGTCTTTTAGAGGTCATAAATGCAAGTGGCATGGTTTTAAAGGTGCCCGAATGTCCTAATTTCCTTTCAAATGTTCAATAATTCAAATTCTCTATCAAGAATGTTAGTCCCATTTGAATATTGTAGGTTGTCTAACTAAAATTAAAAAAAGGGAGTTTGGCACTGGCCCATGAGGGAAGGTGACACATGGTATAAGGCCATGGAACATCTTTTTATCTTCCTTAGACTCATATTAGTGTTTTACATGCTTTAAAAGTGTTAAAAAGGGTCCAAAATTATTCTACTCCTTTTTACACATAGAAGTGATCACCAGGTTTGTGCTTAGTATAGCTAATAAGAGAGGTTTAAGGTCAAATTCATTTGGGAGGTGGTATAAAACTCATATATATTCATTTCCATAATAATAGTACAACTATTGGTCAACCATGCTTTATGAACCATCTATAGCAAGTTGACTATGTTTTTTTGCTCACTATTTCTTGCACCTTATAGGTTTTGCTCCAATTTGGACAAGTCCATACAATTCAATTAGTGATGTTAATTCTAGATTATGTTGGTTCTCTTCTTATATTCTCTTTATGTTTAGTTTCATGTTTCATGGTGTTTTGATAGGCAAGTCATCTCATGTTACAGGGAAGTGTCACCATATGAAGCTTCAATAATTTTTTCCTTGTTGCAAAATGTGTGTTTATATGTAGAGGTATCATGAGAATGGGATATGATGTTTCACATATATAAATTCCATAATACTTCCTCCCTTCATGTTTGATTTCATCACACTATGCTTTGAGCAAATATTCAGTCTTGCCATTCTCATAGTCAACTCTCCACTCACTCTCACTTGCAGTCACATGTATGAAACTTACCTAGCTTGTTCATGGAATTTTAATTAGGGTGTATCAATTTTCTCAAGTAATTATGATATAAATATAGTTATTTTGGAATTTTAATAGGATGCAAGGTTGGTGGCAATCTCATGCACCACATAAACCAATCACTAGATACCCCTATCTGCTCTATTTCAAGTGTTTACAAGAGGATATCATGTTGGAATATAGGTTTTAAGATTTATCTCAAGATCCTCATAGTGAAAAACGTGAATTTTATGGATTGAAAATATTTATAAGATGTTCATGACTCCATCCATCCTCATATATTGTTCCATTCCATGTTCACTACCTGCATATAACTCATACACACCTACAGGAATCTCCTTGATGACATCATCTTGAGATGTAAATTTTGATAAGTTTTTAAATATTTTAATATTTATAAGAGTGAATTATAATACTATGTTAAATCATATAAATTATCATAAGCATATATACCTTGTATGCTAACCAAGTTTGCTTCACTACATGTGTCTGAAAATACTCACCTACAGGTGACATTATAGAGTTGTGAAGGTACTTGTACGGAAGATTGGAGCATGGTAAGGTTATCTTTAAAATCCTAACATTTGGTTTGAAAATTTAATACCTATATTAATTTTCTAATGGATAAATGGAAAGCTAAATCATCTTGGAAGAAGCAAGGACTGAGTTCAAGGAGATTTTCCCAAAAAAGTGAAAATAGAGGTCTAGGGAATTTTGTGAGTATCTTATAGTAAGGCTATAAATAGATTTGAATCATATATATAGGTAAATATTGTAGCCTATATCAAAGAGAATAGATATTCAAAATTTTAATACAAGTGGGTTAGTCAAAGGTGATTGTTGGGGGCCTCAAAGATGCCTTTTTAAGCATTAAAGCCCTGCATTCATATCTACAAGAATTCACTTTTAGATGACCATTGACATCCTAAAGAGAAAATGGAACATAATATCATGGTTGGAATTATCCTATTGATTTAATGGAATACCAATTATCATGAATATCATTAGTATCATGTTTATGTATAGTGTTTCAAGCCTCATGAACACCTATAGGCATCCCTTCATAGGAAAATGCTCACCTACAACTGAGTAGGTAGACGGTAACCTAAGCATAGTGTCTTGGTGATGTTTTATCTTAAACAAAGTGAAAATAGGTATTAATATATTCTATTTGACCTTAAATATTTAAGGAGGGGCTCTATACATTATGACCAAAGTCTAATTAAGCAAACATGCACCTATAGGAACCATTTTGATCAAAGAAGTAGGGTATCACAGTCAAGAGACTGAAATAAATCTTGTGAGTCCAAGGTGAATGTAAAAGGTTTTAAAATAGATTTAAAATGGTTCATTATAGGTTAATAAATTGTGTTAACATAGTCCAAGACTTCGTTCAAGGTGATCATCTACTCTTCTTACTAGCCTAAGGTCCGTATGGTGCACTAAGAGACTCATGTTGCTCAATGGGTAAGGAGGAAGAATCTAAGGGAGAAGAGTGGTTTGTGGTGAATTTAAATATTATTGATAATTAATTTAAGGTTTAAAACATTTTTAGGCAACCTAATCACATTGGTTTTATCCTAGAGAGGTCATTCTTAGGTGGAAGTGAAAAATGCAAAATATAATCCTTTTTGAAGGTCTTTTTAAAACAAATTGAGTTGGTTAGGTGCCTGAATGGGTGATTCTAACCTATCCCTTTGGTAAAGAGATTCATTAGGACCTAATAAAACTTCTCAAACCTTAATTTTTCCTTTAATCATAGGGATATTCTTCACTATTTTATCTCAAAGGTCAGCTAGTCATGAAAATTAGAGTTTTGGCAAGACAAGCAAATGGAGCCAAAATGGGTAAAAAACTTGATATAAACCTTTGGGATCCTCAAGGAACATATTTTGATGTTTATGGAATATTAATGGGTGATATGAAACACTAACATAATCTCAGACCTCTCAAAATGGTCAAAATACTCTACCACATAGTCTACTTTCCAAACCCTACACATAAGTTGTTTGTTCACATTTTATTTTGGGTTTTTTAGAAGTTGGAGGGTCAAATGGCATGACCAAAGGTTGGAATTTTTTGTATAATGTATCTAAAAATAGGATAAACACCTTCAACACTAGTTTTTCTTGTTTAAATAGGGGAAGTACCCTCTATTTTGTCTTAGACAAAGGGCACTCCCTTGTGAACAAAACCTATAATTTTTTAAGAAGGAAGGTGAAATGGTGGACCAGGAGCTAAATGGACTCTATAAAAAGGTTTTAAAGTTGTACCATACCTATAAAAACATTATTAATAAATAAAGTAATGAATAATCTCAACAAGGAAGTCTAAACCCTCAAGGTTGTAGTCAGGACTTTTAGGCAAGGTTTTGGCCTAAAGCCCAAATGATAGGTCATTTTTAGTTCTAACTATTGGAGAGATTTATAGCCTATTATATCATGGTTTTTGGATAACTATAAAGGTGATAAACCTTGTGTAAGGTATATAATTTTTAGGGGAATTCATTTTTGGCTCAAAGGCAATATTAGGCCTATGTAGATGAAAGGAAGGACTTGATAGACTAACTTCGAATGCTTACATCTCATATACATTTGCATGGGGATATAATAATTTTGGAGGTGTTGAAACGGGTCTTAAAATTTACATTTTTGGAATTTTTTGGTATTTCTAATGTCAGATCTCTATGAACAAAGCTTAAGGACAAAGAGACCTAAAACCCTTACTAACCCTTAGGTAAGGACCTGATTAATAAAATGAAGAAGGAGATCAATTATAATGGAATTAAATGGACATAAAATTAATTTGAGGTTATATATAAATCTTCATTTCTCCTCATCATCAATTTTTGTGCTATCCTACTTGTACGAACATGGTAGAGAATGGATTTCTTTAACTATTTTACGTATTGTGTAGGTTCTAGGGACTTTCAAGGAATGAAATAAACATTTGGAGGAAGATATGGACTTATTATAACTCATTATGTTCATTTAATTCCTTTAGAATTTTCCTATGTGTTTCTACAAGAGATCTCATCTCAGCCAGTCAAACTAGCATAGTGAGCATAATAGTGAGAAGGGTGAGAACTTCAAGTGGATGGATTTTTAAGGTAAACTTGAGAAATATAAGGCCATGGATGGTATTAAAACATTTCATCCCTCCCCTTTTATATATTTTAATGAGAAACTGAAGCCATTTTGGAAGCCAAGTGTACAAGGTGTGTGAAAGAGGAGTTTTCTTAAACTGCAAATGGTGATAACTCACTTCCAAATGATTAATACTGAAACCAATGCATGAATAATCATGAATAAAACAATTCCTTATTAATAAAATCATTATATATATCCTTATTTATTTTTTGGATGTTCCAACAAAGGTGAATGATCAAGGCAGTTTCCTTGTACAGAATGGCAACTCTTACGCCACTTTTCATGAGTTTCATGACTTGAAAAGCCACTTGTATCTTTTGAAATTTCATGGTCAATTTCACATAATCTTCTCATTCACATTTAACAAATTTTATCAACTTTAAAAGTATCCAAGTTACCTTTTTACTTCCCTTGTCTTGCCCCTCTCCCAAATGCTATAAGTAGTAACTTTTTAGGCTCTTTTGGGTAGCCTCCATTAGTTAATGGTGAAAACCTAGCCAATTTTGTATTTGAATGTCTCTTAAAGTAGTAAAAAGGTGAATTTTCCTAATTACATGATATATAATTGAGTTTGGCTCCAAATCTTGATGATCTTATCTAGTAGAAGATGGTCTTTTCTAGCATGTTGTCTTTGATTATCCACCAAGTATGTAGAAGATTAATATCTATAGGTCTTTGTTAGTGTTATATATTAGTGTATGAGAATTTTATAAGTGGTTTATGACTATATTCTCTAAATTATTATTCATTATCCCTCCTACACATCAAATATACCTCTTGAACCTAGCATATGAAACATTGATGTAACAATTTGTCTTGAGTTGTGAGTTATGTGTGAAAGAAGCTTTGATTAACTCTAAGTAGTATAAGTTCAGTCAATAGGAGGAAATTCAATATTTTTACGTCACCTTTTATCTTTTTAAGTTTTTATTTTTAACCCTTTTCATGAAAAGTTTATAACCTTTTCATGAAAAGTTTATAAGTGAGAAAGTGCTTTAAAGAGTGCATCAAAGAAACTAGCCTTTCTAGAGATTCATCTCATAATTTGATTACACAAATCAAGTGACATGTTTTGATTGTGCCATTTGGATAAGGAGATCTGATACATCTTTGCAAGGGATACAAATCCAAGTAATAATAGTTTTTGGCATGCCTGGTGGGACTCTAAGTCCTAGAAAATTGTCCAAGATTGGTGGTGATCTTGGCATATTTGTAATTACAAGAACATTTACATTCAGTACCTAGCAACATCACTAAGTTTTCAAATCTTTGTTTTTATATCAGCCCTTAATTTCCATGCCAAAGGTGACCACTAGGTTTGTTTCTAAAGGTATACCTTTTGATTTTGAGCGATTACCTTATTATTTTGTCAAAAGGTTCAGATTTGTGAATACCCATCCTTATTCAAGGGAGTTAGTTTTTAAAAATTCCAAGTTTATACTTAGTTAAACCCCTAATACACATAATATACATTCCAATATGTCTATAAACCTTCCTTTTGTAGCCTTCACTAGATCATCTCCTCTGAACCTTGCCCAATATGACCAAATTCCTATAGCAACCCTTAAAAGTGTTCTATCTTTTAGTGGAGAAGGTCCTATTACTTTCATTGAACACATTAAAAACATGGAAAACTTCTGCAACATCCATAATATCACTCAAGATAATTTATCCATCAGGTTATTGGCATTGTCTTTCAAATGGAAAGCTTTAGATTGGTACGCAACTCTACCTCATAATTCCATTGATTCATGGGATAAACTAGGAAATATGTTGTCTAAGAGGTTTGAAGAGAAGAGTAATCATTTGTCACTAGCTAATCAACTGACTACTATCAAGAGGTTTCCTCAAGAGTTGATTCAAGATGTTAACTCTAGATTTCAAAAGACATAGGATAGGATCCCAATCCTTGTAAAACCCACTCTAAATTATGCCTTCTTGTATTACCTAAAAGCATTGAATAGTGATGTAGCCATGATGATCCAATCTATGGGTGGGAATACACTACTTGGTGCCTATGAGATAGATATTAATGCTAATAATTGTCTTGTTAAAGTAGGGAAGATTATTCCTAGACCACCAATGCCATTGTTTCTTGATTTGTAGCCTCCTAGCCAAATTACTTCACCTACATTGGCTCCTTTGCCTAATAGTCAAGTGAAGTTTTCCCTTATCCCTACCAATGAGATTCATGAAGTCAAGAGTTTTCTTCAAAGTGTTTTTAATGAATTTCTTACTTTCAAAAGACAACAATCTCAAAATTATAGGTCTTATCAGTACTACAATTAGTTTGGACAAGCAAATAGGCTTCCTTTTCAAGGTAATGCTCAAGGACAAGGTCAAATCAATAAAGATAGACCTTATCAAAGTTTAAATCCTAATTCCCCATCATCTTCTAGAGCTCTTGTTCCTACTCAAAACAATTTTGTTAAAGAGAAACCATGTTACCCTTCATATGACCAAAATCAAGGCCAAGTTGCATATGCCAATGAAATGCCTAATCAAGCCATGACAATGCAAGGTAGTCAAGTATTTCAAGTTCCCAATTTTGAGGTACCAATGTAAAATGCAATGGAAAATAGACAAGCACAATCTGATTCTACTCTTATGAATCATTTAGAGAGAGAATTTTATGCCATGAATCATTTGGGAATTTCAAATAATGTGAATGTTAGTGTATCTTCTAACACTAGATCTAAGAAGAGGGTTGTAAAAGAGACACAAGGGACAAATAAAAGACTTATTTTTACTCCTCCATCACCCCAATACTAGGTGGGTCTAACTTAGATCCTAAGGTGTATGAAAATCATAAATCTCAAAATTCAAAACCAACTCCTACACATCCATCTTCACATGCTACACCATAATGTATTAGTGCTTTCAAAGAGCCTTTAAAGATTAACAATCCTTATATCAATGTTGTGGAGAAAATTAAGAAGTCACACATGAATATTTCATTATGGAACTCATTAACAATACTAGGACAAAAGGATATTCTCCAAAAGGAATTGCTTGGACTAAGTAAACTAATTGGATCAATAAAGGTAGAAAATGTTGTTTTCGTGAATGGAACTCAACCCATTGATGGAAAAGTAAATAAAAATGATAATAATCCTCATTTTTATCTATCCTTGATCATTGATGATTGTTTATTTCACAATTTCATCATAGATAGTGGGGCTAGTACTTTAGTTATGTGCAAGTCAATAGCAGATAAACTAGACCTCAAGTATGAACCAATGGCTAAAGGAGTTCTACAATTGGATGGGTCACCAGGAAAGATCTTGGGAGTATTCAAGGTTTTTAATTTTATTTTACATTTTTGTCCTAATTTTTCCATCCCTCATGATGTGCTTGTTGCATATTTACCCCCATACTTTACTCTTTATTTGTCAAGAGAGTTTACAGCCAAGATAGGTGGATACTTTGCAGCCAATTGGTCATATATAGTTTTTAGGACAAGGTATGGTACCAAGGTAAAGATTGAATCAAAACCTATTAATCATAATCATTTAGGTCCCTACATGCCTAAAGTTACAAATGTCAATTATGTTATTCTTGATGAGGAAGAACTTCACATGCATCAATCTCCAACTTCTCTTGAAGGATTTTTTGATTTATATATAGATGAATGGGGAGCTGAACATTATGAACATGATCCTTATAAATTCATATAGGAGGTTGGTCTTAGAGTGTATGGAATTCATTAATAAGACTCCATGCCAAACCTGATGAAGCCAAATGAAACTATGGATGGTTTATTGCAGCTATTCTTTGATGGATCTAGAAGCAAGGTTGGATCCAGTGGTGGAGCAATGTTAGTTTTTCCATCCAAGGAAAGGTATTACTCTACTTTTAAATTTCACTTAAGTTATACTTGTAATGTGGTAGAATATGAGGCCCTCATTCATGGCCTTGAGTGAGCTAGAAAGAGAGGCATGAAAGAGTTATAAGTTTATAGTGATAATAAGTTGGTTGTGAATCAAGTGAGAGGTCAAAATATGATTAAGAAATCTTTGCTTAAGTCATATAAGCATAGAGTGTGGGATCTTGTGGAATATTTTCAAACTTTAAAAATTCAATTTATACCAAGACAAGATAACAAACATGTTGATAGGTTCACAGCCATTTCAGCTCAATCTGAAGTTCCAAAGGGGATAAGAGATGACAAGAACCAGCCTCATCTCAAAGTGATTTTAAGGCCCTATATACCTAATAATGTCACTAATTGGAAAGTGTTTGACAAAGACCAACAAATATCTCTTTTTATACAAGAGGAGACTAAGTTTTTGTCAAAGAATCAATCCTAACTAAAACAGTAATATGGAGAGAAAATTGTACAATTGAAGACAAACAAACTCCCTAAGGGCTTAGTCACACTTGAGAGTATCTTAAATGATGATGATAAATTGAAGAAGGAAAAGGTAAGAATGTATAATAAGCAAGAAAACTATGAGAGAGTAAAAATCTTCAAAGATAAATTGCTTGCTCTTTTGAAGGTATGTACTAGAGAAGAAAGATATGCTTTCATTGAATTATGCAAGGGATTTTTTGATGTCTTTACATGGGAATATAGTGAATTAAAAGGCTTTAATCTAAAATTATCTTGGCATACCATAGAGATAGATTATATTTATAAGCATATCAATCAAAATTCAAAGGCCAATTAATGCTAAGATTGAGCCTCTCATGAGAAAGGAGCTTACATAGTTGATTGAGTCTAAGATCATTTTTCCTATTAAGCATTCATCTTGGTTGGAAAACTTAGTCCTGATAAGGAATAAGAATGGGGAAATCAGGTTATGTTTTGAATTTAGATATTTTAATAGAGTTTCCTTGAAATATCATTATCCTCTTCCTTCCATGGAGTAGATTTTGCAAGTTGTGGTAGGTAGTGAAAGGTTCTCACTCCTTGATGGATATTCAGGGTATAATCATATTTTGGTGAAAGAAGGAGATCAATATAGGATAGCCTTTACTACTAAATGGGGCATATATTATTATATTAAAAGGAATTTTTGTTTGTATAATGCTGGTGTAACCTTTCAACATGCAATGGATATGACTTTTCAAGGTCTAGTTTCGGTGTATCTTGATGATATCACAGTTTTTCCAAAGGATGCAAAGGATAACTTGACTCATCTTAGGAAGATTTTTGAGAGATGTAAAGATTTTTTAATATATCTCAATCCAAATAATTGTTTTTTTTCTATCCATGAAGGCAAACTCTTGGGACACATTGTTTCAAAGAAAGTTTTATCCATAGATCCTGAAAGGGTGATTGCAATCTTGGCATTAACTTTGCCCAAACACAAGAAAGGTTTGAAAAGTTTCTTTGGAAAAATAAATTTAATAATGAGGTTTATTCCCAATTTTTCTAACTTATTCAAGCCTCTAACCTCTATGCTAAGGAAAGATGAAGTGTTTACTTGGACAAGAAGAAGGAAGGAGAGTTTTGACGAGATCAAGCAAGCTATTGCTCAAGATCCAACTCTTGCAAGTCTTGATTTATCAAAGGAAATAAACTTGTATACATTTGTAAATGAAGAATTAATATCTACCATGCTCATTAAATCAAATGAAGAAAACTTGGAGTAGACTATTGCCTTCTTTAGTCAAGTATTGGAAGGTTATGAGGTAAGATACACTTATGTAGAGAAGCAAGTACTTTTTGTTGTTAGAAGTCTAAAGAAGTTTAGGCACATGTTATCTAGAAATAATATTAATATATTGGTACCTCATCCTAATGTAAAATAATTCCTTTTGAGTATATATTTGAATGAAAAAAGGGCTAGTTAGATTACAAAAGTAATTGAGTATGATGTAGAAATCAAGACAACCAAACTAGTGAAAGGAAAAGACTGTGTGAGCACCTTGATTCAGACTTGAAGGAATAAAAGGAAGCTATTATAACTCTTAAATGTTATCCTATGATAGTTTCATCCTCACCAATGAGGATTTAGACATAAGAAATGGTCTATTTTCTTCAAACTGGTGAATGTCCATAAGGCCTAGTTAGAGCCAAAAGAAGGTACTTTGGATTATAATCTATCCCTTATGTACTTTTTGATGGAGTATTGTTTAGGAAACATTTATTAGGTGTACTATTGAGATGTGTTTAATCATATCAGGTTGAGAAGATATTATTTGAGTTTCATGATAGACCAACAGGTGGTCACTTTGCTCTAAGAACTACAACTGCCAAGATTATGAGAGCTAAATATTTTTGGCCTAGTTTGTTTAGAGATACTCATGCTTGGGTAAGGAAATGTTATAAATGTGTCCTCTTTGATGGGAATCAAAATATTTCAGCCTTACATCTTTATCCAATACAAGTATACCAACCTTTTATACAATGGGGTCTAGATTTCATAGGCCTAATTAGCCCACCTTCTAGTATTGGTCATAAGTGGGTGTTAGTTACCACATATTACTTTTAAAAATGGGTGGAGGTTTTATCTCTCAAGGAATTAAATGAAAGTTTAGTTTTAGGCTTTTATGAAGGCATAGTAACAAGATTTGGGGCTCCTTTAATAATAATTTTAGACAATGCATTGGCTTTCCTTAGAATGAAGACAAGTGAGTGGGATTTGAAACATGGTATTTATATTAGTACTTTCTATAACTATTATCCACAAGGGAATGGATTAGCTGAGTCCACTAATAAGAATCTAATTATGATTATCAAGAGGATAATGGAGGAAAACCAAAGAACTTGGCATTCCAAGTTGAACAGAAATCTTTGGAATAATAGAATCACCTCCAAGAGAGCCATTAGAAACTCACCATATACACTTGTTTATGGAAGAGAGGATAAATTTCCTATTTCACTTGAGTTACCAGCTTTGGATCTTACTTACCAATTGGATTTGATGGAAAATGAAAGCATGGAGGTTAGATTCTATGAGTTGATGGAGCTTGAAGAAATAAGAGACCAAGCTATGCAAACTGTGAGAGCTCATCAAGATCAAATAAAGAGATACTTTGATAAGAAATCCATGCTAAGAAGCTTCTAAGAGGGAGATATTATTCTAAAGTGGGATGAAGATGGAGCTAATCCTAGAAAACACAAAACGTTTGATGCTTTGTGGAGTGGTCCTTATGTCATCACCCAATGCAAACAACACAACGCTTTCTAATTCTCAAGGTTAGATGGAGAGGATATTCTTATCCTAGTCAATGGGATATATATTAAACATTTCTACTAAGGTTCTCCTCTCTCATTTTACATATTTGTTTTTTTTCTTGTTTTCCCTAAGTTCTTATGCACATGTGTGAGTCTTGTTGGTGTCTTGATTTATTTTATGTTTACTTGGTGTGTTGTGGTTGTTTTGTGTATGTTTTAGGTAATTCCTTTCTGGTTTTATTCAAGAATTCATTGACTCCCTAGCCCATGGATAGGATAAAGCTACTGATATTTAGTATAGCAGGCATACTACCCTTATGAGTCACCATTTTATTGACCAATTTTGACTTTAAGGTTAAATTTGGACCCTTATAGGTCAAAAAATTGGTTTTTTAGATGTTTTAAGGGTATAATACTTTGTCATAAGGTATTTTATACTCCTTTTTACAGTAATTTGATACCTCTTTAGCCTTAGTCATGAGCTAATTAGTTTATATGTCATTTTAGGTTACTTAGTAGTCTTTTAGAGGTCATAAATGCAAGTGGAATGGTTTTCAAGGTGTCCAAGTATCCTAGTTTTATTTCAAACATACAAGAAGTAAGATTCCCTATCATGAATGTTAGTCCCATATGAATCTTGTAGGTTATCTAATTGAAATTCAAGAAACCAACTAAAAAAGAGGGAGTTTGGCACTTGTACAGCCCATGAGGGAAGGTGACATGTGGGATAAGGTCATGAAATGTCTCTTAATCTTCCTTAGACTCACTCAATTATTGAAATGTTTAAGAAGTGCTAAAAAAGGTCAAAAACTATTCCACTCCTTCTTTGCCCTTATAGACACACAAAAGTGATCGTTAGGTTTGTGCTTAGTGTCTCCAGATGGAGAGGTTCCAGGTCAAACACCTTTGGTATGTGGTATTACACTCATATAGATTCATTTCCATAATAAGATTGAAATTATTGTTCAATCATGCTTTATGAACCATCTCTAACAAGTTGATTGTGTTTTTTGCTCACTATTTCCTATGCTTTATAGGTTTTACTCCAATTTGGATAAGTCCATACAATATAATTGGTGATGTTGACTCTAGAGGATGTTGGATCTATTATCAGATGATTTTCATGCTTAGTTTAATTTTTCATGGTGTTTTAATAGGCAAGTCATCGAATGTTGTAGGGAGATGTCACCATATGAAGCTTCAATCAAGTTTTCCTTGTTGTAGAATGTGTGTTTCTATGTAGAGCTATCATGAGAATGGGATGTGATGTTTCACATATAAATATCATAATACTTCCTTCATGTTTTATTTCATCACACTATGATTTGAGCAAATATTTAATCTTGCCATTCTCATAGTCAACTCTCCACTCACTCTCACTTGCAGTCACATGTATGAGACTTGCCTAGCTTGTTCATGGAATTGTAATCAGGATGTATACATTTTTTCAAGTCATCATGAGTTGAAGGGAGTTATTTTGGATGTTGAATAGGATGTAATATTTGTTGCAAGCTCATGCACCACATAAACCAGTCACTAGACACCCCTTCCTACTCTGTTCCAAGTGTTTGAAAAAGGATATCACATTGGAACAGACATTTTGATATTTTTCTCAAGATCCTCACAATGACAAACATGAATTTAAAGGATTGATAATGATTTTAAGTTGCTCATGAGGCCATCCATCCACATATTGTTAAGTTGTGGAGCTAAAAGCTTCACAGGTATGCAAATGTGGAGGTTACTGAGTGACACAGTAACTGACGTCGGTCAGGCCAACCGACATCGGTCATATCTTCAGCTACACAGTAACTGGCATCAGTTATGGTCAGATGGCATCGGTCAGATAGAAATCAACATCGATCACCTGTGTGTTTCCAGAACTATTGTTCTAATTTTAGATGAACAGTTAGTTTGCATGTAAAGACTAATTTTAGTTTTGAGTATGCGTTTCTAATTATTGTTTGGTTTGGGATCTATTTAAGAGACCCATGGGGCTGTATTGTAATGAAGGACTAAAGGATTAGATCCTCAAGTGTAAGATCTAGAAGGAGGTCTGCAAGAGTGCAAGACCAGGCAGATCTACAGGTAAGCAAGGTTAGTTAGATCTGCAAGTGTGCAAGATCAAGGAGATCTGTTGGAGGGAACAACAACTCAATATTGAGTTGATTGTTGGTTGTAATTGATTGAGAGAGAGAACTCTTGAGGGAGAATTATTGTACACCCAAGAGGTGTGGGAAGAGTATGATTTTTTCATTGTATTTCCTTCTAGAAGAGTGTTAATATAGATTGTATTGTTTCTCGTATCATCTATTCTTTGTTGTTTCTGATTTCTAGTTACTTATTACTTCTGGTTTAATTATGTGTTTAGTTGCTTATACAAAAGTAATCAATTGTACTCTAAGGAGGATCCTGACAGTTGGTATTAGAGCCAGGCTATCAAAGCAGGCTAGTGTTTGTCGATTACAAGTTCACTCTCAGGGGTTTCTGATTGAGTGGGAGTAAAGCAATGGCAGAAGATAGTAAACTAAGAATGGACAAATTCAATGGCAAGAATTATCAATTATGGAGGATGTCGATAGAAGATTATCTGTATCAGTAAGATCTGTACTTACCTTTGGGTGGAGTTTTAAGTAAGCCCACAGATATGAAAGATGAAGAATGGAAGGTTCTTGATCGAAAGGCTCTAGGATCTATAAGGTTGAGCCTGGCATCGTCTATGATCTCCAACTTATCACAGGCAAAGACAACAGTAGATTTAATAGAATCTTTGGCAAATTTATATGAAAAACCCTTAGCTTTGAATAAGGTATTTCTTATGAAGCAATTATTTAATTTGCAAATGCAAGAAAGTGGATCAGTATATAGTCATCTTAGTGATTTCCATGGATTAGTAAATTAGTTAGTTTCAATCAAAATAGATTTTGATGATGAAATTAAGGCTCTCTTAATCTTATGCTCTTTACCTAAAAGTTGGGATAGTTTGGTAATGGTAGTTAGTAATACTGCGTCTGCTTCAAATATCTTGAAAGTTGATGATGTTGTTAGTGTAATCTTAAATGAATAAATTCACAAGAAAAGCACAGGGGAAACATCAGGTAATGCTTTAAGTGTTGAAAGCAGGGGAAAGTAAAGAGAGAAGATCAAGCAAGGGAAATCAAGGTAAAAGATAGGCAGTAGATCCAAATCTAGAAATGGGAGTATCACCTACTGGAATTGTGGAAAGAAAGGGCATGTAAAGAAAGATTGTTGGTTGGTAGAAGATCAGCATGAAGGAAATAAAGAAGCAAAAGATGTAGGTATTGTTGCACAGGATGCTCTTATATGTTCCTTGGATAAAGTAGAATCTTGGGTTTTAGATTCTGGTGCCTCTTTCGATGCAACCCCAAATAGAGAATTTTTTCATGATTATGTCCATGGAAAATTTGGAAAAGTTTATTTAGGGGATGGTAAGCCTTGTCAAATTGTTGGTAAAGGGAAAGTGTAGCTAAAATTGCAGACTAGAAACATATGGGTGTTAAAGGATGTCATGCATGTTCCCATCTTGAAGAGAAGTCTAATTTTTGCAGGAAACTTGGGTGATGAGGGTTGCACAGTAACTCTCACAGCGGAATCTTGAAAATTTTCCAAAGGTGCACTTGTATTAGCAAGAGGTAAGAAAGTAGGTACACTTTATCTATCTACTTGTATTACTGATTATCATTCTATTTTATCTACTTCAGATGTAGATGCAAAGATGTGGCTCTGTAGGCTTGGTCACATGAGTGAGAAGGGAATGCATGTTCTTAAGTCAAATGTTAAGAACTAGAAAGCCTTGGTTTTCAAGGAGAAGATGATGGACAGAGATCAGCTCAAGAGGCTAAATAATTCTGAGCAGAGCAATGTTGATTTGGACAAGGATATGTTCCAAAATGAGCTCGTGGGTAAAAATCATCACTCACAGGAAAACATAGACACCGACATTAGTCAGGCAAAGATCTTCATCGATCAGGCAGGAACTGATGTCGGTCTAGTGGAGACCAAAGTCAGTGATGTCAGGCAAGTGGAAATTGACGTCGGTCAGGTCGGTCAGGTGGAACTGACATCAGTCGGGTGCAAAACCAAGAGATGATCAGGATCGATCACTGTTAGAATAAAATTTGGGCAGATAGCAAGCTATCAATGAGCCTCAAACACCCATGAGGAGGTCTAAAAGGGTAAGTAAGCCTCAAATTCGTTATTCCCCTTCTTTATACTACTTGTTGCTCACTGATGGTTGAGAACCAAGAAGTTTTGAAGAGGCAATGCAGGTAGAATCCAAGAAATAGTGGGAGCATGGCATGAATGAGGAAATTGATTCCTTGGAAGAGAACCAAACATGGGATTTGGTAGAGTTGCTAGTCGGAAAGAAAGCATTGAAAAATGAATGGATATACAGGTTAAAGAAAGGAGAAAATGGATAGGTGAGACAGAAGGCCAGGTTATATGGTCTTGAGCAAGCTGCAAGACAATGGTGTTTGAGGTTTGACAGGTTTATGACAAAGTATGGCTTTAGTCAATGTCAATGTGACCATTGTGTTTATTTTACTAGGTTGGATAATAGTAGCTACATTATCTTATTACTGTATGTAGTGTATATGCTTGTTGCAGGGTCACACATGCAGGGAATTACTAAGCTAAAGGTAAAATTAGCTCACACATTTGCCATGAAGGATTTAGGAGCAGCAATCCTTGGCATGAGTATTTGTAGAGATAGGGAAAATCATAGGTTGATTTTGTCTCAAGAGGATTATGTGAATAAGGTAGTGGAGAGGTTCAATTTGCAGGATGCAAAACCGGTAAGCACACCTATGGTTGGACAGTTCAAGCTGAGCAAAGAATAGTGTCCTAAATCACATGATGAGGTTGAGTACATGGTATGTACTAGACCTGATATTACCCAAGTAGTGGGAGTTGTCAGCAAGTTTATAGCCAATCCAAGAAAGAAGCACTGGAAATCAGTTCAGTGGATTCTCAGATATTTGAGAGGGACCAGTAGTAGATATTTATGCTATGCAGGGTCAAACACTTATCTACATGGGTATGTAAATTCAGATATATCAGGTGACTTGGATGATAGGGGAAGCACCACAGACATGTGTTCACTATTGGTGGAATGGCGGTTAGCTATATTTTAGAGTTGTAGAAGGTTGTTGCAGTCACGGTGGCTAGCAAGGATGAGAACCCTGCAAGTATGCTAACAAAGCTGGGAACAAAGGAGAAGTTGAATCTTCATTCAACTTTTGTTGGTCTTCAAGATTGAACTTGAAATGGAGATACAAGCCAGAAACAAATTAGAGGATGTTGTTGTATAGGTACAGGTGCAGTTGTTTATCTCCAAGTGGGAGATTGTTAAGTTGTGGAGCTAAAAGCTTCACAGGTATGCAAATGTGGAGGTTGCTGAGTGACACAATAACCGACATCAGTCAGGACAACTGACATCGGTCATATCTTCAGCTACACAGTAACCAGCATTAGTTATGGTTAGCTAGCATCGATCAGATAGGAACCGACATCGGTCACCTGTGTGTTTCCAAAACTATTGTTCTAATTTTAGACAAACAGTTAGTTTGCATGTAAAGACTAATTTTAGTCTTGAGTCTGCGTTTCTAATTATTATTTGGTTTGGGATCTATTTAAGAGACCCATGGGGCTGTATTGTAATGAAGGACTAAAGGATTAGATACTCAAGTGTAAGATCTAGAAGGAGGTCTGCAAGAGTGAAAGACCAGGAAGATCTATAGGTAAGCAAGGTCAGTTAGATCTGCAAGTGTGCAAAATCAAGATCTGTTAGAGGGAACAACAACTCGATATTGAGTTGATTGTTGGTTGTAATTAAAAGAGAGAGAGAACTCTTGAGGGAGAATTAATGTACACCCAAGAGGTGTGGGAAGAGTGTGATTTTTTCATTGTATTTCCTTTTGGAAGAGTGTTAATACAGATTGTATTGTTTCTCGTATCATCTATTCTTTATTGTTTTTGATTTCTAGTTACTTATTATTTATGGTTTAATTCCATGTTTAGTTTCTTATACAAAAGTAATCAATTATACTCTAAGGAGAATCCTGACACATATATTTTTTTATTCCATGTTTGTTTCCTGCATATAGCTCATACACACCTACAAAAGTCTCTTTGATGACATCATGCTGAGATGGAAAATTTGATAGGTGTTTTAATATTTTAAGATTTATAAGAGTGTATTGGGATACTTGGTGAAATCATAGAACTTATCATAATCATATGTACCTTATATACTACCCAAGTTTGATTCATTGTCTATGTGTGAAAATACTCACCTACAGGTGACATTACAAAGCTTAGAAGGTACCTATACGAAATATTTGAGCATGGTAAGGTTATCTTTCAAATCCTAACATGTGGGTTGAACATTACAGACCTATATGAAGTATATAATGTAAAAATGGAAAGGTAAACCATCTTGGAAGAAGCAAGGATTGAGTTCAAGGAGATTTTCCCAAAAATGTGAAAACAGAAGTCTAGGGCATTTTGTGAATATATTATAGTTGGGCTATCAAGAGATTTGAAGCATCTAGATAGGTAAATATTATATCCTATATCAAGGAGAGGATATATGCCAAATATGAAGCCAAATGGGTTAGTTAAAGGTGACTGTTGGGGGCCTCAAAGATGCCTTTTTAAGCACTAAACCCCTATATTCATATCTACAGGAATTCATTTTTAGGTGACCATTGACATCCTAAAGAGAAAATGGAACATGATATCATGGTTGGAATGACCCTATTTATTGAATATAATACTAATGAGTATAAATATAATTTGGATCATGTTTATGTATAGTTTTTCAAGCCTCATGAACACCTACAGGTGTCCCTTCATAGAAAAATGCTCACCTACAGTTGAGTAGGTAGATAGTAATCTATGCATGGCATCTTGGTGATCTTATAGCTTATACAAAGTGAAAACAAGTAATAACATATGATAGGTGACATTAAAGCTTCAAGGAGGGTCTCTACACATTATGACCAAAGTCCAATTAGGTAGACATGCACCTATAGGAACCATTTTGGTTAAAGAAGTAGGGTATCATAATCAAGAGACTGAACTCAGTCTTGTCAGCCCAAGGTGCACGTAAAAGGCTAAAAAATTGCTTAAAATGGTTCATTATAGGTTAATAAAGTGTTTTCACATACTCTAATACTTATTTCAAGTTGATCATCTACTCTTCATACTAGCCCAAGGATAACAGGCCATACAATGCACTAAGAGACTCACGTTGCTCAATGGGTAAGGAGGAAGAATCGAAGAGAGAAGAATGATTTTTTCTGAGTTTAAAGATTCTTTAGCTTTAATTTAAGGTGTAAAACATGTTGAAGGAACCTAAAAATATTGATTTTATCCTGGAGAGGTCATTATTAGGTGGAAGTGAAAAATGCAAAATATAGTCTTTTCATAGGTTTTTTTTAGACAAATTAAGCTGTTTAGGTGCCTGAATGGGTGAGTCTGACATATAAATTTGGTACAAAGCATCATTATGACCTAATAAAACTTACCAAACCTTCAATTTTCCTTTAATAGTAGGGTTATACTTCATTATTTTGTCTCAGAGGTCAGCTAGTAAATCAAAGTTTTGGCAAGACAAGCAAATGAAGCCAAAATGGGTAAGAAACTTGATAGGAATCTTTGGGAACCTCAAGGTGTGATCTAGTAATTTGACTCAAGAGAGGATGGTTAGTATGGTATTAGTTCTAAAATGAAAACAAAGTGAAAAAATACACTAACTAGCATAACATCTCTAAGCCTAGACACTAGGGAGAGCTTAGTTAACAAACATGAATAAAAAACACAACTAAAATGTAAGAAAAACTCTCTTTTACCTTCCTTGGATGCTCCAAAATTCTTTTTATAGTGGATTTCTTATCTTTGTGCTCATGAACTCCTTGGCAACAAAAGCTTGGCTACCTCCATCTCTCATTGGCACCTTTGGCTTGTGGCTTGGCTTGGATTGGCATCAATTCTTCATGGTAACACTAGTTTCATGAAGCTTTTAGAACCATGTTTTCATTATAACTTTGAATTATCAAGTCTTAGAAATGATGTTCTTAGCCTCTCTATTTATAGATTTTTCAGAATGTCTAGAATTAACCTGAACCATCTATCCTGAGATTGAGATGTGTGGTTGAAGATTATTCAATTTTTGGAATTAAGTTTATAATTATCCTCATCATGAAATTGGAAGAAGGGGTGAATAAGAGGCATGGAGGGCATCATGGAAGGCATTGATGAGGCATGGGAGGCATGAATCCTAATATTTGTAGCATTTATGGCCTAGAGATGTCTTCCCAAGAAATGAGGTCGCTTGATGATGGAGATATTAAATATTTATTTCTAAAAATAAGTTTCTAAAAATTTTCCATAGAATTATTAATTATGCCTTGATTTGGGTTAATTATCTCTTAAGAATGATTAAGCACTTTTTGCACAAATTACTCAAATTAATCAGAATGCCCTGTTATTGGTACAAAATTTGATTGGATTGGAATTAGAAGGTAATGTTAGATGTGTTGGATCCATTATCCCATTTAAGATGTTACCAACATTAAATAACAAAGGCACATGTCTTGTGCAAAAGATTTGATAGGAAAGAGCAATCCAGAGCACCTAGGTGCAAAATTGGCATTTTGACTCAGAATGATTTGATCAAAGTTAGCTAGGCCATAATTTACATTACCCCATTAATAGATACCCTAGCCAAAATTGACACTTGAATATGTCAGTTTCACATCATTTAGCATGTTTTAGTGTTTTTAGGCCAAATTGTGCATTTTGGGTAGAAATTGGCCAAAATTTTGATTGAAGGTTATTAGGGGCCAGATTTAGGTGTCTACAGTTTGCCCCTATTTGGTAATGTGTTGCAAAGCATAGGTAAAGCAATGTCTTCTCAAAGAATTAAAAGGTCCTATATGCCTACAACTATAGTAATGATAAACTAATTGTATGATGCCCCCTCGAGGGAACAGTTGGCACAATTAAGTCAATAAACGGTCCCTCAAAAAGAAAGAAGTGAAACGAGCAGACCAAAGAAAGGGAAGATGATGGGGTGAAAACACAATGATATTGAAAAAGTAATCAAAATCATTGAGAATGTAAGTGAGATGGTGTACAATGGTTTGACCAAAGGTGGTTATAAACATTGTATCTGATATTAGCAACATGGTATGATAACATAATGATTTGCCCAAAGGTGGTTATAATCATTGATAAGATGGAACTATCCAAATTAGGATATACAAACAAGATAATAACATGCCCTTAGATGGGCAAAAAAAGTAAAGTGGTGACAACACAATGATTTGCCCAAAGATAGTTATAATCATTAAAAAATGCAGGTGGGATGGTGTGTAATGATTTGCCCATAGGTAGTTATAATCATTAGACCCCAATTATGGAAAACATGATAAACTTGGCCAAAGATGATGATAACTTAACATAGAGGATAATGATGAATTGGAACAACCTACTAGGAAGGAGATGCTCATCTAAACTAATAAGGGTTAGAATTCTTTCATGTTTAATTACTCTATTTGGGATATGATTGGGATTGAATTAGGATGTCGATGCTGAAGAGATGCCATCATTATTGAATATACTTCTTGAAGCTAAGGTTTGTTGTATCACATGGTAGTAGGCATTATGGTATAACATCATGAGGAATTGGCTAAAATATGCATGAGGACTGACTCTCATAATCCAATTCTCAATAGAAAATAATGCACCAATGATAGAAACCATGATGACAATGTAAACATATGAATATGGATGGATTCAAGTGTAAGTGTGGGAAAAGAATCACTTAATGAACACACATAAACTAAATCAAGGAAATAGTACTGAAAGCAAACAAATAGACAAACAAACAAACAAAATAAGTAGAAATAAACAAACAAATAATGCAATAAAAACCCCACAAACATTGCCCCTAGAAAATAGGTGACAACTTAATAAGTGAACAAAATGGGGGAATAAAATAAAATGAAGGGGGTGCCTAAGCTATCTCCATATGCACTAGGCAAGTAGATGCTACCTACATAGTTCCATGGATGTAATATCCAATAAGAAACTTTAGGCCAAATGTAGTTCTCTCAGGGAATGGAAAGAATGTGAGGACTGAGGAAAAAAAATAGAATAGATGTGATAAAAGGATAGGAAGGGTCTTGAAAAATGGAAAGTATGTGAGATAAAAAGGCCAGAAAGAAGGGGGAAACTAAATGACAAGTTATTTGCTTGTAACTTAGTAAGGGTTTCAAAAATCCTTAAGGCAAAGAAGTGGTCAATGTTTTTTTTTTTTTAATAATTTTTTAAATATTTTTGGAAGTGTTTTGGAGTGTCTCAACTCAATCGAAAATGATGAGACACTAAATGGTTAAAGCTCACAAAATAGTGAGAGCGTTTAAACTAAGGTTGTTCACAAAATAGTGAGAGCATGGCTTAGGTTTCTCACAAAATGGCAAGAGCATATGGAAAGGGGAACTGAGGTGACCATAACATGAATTGATCATAACTTATTTAGTCCCAAAATAACCTCAAATTATAGCAATTCCATACACAGAAAAGGTAGGGAAAAACCAACTAGGTCCCAACAAGTTCTCAAATCTAGCAAATGGCCAGTCAAATGAAAACAGTGATGGCAAGGTGATACGATAATGCATGGTAAATGAGTTTTACCCCTAGTTTGCCCATATGTAGTTATAACTAGGATACAATGACATAGGTTAATGATACTAATTTTCCCATAGGCAGTTATAATTAGTAGTAAGACTGGTGAAACACTACTTTGTCTATAGGCAGTTATAATTAGGTTCACATAAACAAACTTGATAGGATGAAAGATATCTTGCTAGATCAACTGCCACACTACTTTCATAGACTGTCATTGTAAACATGAATTGGATTGATTGTTGAAACTTGATTATAATCTCCCCATGAAAAGGTGTGAGAAGAACCAAATGAACCAAGATCAAAACAAGATTGGGTAGGATGACTAAAAATAGGCTTGGGTCTAGATAGGAATGGAATAATAGGATGATATAAAATGGTAAGAGGGTTTTCCCCCAAGTGATGGGGTAAATGGCTAGGATATACAATAATGGAAAATGGATATGTAACAATGGCAATGGTATGGTACATGTTTTTGGCTTGGGTGTAGTTTTTTTTATTTTATTATTCTTGTTGATGGGGAGATACATGTCCTAATCAATAAATTATACAAATAGAATACTCGATCATGTTAATTGCTAGCCCATAGCTCCTTTGAATAGTTTTTCTATAAAAAATGGCCTATAAATTTTGATGTTGATAATGCTTTTATGATCATCATTGGTCATTGATTCTAATTCCTTCAAACATCGAGACAAGATATCCTTATATCCTCTACAAAGGAAAGTGTGGCCATGGATGGTAAACAAGAAAAAATAATGGATGGTAGGTTTGATTGTGAAATGGAATGGTAGATGATAATGGAATGTATAATGGTGGTGAAACAAATGAAGATTAGGACTTTCAATCACATGTAATATTGCTGATGTTGAATTCGACATAATTTTGGTTATGGCGAGACTGAAGACTTGTTTTCTCGATAGGACCATCAAATTTTTCTATTGTTTGGGCCTAAGAGTAGCTACCATCTAATTAGGTTGTAGATATGAAGATACTTTGATTTTTTCTTCATCAAGCAGTGAATAAATTTCGTGCTCAGCTATTGGTGCCTCAAAGAGGTTTTCACTAATGAAGTTGTCTTGATTATCCCATAACATCTTTGAAAAGGATTTACTAAGGAATGTTGAATTTTGACTTTAATTGTCTTCTAACACTTCCAAATAAGTTTAACTAAGAGAGTGTTCTTTTTCTATATGAATTTGGTCTTGGCCTCCTTGCTCTTCTTCAACTGCTATGTCACCATGGATGCAATTTAACAAAGTGTGATTCTATTGATCCCAATCAACACTTGTGGGAGATAGAATGTCAATGATATGGATATTTTGGTTGATGATAATGGCCTATGGAATGGTAATGGAATGGGAAGACGTTGCAAAATCCTTGTAGAAGATACTAGGATAACTTGTGTCAAAGTTGAAGTACTCATCCTCAAAAATCATAAAAGGATCACAAATGTATTCAAATTAATCTGCAAGGTATACATAACCAATGTTGTAATAATCACAAACATATTCTTCTTTTGAATCTAATTCTAACTCGAGGGACTTTGAATCTGATGTTGAGACTAATGTTGATTCAAATTATGATGGTAAATCTGATGTCAGTTCAAGAATAAAACTTGATTCTAACTTTGATTCTTCATCTTGCAGGTACTATGTTATAATGATGTCTTGTTGAATATTTGGTTTTGGACAAGTACCAACCTGTGATGACATAATGAGCTCCAAAAAAATTAGTTTTTTAAAGTGAGACTCCTTTAGGATGGAAAATAAGTCAAGATACAACTCCTCAAAGATTGGCTTGTCAATAAGAGGCTCTTAAAAAGTAGGCACATGGTTGAGGTAATGATTTTCCCAAAAGTGATTATAATCATTAAGAAGTGATTCAGCAAAGACTAGCTTGTCAGAGTGAGACTCCTTAATAATTGGTATAGGATCAATAGCTGATTCATCATAGGGTGACTTATCACAAATGATTGATTCAACAAAAACATCTTGGATTGGTTGCTTCTCTTGGCCTTGGTTTCTAATGAGTTAAAAAATACCAATTTTTAATGCAGCTTGGTATTTGATTGAGTGGATTAGTTGAGGCTTGGATGAAATGGGTACTAGATGAGGAATGACTTGTGGTTGGATAATGGTATGGCCTTGGGGAGCATGATTGCTTGCATGAGCCAAAGGATAAAGTCTTGATATGGTAATGATAGGGCATTGTGGGGCTTGATTGATTACATAAGCCAAAGTCCTAGGTCCTAGAATGATGAAAGGGCATTGTGGAGCTTGATTGCTCGCATAAACCAAAGGATAAGGTCCTGGTATAAAAATGGTTGGGCATTGTGGAGCTTGGTTTCTTGCATAAGCCAAAGCATCCAAGTCTTCCTCATAAACCATATCATCCCAGTCATCAATTAGCTCATAAAATGATTATTGATTGTGTTCCATGTACTGATTATTGTAAAGAGGTTACAGATCCATATCCAAAACAATATTATCTATATTTGGGTATTCAAAGTCCTTCTCAAGGGCCTCTTCATACCAATCAAGGTCTCGAGTTGGATTGTAAGTTGCTTCATGACTTTATTCCCATGAATGATTAATATGAGGCAGATAGAAATCTATCACACAAACCATATTAACATCATTGGGGTCTTGACAAAAGCCATAAAAGTTATTTTATGTGGCCATTCTATCATAAGTCAGATTGTAAGTGACTCCACCATAAGTGTAGCTATACATATCCATATAAATGATGAAAGCTCCAAAAATAAAAAGGTTTAGAGTTCTATAAACTTTGAAAAATGATCCAAAGGATAAATGGTTCAAACTTAGTCCAACTTGGTCAAAGGGGTCGAGCTATATCTCTAATGTGGTTTGAACGTGGAGTTGTATCTCCAAAATGATTTTGTGATAAGACTTGGCATAAAATAATCTAACATCAAATGTCTAATGTCAAATGTCATACACACAAAAGGTCAAGCATCTGAATAAAAACTAGCATGTCAAAAGTCTAGGTCAAAGTGTTCCAAATAAGGTCTAAACTAGGAAAGGGAAAAGTTGAGTTACTATGTCTTTTCTCCAAACATAGAGTCAAAATCTAGGCTCAAACAAGTAGGCATGTGCTAGGACTTTTGGCCAAACAGCATCAAAATCTAGACTTGAAATAAAGGCGATGTGATTTGATTTAATCTAACAAGTTTGGAAACAACTTTGACATAAACCCAACACATGGAATCAAACATAAACATGATCAGTTGGCATAATGCATAAGACAAAAGGCTCTTTGAGAAAGGTTATGTTCTCCTAAATAAAGGTACAAACAATGATGAGGATAGGATTTAAATAAACAAACCATCAATAGTTTTTAAGTTTGGGTAATTGATTAATTGAAGTTATACAACCCAAAAGAGAAAGATCTATGTATTAGTCCCATGAATTAAGGCCTAAACAGAAATCAATCAATTTTTGAATCCAAACTTGACAAGACTAATTGAAAACTCAATGTTGAAAAATAGGATTTGACCAAACAAATTAGACAAGATTGAACAACAAGACAGCATAAGACAAAGGTCCCAATGGTAGACATGATATGGTTTGAAATAAATTATTTTGATACAATGGTAAACAAGTCTTGAAATAAATTGAGCAGCCTAATAGTGTAAGCATGCTCAAATGATGTGATCAATGCTATTTTTTAAAAGATTAAAGGCATAAATGGTTTGACATGATTTGGGGAGCATAACACTACCCTCCTCAACTCAAATACATTATTTTGACATGGCTTATGAACAAACAAACAAGTTTTAGTCTCAAAGCATACCAAGCAAAAATGACCAAAATACACTAAGTATAATCATCCAAATCTTAGCAAGGGTATATAAATGTGGGGTTGATGAATAAACTAGTAGGTTTCAAACATCTCTAGGGGAATCAATTTCACAATGACTTTCACATCAAACAATGCAAAAGAAAATCATGGAAATTGGGTGACCATGGTATTGGCTAGTTGTAAAAAGGTCTAGTCCTTTTTACAACCACTACATCTTGTTGTTAACTCAGTGTAGTGTGATGTCCAAATGTAGATACATCCCATGTGAAACTTCAATTATGAGCCAAATTAATTCAATTTTAGGATATGAAACCCCAGGTCAAAACTTCCCTAAAGAACTCACGGGAGGTAATGACTTCCCCATCGTAAGCCAAGTTTGCATAAAAATAAAAAAAGCATGAAAGTATAAAGACTTTAGGGTCATTTTTAAGGTCACACAAACTTTGATGAGTTTTTGGGGAGTGATTTAGATGACTTTATGTCTAAGCCTTATATTAGGCTACTTGTGATAGAAATGGCACTTTTAATTCCAAGGGTTCCCTAAAGGGGACAAATGGAAGAGCATACACACAACATTCCTCTTTTTTCCAAATAAAATCCAATTAAACAACTATTGTAAACATTAATTGACAAGTGTGTTCAATGTTAATCCCAAATGAAATATTTGGTGGTGTTCATTTGACCCCTTGGTCTTAGTTTCAAACATTGAAAACATTCACCATAAACATCTTTAAAAAAATCATTATTAAACACCAAAACAAGATTCCTAATTCATTTTTAAACAAGAAAAAGTGATATAAAATATGTTTTTATCAAATGTCAAGATTGGTCCTACAATAAAAATGTTAGTATATCCTTTAGCTTTGAAGCTCTTTTTGGTTTGAAATAATAAACTTTAGAAAAAGAGCTCTTGGGTTTGTGTTTTAAGAAAAACACAGTGATCGATGTCAGTTATATACAACCAACGATGATTACTTTAGCTAACCAATTTAATTTATCTAAAAAACATGGGTTATACCAATGTGACCATCTCTACAGGTTTCTAATCAATGTGACTTCGGTTAAGCTATGCAATCGATGTTGGTTTTACTTGCCAATGTCAATTATTGTGTAAAACTGTGGCAAAAAAAATGACAAAATAAAGTTAGAAAATCAATTTGTAAGAGTTTTAAGGGTCCAAATGAATATTTTAAAGTCTCAAAATGATTTTCTTTAGGTATGATATGTGTCTAGTCCCACTGGAAATGCCATTATGTGATCTAGGAATTTGACTCAAGAGAGGATGGTTAGTATGGTGTTAGTTCTAAAATGAAAACAAAATAAAAGAAACACACTAACTAGCATAACATCTCTAGCTCTAGACACTAAGGAGAGCTTAGTTAAAAAATATGAATAAAACACACAACTAAAATGCAAAATAAACTCTCTTTTACCTTCCTTAGATGTTCCAAAATGCTTGATGTAGTGGATTGCTCGGCTTTGTGCTCATGAAGTCATTGGCAATGGAAGCTTGACTACTTCCATCTCTCCTTGGTACCTTTAACTTGTGGATTGGCTTGGATTGGAATCAATTTGGAATGGTAACACTAGTTTCATGAAGATTTTAGAACCATTTGTGCAATATAGCTTTGCATTATTAAGTCTTAGAAATGATTTTCTTGGCCTCTCTATTTATAGATTTTTGAGAATGTCTAGAATCAATATGAACCATCCATATTGAGATTGAGATGTGTGGTTGAGGATTAAATTAATTTTTGGAATTAATTTTATAATTATCCTCATCATGACATTGGAAGAAGGGGAAATTAAGAGTCATGGAAGGCATTGACGAGGCATGGGAGGCATGAATCTTGATATTTATGGCATTTATGGCCTAGGAATGTCTTCCAAAGAAATGAGGTCACTTGATGATGCAGATATTCAATATTCATTTCTAAAAATAAGTTTCAATGAAATTATTAATTAGGCCTTGATTTGGGTTAATTATCTCTTAAGCATGATTAAGCACTTTGTGCACAAATTACTCAAATTGATCAGAATTCCTTGTTATTGGTCCAAATTTTGATTGGATTAGAATTGGAATGAAATGTTCCATGTGTTGGATCCATTATCCTATTTATGATGTTACCAACACCAAATAACAAAGGCACGTGTCTTGTGCAGAATATTTGATAGGAAAGAGCAATCCAAAGCACCTAAGTGTAAAATTGGCATTTTGACTCAAAACGATCTGATCAAAGTTAGCTAGCCCATAAATTGCATTGCCCCATTTATGGATACCCTAGCCAAAATTGGCAATTGAATATGTCAGTTTCACATCATTTAACATGTTTTAGTGTTTTTAGGCCAAATTGTGCATTTTGGGTGGAAATTGGCCAAACCCCTAATTGGAGGTTATTGTTGGCCAGATTTAGGTATCTACACAAGGAACATATTGTGAGGTGTATGGAGTGTGAATGGGTGCTATTAAACACTAACACAATATCATACCTCTCAAAATGGTCAAAATACTCTAGCACATAGTCCACTTTCCAAACCCTGCACATAGGTTGCCTGTTCACAGTCTATCTTAGGTTTTTTAGAATTTAGAGGGTCTAATGGCATGACCAAAGGTTGAAATTTTATGTAGAAGTTATATAAAACTATTAAAAACACCTCCAAAACTTGGTTTTCCTTGGAAAATAGGGTAAGTTCCTTTTGTTTTATCTCAAACAAAGGATACTCCCTTGTGAATAAAACCTATAGTTTTTTAAGAAGGAAGGTGAAATGGTGGACCAGAAGTTGAAGGGACTCTATGAAAAGGTGTTTAAAGTTGGACCATACCTAGACAAACATGAGTAATCAAGAAGGATGGAATAATCTCAACAAGGAAATCTAAACCCTCAAGGTCATAGTCGAGACTTTTAGGTAGGGTTTTGGCCTAAATCCCAAATGATAGGTCATTTTCATTTCCAATTATGGGATAGATTTCTAGAATATTGGATCATGTTTATAGGGTCACTAAAGAGGTGATAAATCTTTTGGAAGGTAAAGAAGTTGTAGGGGAATCCATTTTTGGCATAAAGGCAATATTAGGCCTGTGTAGATGAAAGGAAGGACTCGATAGGTTAACTTTGAATGCTTGCATATCCTTTGAAGATTTGCATGGGGATATAAGAAGTTTGGAGGTGTTGAAAATGGTCTTAGAATTTACATTTTTGTAATTTTTTTGTAGTTCCAATGTCAGGGTTTTTATGAACAAAGCTTAAGGACAAAAGAGAACTAAAACCCTTGTTAACCCTTGGATAAGGACCCAACTAAGAAAATGAAGAGGGGGAGAAATTCTAATGGGATGGAATGGCCATGAAAGTAATTGGAGGTTGCATAGGACTCTTCAAGGTTCTTTCTCATCAATTTTTGTGCTACCTTACCTATACGACCATGGTACAAAATGGTTTTCTTTGATTATTTTGTGCATTATGCAGGTTCTAGGGACTTTTAAGGAATGAAATCAACTTTGGGAGGAAGTTGTGGACTTATTCTAACTCAATATGGTTATTTCATGCCTTGAAAAAACTCCTAAATGTTTATACAAGATCTCTCATCTTAGCCAGTGAGAGGATCCTCCAACAACAATTAATAAAAATGCACAAAATAATAGGAATTAGCAAGATGAATTAAATCTGACAGAACACTTGAAAATATTGAATTGATCGTATGCCACTTCAAGGGGTGAACCTCCTTTGATCAAGCTTAATAAATAATTTTTTGGATGCCTTCATTGGCCTCAACACTTACTTATACATGAACTCTAATCTAAGCAACTACTACTTCCCATGAATGTGGGATAAAAAAAATTCTCATGGGACAACTCAAAAAGCATATGCATCCATAGAAACTAATAAACTAACAAATTAAAGAGAAGAGATAGCATCATTTCATAACATCACCTCCCTCTTATTAAAATCTTTGTCCTCAAATCTTCATATGTGGGAATTGGTATTGAATCTGAAATAGTGGTTCCCATGTTGCATCTTCTAGTTACATTCCATGCCACTAAATTAAAACCTTAGTGTTAGAACAGGAGTGAAGTTGGCATATGTAATTTTCCAAGATTGCCTCTGGCTCAAGAAGAATGGATCCTTCATTATCAAGTTTTGGTAAAATAGTTTGCACTTCGATGTTTGTGCCAAGAACTCTCTTTAGACAAGAGACATGAAATACTGGGTGACCTCAAGAAGAAGGTGGGAGCTCCAACTTATAAACAACTAACCCAATCTTTTGAAGAACCTTATAGGTCCCATAGAACTTGGGATATAACTTATGACACCCTTTGAGTTTTAGGGAGTATTATTTGTATGGCTACAAGCAAAGAAAAACCATATCACCTACTTAAAAAGTGTACTCATAATGGTACTAATCTCCCTATTGTTTCATTTCATTTTATGCCATATGACGATTGTCTCACAGGGTACTAAGGATCTGATCCTAGGTTCAAAGAACCATGTCGACCACTTGAACTGATAAACTATTAGGGGTGCATAGAAGGAGGACTGATGGTTCTTGAACATAGACTACTTCATATGGAGTCATTTTCATTGAAGTGTGGTAGGAGGTATTGTACCACCATTCAGTGAGAGGAAGTCACTTTGCCTACTGATGTTTTTGTTCTGAGGTGAAGCAATGAAGGAAATTTTCCAAGCATTTATTGACAATTTTAGTCTAGCCATCTATTTATGGATGATACCCAGAACTCATCTTCAATTAGGTGTCAGTGCATTGAAATAATTCTATCCAAAAATGGCTAGTGAAGGTTGCATTACGTCTGAGATAATTAATGAAATAATGCCATGAAGATAGAAAATGTGGTCTAGGAAAATTTATGTGACTATAGAGGCAGTATAGGGATGGCTAAGGGCACAAAAATGACTATATTTAGAGAGGCGATCAACTGCAACCAAGATCACCATTTTCCCTCAAAATTTTGGGAGCCCCTCAATGAAATCCATATAAATATCTATCTAAATCCTGGTAAGGATGGGCAAGGGTTTGAGCAACCCATGGATGAGTGTTTTTTCACCTTTGTTGCATTGGTAGGTATCACATTCATCCACCATCTATTGAATTTCCTTTTTCATTCCCTTCTAAAAGAAGTTGCAGCATGCTTGCTCATAAGTTTTGAGAAACCATGAGTTCCCTGTGGATGGAGAAGCATGTAGTTCATAGAATATATCCTACTAAATATCTATGCTCTAAGAAAGCACTAGATGACCCTTGTATCATAGAGAAGCACCATCCCATGAATAATATGATATAGCTAAGGGGTTAGTGGCCAAATATTGAATGATTGGAGATAATGAATCATTGTCATATCCTTTATAAATAATGTCCAACCAATTTGGAATAGGCATGGAAATAGCTGAAAGGGAAGCTTGGTCTACAAACGTGTGAGATAGAGCATTAGCCAAAATATTGTCCTTACCCTTCTTGTAAATGATTTCATATAAATAACCCACGAGTTTTTTGACCCATTTCTATTTTGATGGGGTAGAGACCCATTGTTTCAAGAAATATTTGACTCTGGTGATGATTTTTGATGCAAAAATGATTACTCAGTAGGTATGGCTACCACTTCTGTACTACATGCAAAATGGTCATTATTTTCTTCTCATAGGTAGAGAGTACTAAATTGTTCCTAGAAAGAGATTTTTTGGTGAATATAATGCAGCATCCTTCTTGGAGGATAACAGCATCAAGTCCATTACCAAAAGCATCACTCTCAATAGTGAAGGTCTTGGCAAAATTTGTGTAGCTAGAATAGGTGTAGTACACATAACTTGTTTCAATTTTTCAAATGCACACTCAGCAGATTGTGTCCAAGTAAAAACATCTTTTTCAACATAGTTTTTAGCAAAGCTAAAATCTTCTTGTAACCCTTGAAAAACTTATAATAGTGTCCAATCAGCCCTAAAAAACCATAGAGGCTCTTGAGTGTTTGAAGATGTGGCCGATTTGTCATGGTAGCTATTTTTTTAGGATCTACCTGAACCCCTTGGGCTGACACAATATGCCCAAGATACTCCACTTAGTCCTAGCCAAAAGTAAATTTGGACTATTTTTCATAAATATGATGGTTAGAGAGAAGTTACAGTATGAGTTCTAGATGTTGTAAATGCTCAACCATGTTTTACTATAGAAAAGGATATCATCGAAGAAGACCAAAATGAATTTTTGTAGGTAGGGCCATAATATTTTATTCATCAATGCTTAGAATGTTGAGGGAGCATTAGTGAGGCTAAAGGGCATGACCAAAAACTCATAATGGCCATCATGCATGAAAAAAGTTGTCTTAGGGATATCATCCTCATGAAGTCAGATCTAGTGATATCTAGAGTGAAGATCTAACTTGGAGAAAAATGAGTGTCATGAAGCTCATCAATAACAAGGATCAAGTACTTATCCTTGATTTTTAGGTGATTAAGTACATTAAATTCAATGCAGAGGTGCCATGACCCATCTTTTTTTTGAACAAGAAGAACTAGGGAAGAATATGGGTTCGTATTAGGGTGAATAATGCCTTGCTTTAGTAAGTCTCAAATGAGCATCTTGATCTCAATATTTTGATAAAATGGGTAGCGATAAGGCTTGATGTTAGGAGGAATGCTTCCAAAAAGGAGTTAAATATTGTGGTCATCTGGACATGAAGCTGGCAATCCCACTGGTTCAACAAAGACACATGCATACCTCTAATTAATGGTTTGTAGACTAGAAGGAGTAGTTTCAACTTTTGATGGTTGTATTTGAATGGAATGTAGTTGAGAAATGATGTCATGTAAATTCTTCTTAAGAATATTTTCCATACGATGTGAACTAATGATGTTGAGAGATCCTAGTTGTAAGCCTTTCAATGTGTGTTTTTGCCCATTGTCTAAAAATTACATCCAAAGTTTAGCAAAATCCTATAAGATGGGTCCAAGTGTGCGTAACCACTAGGCTCCCAAAACAACATCACATCCACCTAAGGGAAAGGCAAACATGGTGGAGCACAAGTTATAATCTCTAATATAGATACACATATTGTGACACTTCCCTTTTCAAGGTAATGTGCCCCCATTGTCAATCATGACTTCAAAGTTGGAGCAAGGATGGATAAAACAACCAGCATGTTTGGCGATTTGAGGGTTAATGAAGTTATGAGTGCAACCTGAATCAATGAGTATTGTGAAAGGGAGCTTCTTGAAGTAACCCCTGACCCACATGGTTTGTGGGGTAGTGACTTCTACTAAGGCATGAAGAGATATCTCTCATTGGTCTTCTTGAGAATCAGGTTCCACAATTGGTTGAGCTTCCTTTGGATCATCTGTTGTATCTAAACATCTTCTCAATCTTTAGTTATAGGTGGAGAGTCCACATCTAATAGGTAGATATTTTGCTTGACACATTGATGTCCTTGAGTGAATTTATTATCATAGTTATAACATAGTCCTTTTTCTCTATGGGCTTACATCTCTGCTTCAGTCAAATGCTTGATAGGAGTGGTTTTATGAGATGACATTGTTTGAGATCATTATGGAGCTATATTTTTTAAGGGAGTAAAATTAGATTTGAATCACTGCTAATCTATGATCTTGTACTCTACCAATTTAGCCAACCCTAAGGCGTCTATCATCATGTTGGGATAAAACATTTTGACCTCAAATTGAATTACATCCTTTAGTCCACTAACAAAGCAACGCTTGAAGAATTCATTAGACAATCCATCTGTGTGATTGGCCAATTTTTCAAATTTTGTTTGATATTATCTCACAATTCCTATTTGGAAAAGTTTAGTGAGTGCTCTAGTAAATTCATCAAAAGCAATAGGGCCAAACCATTGAAAAATGAGAGTGTAAAAATTAGTCAATATGGATTCATCATGAGCATTAGTATACCAAGGACACCATTGATGGGCTTCAAGTTCCAAGTGAAAGGATGCAAGTAGGACCTTGTTGGCATCAAAAGTATTATGCAGACTAAAATATGTTATAACTAATAGATCCATCTAGTTGGATCTGCACCATTGAATCATGGAAAATTAAGCTTTGGCCCACAATAATTATTGGAAGAAGAAAATGTAGTGTCTGAAGAAGACTCTGGATGTCATCTATTATTCATGGTGATATGTTGAAGATTGAGGTGAGAATTTTTTCATCAAGAACTTTTATGTGGTTATTGAGGGTGGCAATTTCATCCTCCATGCTTTTTGCTCATGTTTGGGTGACTACCATGACTCGAATAACAGATTTTTTTTTTGTAATGGAAAGGAAAATTAGAGTTAAAACATGTTTAGTAAATAAAGTTTTGAATTTGGGCAGAAAAAGAAGGGATAAATGGGCATTTAATATTTTTTTCACAAAGGGGGAGTATGATTGACAAAGGTGAGATCAATTTTAGGAATGCAAATGGAAAAACTAGAAAATTGGTCATAGAGGGAAAAATGAGTAGAATGATACGATGAACATAGTGGAAAATTTTCAAGGCAAATGGACAAAAATAGAAGTTATGAAAAAACTTGAAAAGAGGGAAATTCGAGATTTACGGGAATTAGGAGTAGAATTGGGATATGGGACCTCAAAGAAGAAAATGTAGGGAATGGAATTTCAGGTGTCCAAATAAAGTTTGAGGATTAACAAGGCCATAAATGGAGAGATATTTTTAAAAAATGAAAAAAAATTACTCTTGTTTTCTATCTGGTGATAAGTCCTCTAAGATTCTACTGATACTCTATGGATGGTTTACAAATTCTAGTTTCTATCAAATATTTTCTTGCAAGTCCTATGATAGTTTGTGGATACTCTACTGATTAATTATTTTGAGTCTACTAGAAATATTTTTAAATTGATAGAAATGGACCCTAAGTTTCAATAGTTGCCTAAGGGTTTTAAAAATATCACTTTGGCCACTAATGTTATCTAAGCGAGTACCACTCTACAAAAAAAATTGGCCACAGATTTATCTCTGTGTGACATCTCTTAGTTTTCCTTACAGATGGGAACAAATCAATCAAGAAGGGGTTGTTGTCCATTTTTCTATCAAGTCCTCTCAATGAGCCAGCTACTTCGGGGTTCCTATGGTACTCCTCATAATGAGTTTTAGGACTTTCACCCAAGCACTTCCCATAGTTATGCAGTCAAGTTTTCACCCTGATCTGAAATAGATTATTGTATTACAAGAAAATATTTAAATAAAATATGTAGTAGAACAAAGTTATTTTTGAAAAATTATTATGCAGGAAAACAGAGTGAAGAATTTCTAAAGGAAAAAATTTGGCCCTGAAAAGTGCTCTGATACCAAATAAGAGGATCCTCCTACAAAAATTAATAAAAATGCACAAAATAATAAGAATTAGTAGCATGAATTAAATTCAATAGAACACTTTAAAATATTTAATTGATCGTAGGCCACTTCGAGGGGGCAACCTCCTTTGAGCAAGCTCAATATAATAATTTTATGGATGCCTTCATTGGCCTCAACACTTATATATGAATTATAATCTAAGTAACTACTACTTCCCATGAATGTGGGATAAAAAAAATGCTCACGAGATGACTTAAAAATCATATGCATCCATAGAAACTACTAAACTAACAAAGTAAAGAGAAGAGATAGCACGGGTTCATAACAACTAGTCAAATTGGCTTAGTGAGCATGATAGTGAGAAGGGTGAGAACTTCAAGTGGATGTATTTTTAAGGTGCACCTAAGAAATATAAGGCCATGTATGGTCTTGACACATGTCATCCCTCCCCTTTTATGGATTTTCATGAGAAATTGAATCCAATTTGGAATCCACATGTACAAGGTGTGTGAAAGAGGAGTTTTCTTATACTATAGATGGTGATAACTCACTTCTAGAAGATTCCAGATGATTAGGACTGCAACAAATGCATGGAGAATCATGTCTAAAACCCTTCCCAACTTAATAAAATTATTATATCTATCCATAGTCAATTTTTGGATGTTCTAATAGAGGTGAATGATCAAGGTAGCTTTCTTACGTAGAATGATAAATCTTATGCCACTTTTCATGAGTTTCATGAATTGAAAAGCCACTTGTATATTTTAACCTTGCATGGTCAATTTAACATCCTCCTCTCATGCACATGTAACTCATTTTATTGGCTTTACAAGTGTCTAAGTGACCTTTGTACTTCCCTTGTCTCGCCCCTCTCCTAAATGTTATAAGTAATGACGTTTTGGGCTCTTTTAGGTAGCCTTTGTTGGTTAATGGTGAAACCCTAGCCAATTTTGTATTTGAATGTTTATTGAAGCAATAAACAATTAAATTTGGCTACTTACATGTTGAATAATTGAGTTTGGTTCCAAATCTTGTTGATCTTATCTAGTAAAAGATGGTCTTTTCTAGCATGTTGTCTTTGATTGTCCACCATGTATGCAGAAGAATAATTGCTACAGGTCTTTGTTAGTGTTCTTTCTTAGTGTATGAGAGTTTTAGAAGTGGTTTATGAATATATTCTCTAAATTATTATTTATTATCCATCTTAAACATCAAATACACCTCTTGAACCTAGCATATCAAACATTGATGTCACAATCTATCTTGAATTATGAGTTGTGTGAAAGAAGCTTTGATTTGCTCTAAGAAGTATAAATTCAATCAATATGAGGAAATTCAATATTTGTGCATCACATTTTATATTTATAAGTTTGTCTTCTTAATCCTTTTCATGCAAATTTCATAAGTGAGAAAGTGCTTCAAAGAGTGCATCAAGGGAACTAGCCTTTCTAGAGATTTATCTCATAATTTGATAACCCACAACAAGTGAGATGTTTCTATTGTGCCACTTGGATGAGGAGAGCTAAGACATATTCTCAAGGGGTAAAAATCCAAGTGACAATAATTTCAAAGTTTGAAATTTATATGTAGGGGTTTCCTTCACATGTGTCACACATTAGGGAAGGTATGAAAGTATCTTCAGTTGAGATTGTGTTGCTCCTATAACTTTTATTGACTGATGTAGATGATTTTTTGCAAGTTCTATCTATTTAGCAAGATGAGCCTCAAAATAAAGCACCATATAATTTTAAGTCTCTTCATGTTGATTAGAAGGTGAATTACTTTGTAAAGTCTATTTCGAATTATGGAGCCCAGCTTTCTCAAGACATACTTCTCCACCCCCCTTTGAATTCTCTCTCAGATAGAACTCCAAGTAGAAAAGGTTGGAATGGCTTGTGGGAAACTTTGAGGGATTTAACACTCATTTTCTTGAAACTTTTGAGGGAGGACGGGAAATTCAATGGAGGTCTAATATGGAATGAATGAGGGAACATGATGTTGTTAAGATTGGACTTGTTGTCTCTCATGGACTATCAACCTCTCTTCAATGTTTGAAACCAAACCACCTATGTAAATCATATCACCATTGACTCTTGAATGACCTTCTCTCATGAAAAATTTCCATTATTTCTTATCTTGTTGTAATTAGGTTCACATGGTCTCAATTACATGCTTAGGGATTTCTTATCCATAGCTCCTTTGTGTGTGTATGCTCACCATGTGTCTTTCATAACTTAATAAGGTTTATCTAAGGATTTGTATGGATTGGTTTTGGATATGGTTGGGATGATTAGGCACATAATGATGTTTTTATGATTGATTAGGTTGATAAGTATGCTTCCAAGGAGGAGAATGAGGCTCACAAGGAGAGTTTAGATTGGTGTCTTTGGTAGTGAAGAGGATCATAGGGCTAATGAGGGATCTCATATTGTTTACAATGGTGAATGTAGGGTTGATAGGGGTTAGAATAAGGTTGATCGGATCATAATGGAATTGGAATGGATCATAGGGTTGTTGACAAAGAAGTGTGTGATAGAATTTTGGCCCATATGCAACCACCACTCATCATGAGACACATAAAAATCAATGCAACTATCAATAGAAATTGTTCTTACCATGATATGATGACCTTGTGATGACCCTCATCATGAATTTTTGACTGTAACCTAGCCTATAAGTGTTTGAAGATGCCTAAGATGACCAAGATGTTGTTGTGAAGGCTCCAATGCTTGAATCTCATCCCACCAAGCATGCTAAAACTATTAACAACCCAAGTTTCACCCTCTGAAGGAGATTTTTCACTTCTACTTCAAACTTGGACTAAAATGGGATTGGCCTAAAGCTTATGGGTTACCTATACTTAGACCAAACCTCTAGATTATGGGGCTAGCTCCCCTGATACATATGTTTGGGCTCAATTCACTAAGATTTATTACTATTAGGGTGAAAATTGATATAAAGTGCATAAAAAATATATTCTAAGGGGTGGTGATGCACCACTATGATCATTCATCCACTCAATTTGACTTCAACAAACACTAGTAAGCAATATAAGTGATTGAATCTTCTAACTCTAAGGACTCCTATGTAAAAGTGTTTCACATAGAGGTTGCACTAAGTGGTCAAAACATGAGGGTATTGATGGAATGCCTAGATTAAGGATCTTCCCAATCAAGTTTCCACTCCAAGCTCAGCCACTTATCATTCATACACTATATGTGACCTGCATAAGATCATATACTAGCAACTAGGTGAGATTAGGACCTACAAAAAGATAAAAACTACCACATATGCAAATAAAACTAATAGAACACACTAAACCAGTATCAAAGAGTCTAAAATTAGTCATTTTCATTAGCTTAAGAGGTTAAAAAATGCCAATCTAGGTAGAGTCTCCTCATACCCAGGTGAGTGATACAAATAAAGGCCTTAAGGCCTAAATATAAATAAGAATAAGAATGGAGAGAAAAAGAGATAATGGCATTGATATGATAGGTAATCATAATAAATGACCATAGTCCACTTATTACTTCAGTTACAAGCAATTACAATAGTCATGGTAGCCCCCCAAATGACTCTCTATGTGTTGGTCTCCTCAATAACCCCTTTAAGCATTTTGATGGAGTGGTGGAGGATGTGGCCAACTTGTTAAAGATCTCTTAAATCATGGATATGCCCCATTTTTTATAATATCTCCTCTTCCTGGGAGTTACAACATTAATGAGATGTAATTAAGCCATCATGAAGCATATAATAGCATATCCTCCTTTTGAGCATATTAACCAAGTTAAGAAACTAACTTCTTTCTCCATTATAACCATGGAATGTGCACTTGATTCATTCAATGCATCGGTTATATGGCATAATGAATATGTGTTGACTAAATTCATCAACCCTCTATGCCAACTTTGATATCTCCTTGTTGACCAAGTAGGTCTACTAGGATAATTAGGCCTAGTTACCTAACTATTTGAATTTGATGGCCATGAAATCCTATATGAGACCTTAAAATCATATGAATAAGTGATTTTTAGGTCTGAACCAACATCATATACCATGATATAGTCATTTATGAGTAAAAGACACCTATAACCTTTCTAAATTAGGTGACTAGGTCACCTTTTCCTTCATATTTATAACCTCATTATTTGGAGGAGACGTGCTAAGGTATTTATAGGCATATTATTGGACATGTAATGACTTGAGGAGATATAAAAAGTCCCAAACCTTCATCTTTGATGATTTTCAACTTTCTAAACAGTTATGCACCTTGTAAATATTTGAAAAAGTGCCCTTTTATAACAATTTTGTATAGTGTCCATACATTTAAGTACCATGGGTAGGATCTCCTCTAAGTTTAATTTATTATTTAAGTGTTTATCAAGTCATCTATGAGTGTTTGAGTTTAAAACACTTCACTTTTCTCAGGTTTGGTCTATCTTAGGGTTTGTGCAAGGTTTTGGAGGTCTACCATCTTAATGATGGTTCATAAATATGAGACTTCCAATCCCAAAATTATGGTTATGTATGTTTAGTTCATAAACCCCCCTAATACTCTTGAAAAATTTTGGTTCCCATGTAGCTTCTGTGTGGAGATATGAGCAGAAGATGGTAGGCTTGTAGTCTTGTGTAGGCCTTATGGATAGGTCTACCATCTTAGCAATGATTCATAAAAGTAGGCCCTTAAAACTAACTCTTCCCTTAATGGATTTTAATTACATATGGGTGCTCAACTTCCCTAGGATCATTTTTCCCAATTCCTTATGCTATGAAAGATCTAAGCATTTGAAAAGATAACTCAAGCTAGTTGTATACATTATTGAATTTGAAAAGGGCGTAAAGATTAAATTGACTCTTATTTTTCATTCCCATATTTAAAATCACCTTATTAGGACCTTCAACAACCTATTATACCTTATTATGGTTTAAAACTTTCTTAAGAGGTTCTGACCATACTTCTATGGAGGTGTGGGCCTTCTAGGCCTAAGATAGGCTTTTAGGCCTAATTAGCCTTGACTAAGTTTTAGGAGTCCAAGTGACCTATAGGTGATGTGGGATTTTAGATTAAACATAATAATATATTTTTCAATTTTTCATCCTTTGTATATTCCCTCATATGCTTAAAATTATAACTATGTTCTCCTTTTTCAAATGGTTTCCTGTAGGTGACACTGTCAGGACCATTAAGTCTAAGTGTTTTAATCATAGTATATTAAAGATTTGAATGGATTAATGTCTCTCCAAATATATTTATGGAGTTTAGGTGCCTTATAAGATGTATTTTCCTGATTATGAAACATCCTTTGGGATACGTTTCTCTCAACCCTGCATACTCCTTTCTCTTCTCACCTAGAGTTTTTGGGCAGTTAGGTTTGGGTGGCCCTAGTGATTGAGTTTAATGTTTTCTATAATTAACCTAACTTTAATATATTTATGAAAATTTATTATACTTATTCACTAATCCCCTCAAGTGTCTTCAACACTCAAATTATCTCAACTTCATGCATGAGCCCTAATCTAATATACATAGGCCTATGTGTGCTAGATTAGTCCTAACATGCCTAATCAGGTCCTTAAGGTTCTTCATTAGTTTGATAATTATATAATTTTATATTATTAACAAAAATATTCCACTCACATTTTTATTTTTTTCAAACCTTTCAACAACTCTAAGATCTGTATAATCTTTCAACTGGTATGTTACAGACTAGTCTTAGGTCTATCTAGGACTAAAAGGTATGTGTGGGTTCCTCAACTCTTTTATTTCTTGGACCTGGGTTCTTGTCACTATAAAGAATTTTCCACATTTTGAACTCCTTTCCTCAAATTCATATAAATCTACCAAAACTTTGTAAGCTTTAGATATCCTTTACTTGCATAATTTGGTCTGCAGTTACCTAGTTTAGGCCTAAAAGAGCAAATTGTCAAGGCCTTTGTTTCATTGAATGAGTCAAGCACTTTCTAGGAAAGGTTGGGGGAATTGAGAGAGAAGTAAAAAATATCCTTATCTCCTTCACTTTATTCACCAAAAATACTCCACTTTTCATATTAATTCTGAAGACCCTGCCTGTGGGTGACAGTGTTGAACCATGAATGTATGTAAGAGAGTAAACACTGCTTGTATGTGAATTTTCTTCATGATAAATCCCTTTAAACCCCACTAAAAATTATTAAAAATTTCCTCGCATATAAATTTTTATAATATTTATTAGGGCCTAATCATGTTTTCATGACCTTCAAGAGCTTCTCTCAACATTCCATCAAATGGCACCTTGCTCCATGCCCTCATGCTAACTACATACACTGTTTAAGTCAATGTTTATGTGTGACCACTTGCGGGGGGGGTGGGGGGGTACAATTTGATGCCTCTTTGAATTTTATAATTGTGAAAATGACCCTTTTTTCCCTATTAATCTATTGAAACATTATCCAATCTTTTCACCTTTTTAGCAGCTTCAGTCTATAGGTACAATACAATGTGTACACCCAACGAGAACCATGACTACGTTCCTTATCCCGAGATGGATAATGTGATATTATCCTAATTTATCTTTTCTTACCATATTCCATGTATTTTAATCTTGTTTTTATCCTCGTTTAGGCCCTTACATCTCTATACTATATTCCAACAGTGACCACATTGTCTATATAGTTTGCTTGAAAGGCTTGTAATGATTGAGTGAAAGTTTGATGTTGTAGACTAGGGTGAGTATGGATATGGTTAGTGTGTAGGTAAAGATGAAAATGAGGTAAAATATTAATTATTTAATGAATTATATGTGTATATCTCAAAACAACCAAAAGATCCCCTGCAACCACTTTGTTTTCACCTTGCAAGGAGGCCACATCTACTCATGACAGTCATCTTGGAGGTAAGACCTTGAAGGAGTAATTGACTATCTAGTGGATATTTTGAGTTTAGGAGGTAGAGGGGGATTTAAAATATTTAATAAAATCATAATCAAATCCAAGACATTATCCATGTGCCCATCTTATGCACAAGGATTTTGAAACATGAGAAACTCCATTTATAGTCTTCAAAGGGAAGAAACCAAAATATTTTCTTGCTTCCACACTCCCACATGTGTGAAAAATGGGTGGAGGGTGATGGTTATGGGCTATGAGGACCTATATAACACTCATAAATCATTTATTTATAGAAACTTCTCCAAAATGCACCAAAATAGTTGCCTTTCCAAACCCCTACATAGATGAAGAAGGTAATTAGAGTGACTAGATTGTTAGATATTGTTCATAAAGTATAGATAATGAACCTACAGAGAGATTCCATGGATAAAGAGGTCAAATTACCCCTTTATCTCCCCAAAATATCATATCTTGATCTTCTCTCTCCTATACAAAATGAATGAAAACTTGAAAGTTTGCATAAATTGCTAAAGAACTTGGTGGAGAGAGAGGGATGGTTTTGAGCTTGTATTGAATACTTTGATCTTGAAACTCCACTATAATACCTTCCATTACCCCACCTATGATCTCTGACTCTCCTCTATATGAACTAACTGTACAAGTCTATACAACCTACATAAAACACCTCTTTTCTTGTATTTTCTCCATTTTTAAAGCCTTAACCTACCATTGAAGGATGAAGAGAGGTAAAACATGAGTTAACCAACATTTTAAAATAGGATATATGGCAAGCAGAGCTAGAGAGACACATTTTGGCATGTGTGGGGTCCATTTTTTGGGTGGGTAGTGAAATTTGAGTTTTAAAATAGCCTTTAAGGATATGAAATGCATAGTGTGATTTGGAGACTCTTTTAAGGCCTTTATTAAATAATGAGATACTTGAAATATCACCCCTTTCCAAATTTTTGGTAATGTATTTGACAAACATGAGGATATTTGAGGGTGATTAATGACTTTAAAGGGTTCATGAAGGCTTAAAATTTCTTGAATGGGTAAACCTTGCATCAATGACATTAAACACAACAATAGACCTTCATATAATGATCTTGGATAAGGATTGAAACCATTACATCCTAGAAACCAAGGTTTATCTTCAACCAAGGGCATTAAAAGGTCTAAAATCATAAATATTAGTAACCTTAAAATACCCAAATGGCTTTAATTTTGTCAAAAGATCCTCAATCTCATCAAACAAGGTTAAGACCATTCTTTGGACTTTACAAGACATATTGATACTCCCTTTCTCACTCAAAGACCATCATGATGATCTAACACATCACCTAAGGACCCAAGACATCTAAGAGATATGAATATCATAAATAGACTCTATGACACCTCTAATAGTGTTGAATGACTTCATGAAGTAATTTATGAGACATAATCACTTAGGAGATCACCATGTACAAGCTTCGGTAGGTGCCATGAAAAGTTTTTGGTTATAGGGGTCAACATTTGGTCTAAGAGGTCAAATTGCCAACACCACCTCCATGTGACTCTAAATATTATACCCCACTCCACATGTGAGGCTAACCAATGATATTGATCTTCTTGTGTTCTTTTCCCCATGTGAACACAAAAGTCCAAAAGGTGTTACAATCATCTTTGACTTTCACCATATATGAGGAATCATGAAACCTCCATAGAAATGTGCCCCATCCCTAACCTTGTCATTTATGCCATAAAATTAACACATTTTCCTTACTAAGGACAAAACCCATGTTCCTTGGTGGAGTTCTATGCCCCATTCCTCTCACATCAACCTTTACCACACGAGACTTCCTCCATGGGCCACACCACATCACCTGCATCCCACATCACCATGAATAGTGACTATGAATAGTTATTATGAATAATTACTTCACACCCAACAATCTCCCACTTGAATTCAATATACATAAATCAAAATGTATATTTCTTCTAGTTACTTTAGTCACCATGATCAACATGGCACAAGTTAGATGCACCTAAAATATCTCCAAGGAATTCATTATGCTACTCAGTGTATCACTATACCTACCAAGTTTTTGAGCTTGTAATTGAGATTCATCCTACTCTACTGCATTTCCAAACATGGCCTTCTCCCTCCACAAAACCTTAGGTCTCATTTGTTATGACTTACTCCTCATTGGCACACAACATCCACTATACCTCTTTTGTTTTATGCTACTACATCCATTGAAAAAAATCCTCTCTCTTGTCTTTATCTGTGAAGACCCACTGAAGTTGAAAAAAACTTTAGCTTCACCTGTGTGACCACCTCAATCTGTATCATCCATAATCTGATGTTAAATCCATAAAATTTATCTTCCTTTGATTTATTGTCCTTCGCCATAGCTCCCACTCAAGCTATAATCCTTAGCTTCCTATAATTTACACTTCAGCAAACATAACATTTGCTTTGATATCAAATGCTAGGATATACAATGTAGATATATATCCTCATAAATTACAAACAAGAAAATTTATACAAAATATAAATAAATAAATTGCATAATAAATCAAACCATGCATAAAAAGAGACACCAATGTAACGTGGTTTACCCATTGTGCTACATACACTAGAGAAATTTGCTCAGCCTTTTATTGCTAGTAGCAATAGGAATAATTACCTATGACAAAACCCTATCACACCTCTCTCTCCTCTCTCTCCTCTCCTTTCTTCTATGCACATATGTAAGCTATAACCAATCTTACAACAAAATCTTTAAACCAAGATTCCACAAGATATCGACCAAGCTTGCACACAAGCTTTCAACCAAGATTTTACACAATCTTTCAATCAAGCTTGCAACCAAATACTTCACAAGTCTTCACCTTTCCTTACTCCTTTGTAAGATAACAATCAATATTATACCCAAGCTTACAACCAAGCTTGACACAAGCTCTCTACCAAGCTAGTAATAAAGACTTAACAAGTATTCACCACTCATTTGACTTTCATAAACTAACAACCAATATTACCCCTAAGTTTACACCCATACTTGCACGTAAATACTTCACAAGCCTTCACCCTTGCACCTTTTTAACCTATGACCAACCTTACCACAAACTTTATACCAAGCTTACATACTAAGACTTCACATGTCTTCAAGGCCTTTGCAAGGCTTACAAGGAGTATAGAATAAATGCAAATTTTCTTTTCTTTTATTCCTACATTGAAAAATGCAATGATAGAGTTATGATTTAATATCATGTACATGAGAGAGAGAAGAGGGATAGAGAATAAATGAGGAAGGGAGAAAAATATGTCACATTCCATGTGGGAGCACTATTGATCCATAGTGTTTTGTTTGTCTCTTTTGTAAGGGTCAACAAAGTAGGTCCACTACTTTAAACAAGATTTAAGACACCTCCATGTGACTCCAAATATTTCACCCCACTCCACATGTAAGGCCAATCAACAACAATGATCTTCTTGTCTTCTTCTTATCATGTGCACACAAAAGTCTGAAAGGTATTGCAATCACCTTTTGAATTTCACTAGACATGAAGAATCATGAAACCTCCATATAAATGTGCTTCATACCTAACCTTATAATTTATGCCATAATACAAACACATGTGACTTACCAAGGACAAAACCCTTGTGCCTTGGTGGAGTGCTACACCCCACTCCTCTCACATCAACCTTTACCACATGAGACTTCCTCCGTGGGCCACACCACATCACCTGCATCGCATGCCACATCACCTGCATGCTACATCACCATGAATAATGATCATGAATACTGACTATGAATAGTGATTTTGAATAGTGACTTCACACCCAACAGAGTTCAGAAGAACCATTTTTCAAAGACATAACTACTTTCCACATATTGAAACCTCATCTTAGCCCATTGAAATATATCATGAGTGAACTTAGGAAAAGTAATTTAATCCATTTAGATATGAAATAAATTTTAGCCCAACCAAAAAACTTATTAAACATAAATAGTTGGTTGGTTGATTAATAAGCAGTAAAATATAATTTTAGAATTCTTAGAAGGAATATTTCAAATAGCAAAAAAAGATTTGACTAAACGTTGTTTTAGATATATTGAGTATGAATGCTAGTTTACTTGTACAAATAATACCAACATACACAAGGAACTAATGAATGTTAAAGGAATCAAGAAAGTGTTAAGAGAACCATGGCCACCAAATCAAGAAATTTTAGGGTTCTTAGTTTTTCATATAAATATAAATATGTTTTCTATGGATGTTTATTTCAATAATTAGAACGATATACCTCTACTATCTCAATATTTTTCAAATCATTTATGTCAACCACTCATCTAATTATTGCATTAAAAATCTTATGCATGGTGGCCTCCACCACATTATTAATATTATGTTGGCTATGAGCATTTTCTAAAATAACTAATGTATAATAATGAAATGCTAACTTTTCCACCACTTGGCTGCCATCCATAGTCAAGGATTCATAATAAATATTCAATTACTCATACCTAATCCATATCCATAATCATAAGAAAGGTTGTTTCATTGTTTCTCAATATGGATACTTGAATCAAATAACATTTTTAAATGTGTGAAATTATGCAAACTGAGATATCAGATGGAAGGTTCTCAAATAACCCATGTTTTTGGATAACTTGTTAATCTTTTGATATAATATTTTCAAACTAACATATGATATTTTGAGTGAAGTATATAGGCATTGTTGATAATGTTTTTATACTATTTTAATTTGTTAAAATAGTTTAGCTGTAACATATTCTTCTTGGCATTTTGCTTTGATTATAAAAATCATAATTAATGGATTTAGAGTAGATTTAGAGTCATATATATGCACTATAAGCAAGTATTATGTTTTTGACAATTAATTATACTTTAGATTATTAGCTCAAGTTATCATTTACTAGCTTAGACTAGTTTCAGAGTCCATGAATCTGACTTAGGAGTTCATTAGTCTAGCTCTGAAGTCCACCAGTTTAGATCTGGAGTTGCACAGACTAGTTCAAAAACTTGATAGAGGATATTTTGAAGCCTATGCGTCATTGAAAAAATCATGTAAATATATTTGAAAAATAGTGGAATATTTTTTTTTCATGCTTTATACATGGGCTGATGTTAGTAAAGTTATCTCACAAAAATAAGTTTATGAAAACAATCAACTTTCTAGTTGATTTGAGTGTTGTAGAGGAACTGAAATAGTCACTTCCTAATTTATCATCATGTTATCATTTCTTGAAATATTTAAAAAAATAAAAATAAACTTGAAATATTTTTTTTTTAAATAGAAAACACAACATTGAAAACCCTCGAGCATTGCTGACAATCATGGTTAGAAAATTAGCTTGTTGGATGACCATGTACTGATAAAAAAACCTTGATTAAATAACTAACAAATGGCTAATCAAGAGTTTTTTTTTTTTTTTAAAAAGAGGAAAAGGTTGAAAACCAATAAATGGTTGTTTTTATCAATCAGTGATAAAGTTGTACCTGATTCACTTTATCTTTTTTCTCTCTTTCAACATCAAATACCTTTATCCACATCAACATGGAGGAATCAAAAGACAACTGGGAGTATGTCTAAATTATTTATTCTATTATTTTATTTATAAATATAGTTATAAGTTTTTCAATTACAAATAGGCCACTTGCCAAACTTTTTGAGCAGAGAATAAAAATGGTTTCAAAAGAAAAGAAATATATATATATATATATCAAAAACAAAATAAAAATAAAAATCTCTCATGCATAAGTATAAATGTGGGAGAGAAGAGAAGGAATGAGTTGAAAACCAATAAATGATGACCCTTACCAAATGAATGCATTGTCGATTTCAAATTGTTATTTTCAAGTACTTAATAAATGTAATAATTTTTAAAAAATCATTGAGATATTTCATTTCATCTTATATGGTTTTGAAACAAGAGATGTGATGAATTAGTGAATTCCTTGAAAAATGGGAGCCAATCTTCTCAACAAAAAATATATTTCAGTAAAGTAAAAATTCATGATCCTAGAATATATAAAGAGTGAATCAAAAGAAAGAACAAATCTCCACTACTTCCCTATCATAGGCTAGCACAAAAGAATAAGCCTATGAATATTATGGAAGATAGAAATATTCTTCATAGAATAAGTGGACTAATTTTTACAAGTAACATTATTGTAATAAATGATTGAGAAAGCTAAATCTACAGTGAAAGTAATAACATTCATAAGAACATGCATGAGTTTAAGTTTGGAAGAATAACGAGTCTATGAAATGGCTCATTATATCGTAAATAACACCTTTTTCTCTTGCATAAATCATGTTTTAAAAGTGATCTTAGATATAGTTTTAAGAACTTATTATTTCTTTAAAATTAAATATAGGATATATATCAAGACTATTCTTTAGATGTCATTACAGTCTATATTGTTCCTATTTCTAACAAGTTCTTGTAGAAATGATGTAAAATGTTGTATATGACAGATCAAATGAGTTATTTATGTATATAGATTATTTTAAAAATAAATTAAAAATATATATAAATATATCCATGCATGAGGATATGTATAAGTGTGGAAGAGAAGAGAAGGAATGAGTTGAAAATGAATAAATGTAATCTATTTTCAAATAATTGTATTATTAATTCAACATGATATTTTCAATCTCTTAATAAATGCATTACTAAATTAAAAAGTATGTCCATTGAGATATTTCATTCCATATTATATTATTTTAATAAGATATGGAATGAAATAGTTTATTACTTGAAAAATGGGAGACAATCTTCCCAACTAAAGGTAACCTTTCAATAAAGTAAAGGATCATTGTTATAATGATCACATAAAGAGTGGATCAAAATAAGGTATAAATTTTCACTAATCAAAATCTCATTATTGGCTATCAGAATGGAACAAAATTATTAATATTTTAAAAAATGGAACATTCTTCTTTTGGATAAAATAAGTAGATTGATTTCTACCAAGAACATCACTGAAATAAATGATTGAGAAAGCTAAATCTATAATAAAAATAGTATCATGCATTAGAACATGCATGAATTTAAGTTTGGGATAATGATGAGACCATAAAATGGCTCATTATATCAATAAATAACACTATTTTCTCTTGAATAAATCATGTTTTAAAAGTGCACATAGATGTAGTTATAAGAACATATGCCTTCTTTAGAATGAAATATAGGATATATATCTAGTCTATTATTGATATGTCATTACAATCTAAATTATTTCTATTTATAACAAGTTATTATATAAAATATGTTAAATGTTGTATATTGAAGATGAAATGAGTCATCAAATCCACATAGAAAATTTTGAAGTTCTCAAATACCAAATTAGGAATAATCTTCATGTAGCTCTACAGATCCTCAGTAGCTTTAAAATCCTATATGAATCATATAAAATTGTATTCAATTTATTTTGAGATAGATGTAATATTGATGCTAATTAGTTAAGGCATACAAGTACCTTTGTATCAACCAAAAATAGGTCTTGTGTTTTTGTGTTGGTTTGTTTGATGTTTTGGTTATAAATGTATAAGGATAGAATGGACATATTCATATTCTTCTTGAAAAATTAGACAAGTTAAAAAAAATAATCATCTTCATCCAAGTCTGTATGCAAAAGTTGTGAGCATTTCATTTAGATTTGTACATGCACAGTCCAAGCTCTAGTCTCCATAAACGAAGCTCTAAAGTCCATTAGTCAAGCTCTAGAGTTGCACAAAATTAGACTTGAATATGTCCAAAATGGATTTTGAGGTTTGGCAGGCTAAAGGAGGCATGAGGGAATGTTTTATGACATGTTTTATAGACTTTCTATATATAGAATGTCAGAAATAGAAACTTCTAAAAATAGACATCAACACTACAAAGGTATACAACTATGGAAACATGTAAGCAAAGAGTTCCAAAGATGATTGCTACCTATTTTTAGATATTTATTTATAATATTTATGAAAATAGATATTTCTGAAGAAGGAAAGAATTTATAGTAATCCAACTACTATGAATATCTCACATATAAAAGTTGTTGTAAGGAACTAAATTTGTTACCTTGTTATTAGTTATGTTTTAATTAAAAAAATATAGTTCCAAACTGATTTTTTTATTTGTTAGATTAAGAAATCAGTTATAAATTGATTTGTTAGGTTATTAAGATTAGAAATCAATTCCAAAATTAATTTCTTAGGTTGTTAGGATTAGCAATTTGTTCCAAATTGATTTGTTAGTTTGTTACTCTCAAACAATAAATTGTTAAAAAGTTGTATTATAAATACAACCTTCTTATTCATTATGAGAGTTGGTAGCTAGATAGTAATAACATAGAGTTAACAAGGAGTTAGTACAAAGTTAAAGGAGTAATTTTCAAATTGTAAGCATTTACAAAATAAATGAAGAGTTTATTACATGAACTGTTTACAAAGTGTAGTGTTGAAGGGAGAGCAAGGACCCACTTAACCAAGGAAGCATGATTTATATGTGGTATTTATATGTTTATTTTAGATTTTTATGTGCTTTAAAATTTGTCATTTATTCTCTTATTATGTAAAGTAGTGTGATATAAGTTTCACCTACATGATTTTTTGTTCATGTGTGTGTTTTCAATAAGATTAATTTTAGACATTTGAATTTCAAGCATTTCTCTTTCACAACAATTTCTATTTCAACAACTTAGATTAAAAGTGTGTTTATATGTTCTGCAATATACATTTTTTCAAATAGATTAAATGTGTGTCTACTTTTATACAATTTAAATTTCAGAAAAGTGTGTTCCCTTTACAAATATTTTAATTTAGAATGTGTGTTTGTTTTTACAAGCAATATATCAGATTTTTAATTCAAGCAAGTTGATTATACCTTTAGAATTAAATGATCCATAATTCCCTCCAAATTGACAAATGTTAGTCCTTATCTTTGACTCTTTACTGTAGACTACCTTTGGACACCGGCCTTGATTTGATATGACATCAATTGAACTTAGTTGATTAAATGAAGAAATTGACAACACCCCATCAACCATTACTAGGTGCACAAATAGATTTTTCAGAGGTGGATGACTATGGAAATCTAGAATAGCCTGAGTATTAATGGAGGTGTCTAGAAAGCAAGAATAGTGATATAATGATCAAGATACAATCTAAGTAAGATAATAAGAATATGAGGCACATAATAGAGAATTATTATAGGTGATTGAAAGAAAATTGGGAAGGTCATGCCCATAATAGGCAAGTGAATAGGAGAGAATAGTTTGCAAGAGATATAAATATATGCACAAGTCATGCATGGTCAAAATAGGTCAAGATTAATATTGTCAAGTGTCTAATACCATATTTTAGTGTCTACAATTTCATAGACATATTATTAGATATATTCATTACATTAATTTATTCTTTATTTTGTGTAAAACTAGAATTAGTTTAAACACTTATATATATTGTGATATTATATATTTATTGATGATAAATGACATTTTATAGCATTGCCTTGTAGGGGAAATATCATTATTGTTTTCTTGAGATCCCATTTTAAATGTTTAATAATTATTTTCTTGAATTTCGAGAGGGTTAACCATATTCCATATTTATCTATCTCATTACTCCAATCATTATAGATGTTTTAATACACATGACTATTCATGATTATAACTTGTGACATGGTTCCTAATTTCAACTTTCGGTGATTCAAACTTTATATGGATTATATTTAATTTCTAGTTGGGATGTAGTTATATTTATTTCCCTGATATTATAGATATAGTTTCATCATCAAATGATATTTTAATTTGTCAATACTTCATAATTTATATCATTTATTATTTATGCTTATTTGGCATTAACCCATGCATGTGTTGAAAAAAGAGAATGTTTTGTAAATTCTTAGGTGCATTGAATTCTCTTACCTAGATCCACATGTTCAAGATTGTTTATCTACCTCAATATTATTTCTCTATTTTGATATGCATGTGATGCGGATAGTGACACGAGCTCATTGCATGATAGTTTAGGTCATTTTAAAAAAAAAACACCATATAAATTGCAGTTTTGGAGGCCTTCAAAGCATTTTTGGAGCTCAAAATATGGTTTGTCTCTTCAATTTATCTAAGGGATGATGTAAATCATGATTCAATCTTTGTGAAAAGGTAAATGATTATGAAATCAAAACATTCCTAAAAAGGTTGTAATCCTGACAAGGTGGCCAATCCACATGGCTATAATTGAAAATTCTTATTGTAACAAATTTATTATACTTAGAAGTTTTCAATTCACATGCATATTCATGTTGAATGGATTTTAGTAGCTAATTTATCTTTAAGGCAGTTTATTATTCTTAATATATAGTTCTTAGGAGTTTCCAATTCACATGCCTATGAATGTTGAATGGTTATTATTACTTTTGTTTATCTATAAGGTATTTTGCTAATCATAATTTTTTTTAGCTTTAAAATAAGGGTTCTCCTTATTTTTAATGTAGAACAGACAGCATGCATCTCTTCCACTGAGATTGATTTCTTTTTAGAAACTCTCATTATTTTACAATAAATTTGTGTCAATTCGATAGAGAAGAGTTTTCTTTATTATAACACCTTAATTCTAGCTTTTGGTGTAATCTTCTTCAAATTAAATCTTTAGTACGGATCAATACACACACACACACATCAAAGTGGGACAAAAATCAAACACCAAAAAAATGGCCCCAAGGCATTTATTACTTAGTAATTAACATTAGTTTAAGATACTTGTCTATTTTTTCAATCATTGGTCAAACTAGGCTCTATTAGCATACTTTTTAGTTTTTGATGGTCCTCTCTCCCTCTCTCCTCTCTCTCTCTCTCTCTCTCTCTCTCTCTCTCTCTCTCTCTCTCCTCTCTCTCTCTCTCTCTCTCTCCTCTCTCTCTCTCTCTCTCTCTCTCTCTCTCTCTCTCTCTCTCTCTCTCTCTCTCTCTCTCTCTCTCTCTCTCTATCTATCTATCTCTCTCTCTCTCTGTGCATGCGCACATGCATGTGTGTGTGTTGGGATGCTTCTAACACCCATTCAAAGCATCAAGATACACCCATTCATAACACTATATTGAAAACTTGCATGCGCTCTAGAGAGATCAAGCAATCATTAGAGCATTTATCATTGTTTGAAGCTACTATTTGTCATGGAGCACTTTTGACATATGAATTAGAGTTTTTTATATCATTGGGATTGTTTTGAATTATGTAATTTATTACTTTTCAATATAATATATTGAGTGGTTTTCACTATTTAGGGGCCTAATAATTAAACGGTGTTTAAAACCTAGCAAACCCTCAGTGTAGGCCCCTAAAGCTCACATTGTTTCCTTAAACCTTATATATTGTAGGTGCGTTGTAATTTCCATGAGGAAAGAAGAAAAAAATTGTTTTTCAAGTTATAGATGCCAAAGTAAAGAAATAGGAAGACATAATCATCACCTACATTTTTTTGTCATCATTTAGTCAAAGTGCACCCACCCACTTTATCCTATCTTTTTAGCTTTTGGACCATTTGATGTTGGTTTTTGCGCATCAATAGGGTCCTAATTTCAAATCAAATGCTTTACAAATACATAAGCATTATGGTTCACTTACACACATAAGAGGTAAGCAAGCATTCGTAACATTATATTGAACACTCACATGCAGTCTAATTATCTGATGTTGGTTTTTGTGCATTAATAGGTTCCTAATGTGAATTCAAATGCTCTAAAAATACACTAGCATTGTAATTCATTTACACACACAAAAGGTAATCAAACATTCGTAGAATTATATTGAACACACACACATGCATTAATAAGCATTGTATGTTGGTTTTACGCATCAATAGGGTCATAATATGAATTCAAATGCTCTACAAATACACAAGCATTGTGGTTTAATTACACATACAAGAGGTAAGCAAGCATTCATAGCATTATATTGAACACCCACATACATTCAAAAGAGATCAATAATCATTGGAGAATTAATCATTTGTTTGAATCTAGTATTCCCCATGGAACACTTAAACTGCATGACATTAATTTTTGCATAAAATTATTTATGTCAAATTAAATTTAAATAATACGTGATACTAAGTCAAAGAAATTCAATTGTCAATGTACCAAAAACTAAATGTTCATCATTTAAGGATGTCGTAAGTTGAAATCTTGTTAGTGGTAAGGTATTACGCATCATATTTAAAGCATCGTTAGATACCTCCTACATAATAAGTATACGAGGTGGTATCATATGTAGTAAGCTACCTTACAAACTGTAAACAAGACACTTGATATCGTGGACCTTGAAAGAACTTTTCATTTCCTTTCTTACTATATTCAATTAAAACAATTATTCTCTTACGAGCTTGGATGTTTTCACGATTCATAAGAATGATCAAATTGCTTATAGGTGTCAACTCTGTTAAATATGTTTTGATTCGATGCATTTGGAATCACCATCTCTAATTCATCAATCTTTCTCAATGATGAATCACAAATAATGGTTCAAAATGTATCAAATCAAGCATATTTAACAGAGTTGACACCCATCAACAATCTAATCAATTATTCTCTTTACTAACATAAAATGATACCATTTTGTTAATTAAAACAGTGATTCTCTTTACCAATATGAAAACACCATTTTGTTTTTGAATGGGTGATGAATAACTATGTGCTAACATTATACTCCCTTTTCCTCTCATCGTTGTTTTAAGGGGAATGTTGTGAAGGCATGAGCTGCTTTGTTATTTGATGCCATCCGGGGGAGTTTTATATAAAAAAGGCTTGATATAATTTTCCCTATACCACAACATTTGTCGGTAAGCTTTGCATCTAACCTTTGACGGATTAAAATAAATAAATAATTAAATCCCGGCCCACTCGGTATATATATTTTTTTTTTAAATTCTCAAAAGCCTCTTCGATTCTCTTTCTCGTCGTATCAAGCCATGTCCCTCAACGGGGTGACCACGTGTCAGTTGAAATGATCTCAGATTTGGCGTTGATTTGACTAAGGAAGCTTTTTAAATTTGATAAGGTCCATGGGTATCACCATGGTACCCCACATGAAAAAAGTGAGTGGAAGGGGCACCATGAGTTTTCTCCTCATAGCATAAACAAGTCCTCTATCAACGGGTCATTGTATGGACCTAATGAGCTTTTAATGGATGCTTCACGCAACACAGCAAGCCAGGAATGAGACTCATAACGGTCTTGCAGGGTTAGTGGGCTTGGAATTTGACGGTCAAGTGAAAGTTTTGTATAAAATTTGTATCAAAAATTTCGTCAAATCGTAAGTAAATATTGAGATTTTGAAGTTTTATAGAGCTTATCGTTCTAAATGGGTGATTTTTTGAGTAATTATAGGGTATATATTTTCATCTGGGTATCGTGAAGTTGATTTGCACTATCATAATTTTTTAGATATACTTTGAATGTAAGACTTGGTGAGAGATTTTGAGGAGTAATTGACCATTCACACATTCTACATGGCTACAGTACACTATTTTGAGCTCTAGCCTTTCTTTGTATTGAATTCTAGCCCTATTTTATATTGTATGGTTCACATCATAATATGTCATCATCGACATTGCTCAATTTGTTTATTTTAGACAAATATCTTCACATGAAACACTTTGTTAATATTTGAATTTTTAATATAGAAATCAAGACTTGACTTATGTGTAAATCTAAGTGTACCGTGTGAATTACACACACATGTATCAATCAAACAATAGTTACATAAAATTCTAGATTTAACATAGACTTAGAAAAATGGAATGATTAATTGAATAGAGGTTTCAAAATTTAATAGAGATTTTAAAAGTAACCATTAAATTTGTAATAAATATTTACATAAATTTATCATTATAAATAAAAGTTTAACATAAAATATAAAATAATTGTAAATGTAAACAAAAATTACTAAATTTTTAATACATATAAAATATTTAAGTATCTTTAAAGATTTGGAATAAGAAATAATATTAGACTAAAAGAGATTGAACCCTTACGAATTAGCTTCCAATTGGATGCTATAGTGTTTCCACATTGAAATTATTGATTTGAGAGAATGAAATCTTGACTTTAAGAGCACATCTCCAATCATTATTGGCTAAGGAGATGTTTTTATCCAATACAAATAAAATTTTGAGACCTATCAAATATATATGTAATAAAATAATCTGATTTTATACTTAACAACTATGTTTATAAAAATAAATTTGAAAGTTTTTGTTGAAACTTTAAAAATGTAATTTAAATAAACTTATGAAAAGGTATATATAAAAATTAAGATTTATTTATTTTTGGTATTATAAATAAAATATGAAAAAATACATCATATAAATATATTAAAATATTAAGAATTTTCAAAAATTGAAATGAGTTAGGGTTTGAGATCAAATATACCAAATGTGAAAATAAAACTAATATTTTATATTTAAAAGTATGCAATAAAACTATTCTGATGATATATAGAGCAATCAAGATTTAACATAATATGATCCAATATTTAGAGTAAATTTGATTTTAAGTAATATAAGATAATGTGGGTTCACCAAAATATATTCTAATAAATAGAATATTGTTAATTCAGCATCACAATATATTTTTAGTTTTAAAATTAATTTATGCACAATATAGTAAAGTGCAAGGTTCATGACTGTGTAATAATTTTGATTTTTGAAGTTTTGGATCTCACTATTAAATCTATCTATAAAGAAAAGAAGATTAAAACCAAAATTTAAATAGTAATTAAGACCAACAGTAACCTAAATTGAATTAAAATAATACAAATGATAACAACAATGAATGGATAGGAACAAACCATCTAACAAAACATAAAAAGGAGGAACAAATTAAAATAATAAAATAAAATAAATAAATAATTCAAATAATAATAAAATAAAATAAGATTAAAAAATAAATAAAAATATTAAATATATAATAATAAAATAAAAAATAAAGTAAATAGAGCAAATAAAAAATAAAATGATACCAAAAGTAAAAACGTATAACAAAAATATAATAAAGAGTATTAAACTATGAAATAAAATAAAAAGGTTAAAGTTGTTTTGTTTTAATTTAATTTATAGTTTTATATTTTTATTAGATTTTGTTGTACATTTTTAGTTTTGATATCGTTTTATTTTATTTTATTTATTTACATTATTTTATTATTATAATATATTTTATTAATTTTATTTGTATTTTGTTTTGTTTTAATTTATTATTATTATTTGAATTATTTTTAATAAAAAATGTATTTTATTTTATTTTATTGATATTTATTTATTTTAAAACTTTTCTTTTTTAATGTTTTGTTAGTTGATTTGTTTTGATATCATTTTATCTTATTTCACCTATTTACATTGTTTTATTGTGTGTTTGATACTTGGGAATTATAAGGGTTTCAAGGTTTTTGTCAAAAAAGATACAACATAAATATAGAGTTTGACTCAACGTCCTTCCATATATAGGCATATGACTTTACTTACAAAATGTTTTTTCAACAAAAACCATTTTTATATACAAGCATTTAACATTTACTACCATATTACAAAATGACTATGAACAGCCAAAGACCAAAAAACAATCTTGCTATTCCAAGATTACCAATTCAACAATCTTCCCCTGATTGGTGCGGATCTTCCTCTTCTCTGGGCCCTGGCTCGAACCTCCTGCTGCTGCACCCAAGGCCACCTATTTCTCACTTTCCTTCAAACAGTCCAAAGCCACGAGTTTTCTACCATCTTGAGCTCCTATAGGTTGCTCAAACGCTGGAAAAAACAAACTTTTCTACACTTTACCAGAATCCTCCCAGTTCACCAGCTGCTTGCCTTTCCACCATGGTGGCATCTGAAAAAGGGCCTCTTGCCATGTCTTTACCCAATATTTTAATTGCATTCACCCTAACTTTAGCACCCCTGGTCTCCCTCCATTCAGCCAAACCGGGGATGGGTTTAAGAAGATCTTCAACAAAAGGCATACTTACTCCCTGAATTTCTTTAACCTCCAACTGCACTTTACAGGCTGCTTCCACATCCTTTGCAAAATCAACTAAAGCCAAGAATCGTAACTCAAGATCTTGAAACATAGCCAACAAGATAAATCATAGATAGTCTCTCTCAGAAAATGGTAAAAGTGAAAACGACCCAAGCAGCAAAGATGCCAAAGCCTCTACCAACTCAATCCTATACTCCAACCAGAGGAAGAATTCCACCATTGTAATCACCTATTCTCTATTTATCATAAGTAGGGAAAGATTTGAAGCAAACAGAGAGGCCAAATTAGAATTGACTCTAATCTGTCTACTCTGAGCTAAGAAATCCACGCCCATCATTAGCTCAATATCTTCTGCCACTTCAGGAGGAGTCCAAAAAACATTTGGCAGATGCATTTTAGAAACAGTTCTAGCAAAGCCCATCTCTCAGCGTTGGCTTTACCAAATAATAGAGGCCATCTGACAGATTCCAAATTGAAGTTGTCCATCCCTTCCAAACCATAATCTCGATCACCACCAAGCCAAAAGACATATTAACCATCCTGCCAAAATGTCACTCCAAAAATGACACAAGCCATAAATAGCCAAGTCACAATAAAAGAGATACCATTATGGAAAGAAACGATCTAATAAAACAATGAATGCTCTGCATGATAGTGCTGCCAAAAAAATCATTTCACCAACTTCACATGACATCAACCTTCACACCTAGGAAAAGTGAAAGAATGATTGCCCTGCCAACTATACACTTGCAATTGATTAAGAAATCTTTCAGAAAAGATTTCATTTCAAAAAAAATGCTTTATATTAAGAAATACGGAGACACCAACAATTTGTTTTAAAAAAAACAATCTATAGATAGAACTAAATAAAAACTAAATCAATCTATAATATCAACATTAAAATTGCTTTTGTATAAAAGCAATATAATGTTGATATAGCTCAATTAAAAATTAATTTGATCAAAAAGCCTATAATCCTCCCAACTCTTGCTAACATTATCCATCCTCTCCTCCTCACAACTGATCAATCACTGCATTAACCAAAAAGTCAGTGACTTTATTACTTTCTCTAAAATAGTGGTTACATTCCCAGCCTTCAAATTCTTCCAATTTAGCCTAGAGAACATCCAAAATTTTAGTTATCTTCCAAGACTTAGCTTTCATATTAGACAAAGCTAGTAGAATCACACGTGAATCTCCTTTGATTTCCAAAAAGGAGATTCCATAGTTTACTGCCAAATTTACACCTGCAATTAGTGCTTGTGCTTCGGCTTCATTATTGGTGCCATCCGAAAGCTTAAGCAAAAGAGCTCTTATTAAGGATCCACTACAATCTTTGATAACACAACCTGCTCCTGAAACTCAAGGATTGCCTCTACAGACCCCATCAAAATTCAATTTAAATCGTCCTACTTTTGGCTGAATCTAACAAGCTTCATTTTTGTCCTTATTTTTCTTATCTACTTATGATCCCTGAATGGGTGTATTTATGTTATTTTATTATTATTATATATTTTATTAGTTTTATTATTATTTTATTTTTTTTAATTTATTATTATTATTTGAATTATTTTTAATAAAAAATGTATTTTATTTTATTAATATTTATTTATTTTAAAAATTTCCTCCTCTTTATGTTTTGTTAGTTGTGTTGTTATTTGTATCACTTTAATTTTATTTAGGTTAGTGTTGGTCTTAATTACCATTCAAATATTGGTTTCAATCTTTTCTCCCTGGAAGATGGATCTAGTAGTGAGGTTTGATGTTCAAATTTATTTTACAGTTGATTCCAAAAGAATCTTACACATCACAATACATGTCTAATACAACATCAACGCCTAATTAATAGATATAAAATAAATATGATAAATATAACATAATATAAATGGTGTATTTGTGTGTATAATGTTGTAGAAGCTTGTTGCAAAAATTTAAATTTGAAAATGTGCAACTAGTGCCAATATGATTGCAACTTAGAAATATGTATTTGATTGGAGACATCTACCTATATTCCACTTTGTTCTCAACATTGGTTGGATTGTAATCTACAATCCATACACAATGTTTGAAACTGAAAATGACTTATGGGTTTCATTTGCTTGGTTTCTCACTTCACTTCCTTGTCCTCAAATCCTGTGTCATGACTTTTGTGTATCTGCAATAATTGAATCTTTTCTATTATATAGTGTAAAGGATGTGTGTGTGTGTGTGTGTGTGTGTGTGTGTGTGTTAAATGGGATATTTTCGATTTATCAAGCCTCTAAGATGGGAACAAAGATGTCAAAAAATAGTAAATTGCATAAAGGAAAGAATATGCCTCTCATGTACCAACAATAGGCTCAATGATAGATGTATAATAGATGACCTAATGAAAGGCAATAATTGTCTATTTATTAGGGACTTTGGATTCAAATTTTATAATTTTCAACTTCCAAGGCTAGAAACAGGGAAAGCAAAGAGGGACAATGAGGCTATTTAGCCAAAGTGGAAGCAAATAATGTTTGTTTGGATCGTATAATTCGATATGAACATTATTTCATGACTATATGGGATGGTCCTAAGAGAATGTCATGACCATATAGTACAACTCAAATAGTGGGACTAAAAGGACAAAAGGATTGAATACAAAGTGTTCTAGGGATGAACAAAGGGGGTTTTTGGCTTCATAAATTGACAAGAGTACTAGTATTACTCAATTTGGACCAAATTAGCTATAAGTAAACAAACAAGCCATATTGACATTAAAATTTTGGGGTCATTTTTAAGATTAGAAAGTTATAGAGTAAAAATATTAAAGTAGTATATTATATTTATTATTCCTCTTCCTATTAATAAATGCTTTAAGCTATTTGTATGCTAGGTAGATTCCCTTACCTTATGAAAATTACTTAAAAGACAAAACATAAAAAAAATTCATTAAAATAATAAATATTTATAAAAATCACTTAAACACAAATAAAATCTCACACAAATTAATAATCAAAAGCTTTCTTTCTCATATTATGGACTCTAAAAGTCTTAAATCTTTAATTTTTAACCACTAAATTTACACAGAAAACACATTCACCATGTCTAATTTGATCTATAGATAGTTCAGTTCAATTTTGTATTAATATATGGAATACAATTGCACTAATTAGATGATAACCTTTTATTTTTCTAACCTATGATACGGGCTTACACACTTACGTTATAAATTTGAATTTGAATTTTTTGAGGCAACTATTATTTAAAAACGCGAGAAATTTTTTTGTTAGTTTTGAGTTGGGCATAATTTTTTAGGACACTGACAAAGTCAACACCTTGGTCAAATCATCTTTTTCAGTTGTTGATGCAAAATTTGTATCAAGAAAATTGGATGAGACAAATTTGCACAAGAAAAAACATAATTGCACATTGTTAATGTAAGCATTGATGAAACGTGCATCATAAAAGGAAAAATACCGAATTAGAGCAATTTTATGTTGTGAAATATAGTGCTTGATATAATTATTGTTAACAATTATGAACAAATAAAATTTTGACACAAAATATGTCTCAAATTCAAGAAAATGTATTACTGATATGTGTACAATGTTGTAGAAGATTTCTCACACAAATTTGAACCTGGAACATTGGACCTAAGATGATTGTAGCCTAAAAATTTGGATCTGATTAGAGACATCTACCTAATTGTACACTTTGTTCTAGATAGTGGTTGGACTGTAGTGTATAGTCTAGACACAATGTCTAAAGTTGAACTTTAACTTCTAGGTTGTGTTTGCTTAGTTTCTCCCGTCGCTTCTTTATCCTCAAATCTTGGGTTACAATTTTTGTGTACCTCCAAGAGTTAACTCTTTTCTACCATATAATGTAAAGGAAAACAAACTGCATTACTTAGTGGTACATGTTTTGATTCACACCACAAGGCCCATGATTGATGTCATGGAAAATTTTGCACTTGGTGGAAAGTTACAGATCATAAGAGTACACACAAGGTAATCCAAATGAACATGAAACCAAACACACAATCATAAGCATAGGTTTTGATATGTAGAATGCAGAACTTCTATTCAGTATGTAAAATAGGGAAAAGTACAAGTGCAAACTCAAATAGGTTTAGTAAGATTAGGAATACTAGCTCTTGTGATCATAAGGTGAATTCTTCCTTCTTGATTTGGAAAAGACTAAATTAAAGAATGTAGAGTACATATATGTTTGAAAGCTAGATATACAAAACATGCTAACAATCTCCTATTTGGTATATTGTGAACATTCTCTCATCTCTATCCTTATGGGATAGATGATTACAATGCATCTATATACAATCATGTTGTAAGTAATTGTTAAAACTAACAATGGTTACAAAAGAGGCGACTCGACTTCTAGGCAAGTGAGAATTGGGCTTCTTATAGGTGCATGGTTGGACTTCTAGTAACCGATTGCATTGTCAAATTCCTTGACGTGCCATAAAATTGGAGAAGGCTAGTGGCAAGAAAATCTTGACACGTAGATGTCGAGTATGCACATGTTTATGTGATAACCCAGAGACTTGCACAACATGTGACATGGTGTCGCAACAACGTATGAAGGGACTACAAGTCAAACTAAGTGATTTACGTGTCACTAGTGAAGATGTTATGTGTGGAGTTTAAGAGTGTGCACATGGAAGTAAATGTTTGTGCAATGAGTGAGAAAGTGTTACGGCAACTCAAAGAGCGATTGCTACTTTGTGCATAAATTGTGAGATGTCGCATGTGCATAGGAACCAAAAGCACTTTGAGAAGTGCACAAACCTACATGAAAGTTGTGCAAAGATCACATTCAATGAGATGTTGTTGATTTATCAAGCCTCTAAGATGGGGACAAAGATGCTTAAAAAAAAATGCATAAGACAAAATTTTATGCCTCTCATGTACTAACTATATGCTCAATGCTAGAATTATAATAGATTATATAATGAAATGTGACAATTGTCTATTTATCAGGGACTTTGAATTCAAATTTCACAATTTTTGGCACATGTCAAATTCCTACGGTTAAAAATGGGAAAATTAGAGACAAGCAACAAGGAGATTCAACCAAAGTGGAAGTAAGAAATGATTGTCTAGACCGTAGAGTTTGATATAAACATAATGTCAAGACGATACGATTTGAATATAATGTCATGATTTTACGATGCAATCCAAATAATAAAACTAAAAAGACAAACAAATTAAATAGAAAGTGTTCTAAATATAAACGAAAAGGAATTTTGATTTCAAAAGTTAATGAGAATACCAATATCATTCAATTTAAACTAAATTAACTATACACAAACAAATAACCTATATCAATATAAATTAACATAAAAATTATGAAATCAATTTTAAAATTAAAAAGTTGTATATTTATTATTTCTCTTCGTACTAATAAATACTTTAAAATATTTTAAAAGTTCCACTACTTTATAATTTTTTTATAAAAAAATTAAAACAATAATTACTTATAAAAATCAATTAAACAATATGTTTACATAGTGTGAACATTGTGCTCCTCGTGCAGATGCATCCATAACAAGGAATATTTCAATATCAATTCATCTCTACCATGACTACTTCCCAAAAAAAAAACTATTGAATTTGTAAAACTTAAGACTTTCGTCCCGCGCTTCTTTGTTGATATATTCAATTCAACCCGCGTTGCGGATGTATAAAAGGTCCATACGACAATTTTGGATGCCACGTGTTAATCTTTAATGGTGACGAAGACAAAGGGTGCCCTTCAAGAGGGCTTTTTAGTTTTCTTATTTATAACATGTTTGTTTGTAAATAACAAGATTTCGGTAGTTTGTAGAGATAGTTTTTGTCGTGGGTTCGATTCTTAAATTATTTTACAGTATGGGGGTGAGGATCCACATCGAATTGTCGCAAATACGTAATCGGAGTCAATATGTTTGCAACTTAGAAAACATGCAAAGGAACCAATATGACTCCAATCTAAAAATTTGTATTTGATTGGAGACATCTACTTATATTGTACACTTTATTCCAAACATTCACTGAATTGTAATGTACAATAAATACATAATACGTGAAGCTAAAAATAACTTATGAGTTTTGTTTGCGTGGTTTCTCTCTTCGCTTCCTTATCCTCAAATTTTCTGTCACGACTTTTATGTACATGCAATAACTGAATCTTTTCTATATATATATATATATATATAAGATTTAGTTATTGCAGGGACATAAAAGTTGTATATATATTTTCTTTATATTGTAAGGTAAAAAAGATTCAACTATTGTACGCACAGAAAAATTGTGACACCACACACACACACACACACACACACATATCTTGTGTCACAACTTTTATGTATGTGATATATATTTTTTACTTATGTGTTCAATGAGATGTTTTTGATTTATCAAGCTTCTAATATGGAAACAAAATGTCAAAAAAGGTAAATTGGATAAAAAAAAGAATATGTCTCTGATGTCCCAATAATAGGCTCAATAATAGATGTATAATAGATGATCTACTGAAATGCAATAATTATCTATTTATTGGGAACTTTGAATTCAAATTTTCTTATTTTAGCACACATGCTAACTTGGATAGAAAGAGAGAAAGCAAAGAGGGACAATGAGCCTATTTAGCCAAAGTGGAAATAAAGAATGTTTGTTTGGACCATATAGTTCGATTTGAACATTATTTCATTACCGTATGGTATGGTCCTAATATAATGTCATGACCATATAGTACAACCCAAATAGTGGGACTAAAAGGACAAAAGGATTGAATCCAAGTTGTTCTAGGGATGAATAAAGGGGGTTTTTAGTTTCAAAAGTTGACAAGAATATCAATATTATTCGATTTGGATCAAATTAGCTATACATAGACAAACAAGCCATATTGACATTAAATTTTTGGGGTCTTTTTTAAGATTAAAAAGTTACAAAATAAAAATATTAAAGTAGTGGATTATATTTATTATTCCTCTTCCTACTAATAAATGCTTTAAAGGTATTTGTATGCTAAGTGGGTTCCCTTGTCTTATGAATATTATTTTAAAAAATACATTAAAATTTATCATTAAAACAATCAGTGCTTATAAAAATAATTTAAACACATAAATTTTCACACAAATTAGTAATCAAAAGCCTTCTTTCTCATATTATGGACTGTGAAAGTCTTGAATCTCTATTTCCTAATCAATATTTCAATCACTAAATTTTCACAGAAAATACATTCAACCTATTTGATTTAATCTATGGATAGTTCAAATCAATTTTGTATTAATTTGTGGAATACAATTGCACCAATTAAACGATAACCTTTTATTTTTCTAACCTATGGTATGGGCTTACACACTTATGTTAGAAAATTTGAATTTTAAAAATTTGAGGTTGTTATCATTAAAGAATGTGGGAATTTTTTGTGTCATGTTTTATGTTGGGCATCATTTTTTGGGACATTAGTAGAGTCAGTGCCTTGGTCAAATCATCTTTTTCACTTGTTGATGTAAAATCTATATCAAAAAAATTGGATGAGATAAATTTGCGTAAGAGAAAAATATAATTGCACATCGTTGATGTAAGCATTGATGAAACATGCATCACTAAATGAAAAAAACTACTAAATTAGAGCAATTTTGTCTGATGAAATCTAGTGCTTGATGTAATTAGTGTCAACAATTGTGAACAAATAAAATTTTGACACAAAAAATGTTCCAAATTTATGAAAGTCTACTATTGATTTGTGTACAATGTCGTAGAAGACTTCTCATATAAATTTTAAGTTGGAACATTGGACCTAAGACGATTGCAACCTAAAAATTTGGATCTAATTAGAGACATATACCTAATTTTACACTTTGTTCTAGATAGTGGTTGGACTGTAGTGTATAATCTAGATACAATGCTTAAAATTGAATTTTAACTTCTAGGTTTTGTTTGCCTAGTTTCTCCCTTCACTTCCTTGTCCTCAAATATCGGATTGTAACTTTTGTGTACCTCTAATAGCTAACTCTTTTATACTATATAATACATAAAGGAAAACAAATTGCATTACGTAGTGGTACATGTTTTGATTGGCACCACAGGGTCCATGACCGTTGTAATGGAAAATGTTATGCTTAGTGGAAAGTTAGAAATCATAAGAGTGCACACACGGTAATCCAAATGAATATGAAACCAAACACACGATCACAAGCATAGGTCTTGATATAAAGAATGTGTAACTTCTATTTAATATGTAAAATAGGAAAAAATACAAGTGCAAACATAAACAAATGTCACCGGTGAAGATGTTGCATGTGGATTTCAAGAGTGTGTGCATGGAAGTAGATGTTTGTGTAATAAGTGAGAAAGTGTTACAACAACTCAGAGAACGACTGCTACCTTATGTATAAACCATGAGATGTTGCACATGCGGAGGAACCAAAAGCACTTTGAGAACTACACAAACCTGCATGAAAGTTACACAAAGATCACATTTAATGGGATGTTGTTGATTTATCAAGCCTCTAGGATGGGGAAAATGATGCTTAAAAAAATTAATTTGCATAGAGGAAATCATATGCCTCTCATGTATTAACTATATGCTCAATACTAGAATTGTAATAGACTATCTAATAAAATGTGAATATTTTTTTGAGTAATTTTATTGGAGGTAATTTTATTTTCCTCTAAATTTGTTTTCATTATAGTGATTTTAATTTATTATTTCATGATAAGTTCACTTAAAAAGTAAATATTTTTTAACGTAATTTTTGTTAAAAGTTTTCACTGGTAAATTTTATTAACTTATAATATTTTATTATAGTAATTTTTTAATTAAAATATAGTAAATATTTAAAAAAATAAATTGTAGTGAATAAAAAAGGGCTTATTTTTTATATAAGTTTTTTAAAGTTTCTTTTTTAATAAAAGTATTCTAGCTATACTATAATATTATGTTAAATGTATTTTTTTACCAAGTAAGTTTAGTGATTAATTATCCATAAAATTCAGTGGGCTAAAACTTTATGAATATGGTTAAATAATTTGGTATTATGTGTGTAGGGTGACCTAATCTTGAAGGTTTATATGGCATATTAGTGTTGATATTAAACTAGCATACATATCTTACATAAATCTATGTAAATTTTGGATTTAATTAGAGACATATACTTAATTTTATACTTTGATCTAGACAATGGTTGGACCGTAGTGTACAATCTAGATATAATGTCTAAAATTAAACATTAACTTTTAGGTTTTGTTTGCGTAGTTTCTCCCTTCGCTTCCTTATCCTCGAGTCTCAAGTTGCAACTTTTGTGTACCTCTAAGAGCTAACTCTTTTTTACCATATAATGTAAAGGAAAATAAATTTTATTACTTAGTGGTACATGTTTTGATTCACAACACAAGGCCCATGATTGATGTAATGGAAAATATTATGCTTGGTGGAAAGTAGCAGATCATAAGAGTGCACACAATGTAATCCAAATGAAGATGAAACCAAACACACAATCATAAACATAGGTCTTGATATGTAGAATGCACAACTTCTATTCAATATGTAAAATACATAAAAGTACAAGTGTGAACACAAATAGGTTCAGTAAGACTAGGAATACTAGCTCTTGTGATCATAAGGTGAATTCTTCCTTCTTGATTTGTCTAAACCGAATTTAAAAATGTAAAGTACATATATGTTTGAAATCTAGGTACATAATACATGTTAACAATCTCTTATCTGGTATATTGTGAATGCTCTCTCATCTTTATCTTTATGGGATAGATGATGACAATGCATCTATTTACAATCATTGCAAGTAACCATTACAACTAACAATGGTTACAAAAGAGGTGACTCGTCTTCTAGGGAAGTAATGGTTGGGCTTCTTACAAGTACATGGTTGGACTTCTAGTTGGATGATTGCATTGTCAAATTCCCTGACATGCCATAAAAGTGGAAAAGGCCAATGGCAAGAAAGTCTTGACATGTGGATGTTGAGTATGCACATGTTTGTGTGGTAACTTAGAGAATTGAATAGCATGTGGCATGGTGTTGCAATAACATATGAAGGGACTACAAGTCAAACTATGTGATTCACATGTCATTGGTGAAGATGTTGTTCGTGGAGTTCAAGAGTGTGCACATGGAAGTAGATGTCTGTGCAATGAGTGAGGAAGTGTTGCGACAACTCATAGAACGATTGCTACCTTGTGCATAAACTATGAGATATCGCACGTGCAGAGGAACCAAAAACACTTTGAGAAGTGCACAAACCCGCACAGAAGTTGTGCAAAGATCACATCCAATGGGATGTTGTTGATTTATCGAGCCTCTAGGATGGGAACAAAGATGATAAAAAAAAAATTGCATAAAGGAAATTATATGCCTCTCATGTATTATCTATATGCTCAATGCTAGAATTGTAATAGACTATCTAATGCAATGTGACAATTGTCTATTTATCAGGTACTTTGAATTCAAATTTCACAATTTTGGCACAAATGCCAAATTCTTACAGTTAGAAATGGAAAAATTAGAGAGGGGTAACAGGGAGATTTGACCAAAGTGGAAGTAAGGAATGATTGTCTAGACAATATAGTTTGATATGAATATAATGGCATGACGATAAGATTTGGATAGAATGTCATGATTGTAGACTTGTAATAGACTATCTAATGAAATGTTACAATTGTTTATTTATCAGGGACTTTGAATTCAAATTTCACAATTTTGGCACACAAGACAAAATCCTACGGTTAGAAATGGGAAAATTAGAGAGGGACAACAAGGAAATTTGACCAAAGTGGAAGTAAGGAATAATTGTTTGGACTGAATAGTTTGATATGAATATAATGTCACGATGATAAGATCTGGATAGAATGTCATGATTGTACGATACTGTCCAAATAGTAAAATCAAAGGAACAAAAAAACTGAATAAAAAATGTTCTAAAAATAAACAAAAATAATTTTAGTTTCAAAAATAAACAAAAATACCTATATCAACATAAATTAACATAAAAATTATAAAATCATTTTTAAAATTAAAAAATTAAAATAATAAATTATATTTATTATTTCTCTCCATACTAATAAATACTTTAAAATATTGTAAAAATTCTTTTCCTTTATAATTTAAAAAAAAATTAAAACAATAATTATTTATGAAAATCAATTTGTGCTCCAAAGACTAAGCAAGAGTGATCATGTATACCGCGACCTCATTATGGATTCCTCCTCCTGCATATTCATCCATATCACGAACATTCATCTATACCATGACTAAAAAATAAAAAATAAAAAAATAAAAATAAAAAACAAAATAAATAAATAATAATAATTGTAAAACTTGACTTTCGTTCCGCACTTCTTTGTGGAACAAAATACTTGGAATGCAAATCCATAAAAATATTTACTTCGATAAAAAACTATTGTTGACATATTCAATTCAACCCGCGTTGTGGATGTATAAAAGTTCCGTACGACAATTTTGGATGCCACGGCCAGGGAGAGAGAGATGCCACGTGTTAATCTTGCTGGTGATGAAGACAAGGGTTCTTTGAGGGGGCTTCTTAGTTTCTTTATTTATAACATGTTTGCTCGAGGAACATGATTTTGGTAGTTTGTAGAGATAGTTTTTGTTGTGGATTCGATTTTTAAGTTATTTTATGATATGGGGGTGAGGATCCACGTCTAATCGTTATTGAAGATCCACGTCGAATCGTCACAATCGTCATTAGGTTTATAAAAAATTCTATCAAAAAGTTAATTCTAATCATAATAAAATAAATTATTTAACTTAAGAGTATCAAAATATATTTAAAATTATTTAATATCATAATAAAATAAATAAATGATAAAAATAAATAATACGATGTAAAATAATTTTTTTTAAAGAATTTTTAAAATATGATTAAAATTTTTATTTGTCATAAAAAGAAAATTGTAAAAAATAATATTAAAATTAATTTCTCAAGTTTGAAATAAATATTTTAATATTTTTAAATTTCTTTTCTTAATTATTATAAATTATGAAAGTTTGAAATATTGATTATAATTAAAATATAATTTATTTTTTAAATATTTTTAAAATAATATATACATTTTAATTTTATTTGAAAATCTATCGTTAAAATGGTGTTTTCACTATTCTCATTATAATTGTTGAAGAAGATTGAGAAATTTAAAATGTTACCATTAGAATGGCAAAAATAAAATTCTTACTATAAATCTAAAAAAATATCAAAAATAAAGAAAACACTAATTTAATTCAAAATTCAAAATATCAATTTATTTTTAAAATTTTAATAATAAATCTAAAAAAAAAATTTAAACATTGATTTATTTTTTTAATCACCCAATTATTTTTTTAAAAATCAAATAATATTACAAAAGCATAAAATCTTTAACGTTTGTTACATTCAAATTGTGAAATAAAGTTAAGACTATAGAAGTTTTCCCATAAGATAGGATCCATTTTGCCGAAGACTGCGGCTTAACTTTTGGAGTGATGGTTAGTTACATAATTATAATATAGCCCCTTTCATAGGACCGTGGCCTATAAGATTCTTGTCAAATATGCATTTTATATTAAAATTAAAAATTATGTTTAGTTTTATATTTATGTTGATAATGAAGTTGATATGTGTAAGTTATAATAGTGTTGAGGTCGAGAGTAAAGTAAAATGGGTGTTTTTAAATTTGACATTCATTTTATTATTATATGAATTTTTTTATTTTTATTTTTTAAAAAAAAATAATATCTTAAATAAAGGGTGGAGTTTGGAGTCTTTTTTTTCCTCTAGAAAGATTTACTTAATACAATGGTGTTTTTAGATTGACGCTATTTACCATTAGTCAATAGAAACTTTACATAAAATTTAATGGAGTTATTTTAAATCAACATGACATTGAAAAAAAATCAAGGTATGTGTCTTGAAATTGCTCAACAACTAAATCAAAGGGATGTGAAGACGTCGATCATTATTGAGCTAATATTGTTTGGTATTTCTCAGAGAGAGATATACTTAAGATATTTGTACTAGTTACATCAATAGCTTTAATTTACAACTAGAGTGGAAGTGATGGTGGAGTGTAATAGTGTGAATGTCACTAAAAGTGCTTGACCTTAAATTTGACGTCTATTTGACTATTACATATATAAAATTTTCTTTATATTTAGAGTAGGCATCGAAAAATCATGATATCTTGGACATAGGATGGTCTTTGGAACTTGTTTATATTTATAAGAAAGTTTTTAACATGATGTAAGCCTGTAGCTAGATCAAGGTCATATATCATCAAACACTGATACTTCACATAAAAGATAATGGGCTAGTTAATTCATGTGGTACCCAAATCCAAGACATGAACCTCACAATTGATATCTTAAATATACGATAGAGTTTGGAGCCTCTTTTTTCTTGGGAAGGATCTCCCTGACACAATGATGCTTTTAGATTGATGCTATCTACCGCCAATCAACAAAAACTTTATAGATAATTTAATGGAGTCATTTTAAATCAACATGACATTGAAAAAAATCAATATATATGCCTTGAAATTGCTCAACAACCAGATATAAGGGATCCAGAGACATCGATCACTGTCGAGCTAATACTGTTTGGTGATTTTCAAAAAGATATATTTAATATACTTATATTAGTTACGTTAATAGCTTTAACTTACAATTGGAATATAGTGATGGTGGAGTGTAATAGTGTGAGATGTCACTAAAAGTAGTTGACCTTAAATTTGTCGTCTATTTGATATATATATATATATATATATATATATATATATATATATATATATATATGAATTTTTCTTTATATTTAAAGAAGGCATTGAAGAAGTGAAAAAGTTTTTTTTCAAGCATGATGTAAGGGTGTAGCTAGATTAAAACCATATTTTATTCATGGAGAAGATAATGGAGTAATTAATTAATACGGTACCTAAATCCAAGACATGGACCTCCCAATTAATATTTCCTGATGTTTTTTAAACATATATTTATAATATATGTACTAGTTTATTTATGACAAGAAGTATAACTACATTGATAAATAATGGATAACAAAAGGAATTAATACAATTTATTTTCTTGTCGGTAAAATTTCTTAATTTTTTCATTTTTTTCAAATCTAATATAATAATATAGCTAAATTATAATCTTGCATCAATAACACCTCCAAATTAAATTTCATTGAAATATATTTAAATTTAAAAATAAATAAATAAATATTTAAGATATTTGTATTATTTTTTATATATATAAGAAAGTTAGAAGGGGTTGCTCTTTCCATGGAACCACATTCTTAAAATAGCCCATGCATTGAAAATGGACAACATGCAGGTTGACAATGTTATATTTTAGCCCTCATTTGACGTCAAACATGGGAATCGTTCAACACCCCAACAAAACATAACGGCGACGTCGACGTCGCCATCCCTTTTCCCAACCGTCAACTCAAATAATATATTTAACAAAACCCAACCAACAAAAAAGAGCACCCTCTGACTTGCCAACAATTAAGCCCGGGCGGCGGACAGGCAGCTGTCGGTGTGCGCTGTTTGTACAGTGCATGCTTAACGGCGGCCAAAGCTCAGTCAGAGATCCGCGTGTTTAGTTTACCCGATCAAAACATTACTCTGGTGGATCCGCTTCTAATCCCTCACCATAACCAAAATCATCATTACTCAAATTAATGTGACCTCAGCCGGCGTTTAAAAAAAAAAAAACACATTACGAAGGAATTTTTCTAAATACAAAAAAAATGCTCGAGTAAATACAGACGAAATAACAAATGAGAATATCATCCACGGTGAGTATAATGTCTGTATATAACGTAAACGCGAGGAAGAATACCGATAGATAGATCGAGCGTGCAGCCGAGGGTTTTATTTTCTTCAGCAGCTTTGAATTGAATCAAATTTGAAGGTATTTTTCTCATTACAGACGTAATCTTGGTGTTCGTGCTTCCCTCGCTCGTGTCCAATTTTTGTCCAAATCTAGAGGCATTCGTTTTGCTTTCTATAAATCAGCTCTGCAATCACCGCTTGAAGCTTTCTGCCCGGTTTGTTTTGTCGATTTTGTGCAAGAATAGTTGCAGAGAAAACCCTGTGAAAGATCGGTTGAAATTTTGGCGATCCGAAGAAAATTTTCGGAATTGAGAGAGAAAATCTGAAAACAATGGCGGAGATTTTGGTTTCTGGTAGCGGTCCAGAAGTATAAATGAGGGGCGAAAGAAATAATAAAGTTTTGTTAGGCAAATTCGTTAAATGCAGCGGTTTTGAGGCGAGGAATGAGTTCGGAGCCGCAGAAAAGGCTAAATGAAAGACAATAAAATATAGTACAGCTGTCTTTTAGATTTGGAGGTGAAGTTTGGCGGCTCGAGGTTAAATGCAGTGGGTTTTTGAGGCAAGTTATGCATTTGGGGTGTTGAATTTGTGCAATTTGAGGCCGCAAAAAGGAAGTGTTGTAAATGCGGAGATGAAATATGACAGTTAGAGGGTAAATGCGGTGGATTCCAGGTGAGAAAATGAGTTTGAGGAGAGGAGGTGAGGTGTTTACGGCATTAAGTTGGGCTAATTTGAGATCGTTTGTGTGTTGGTGATATTTTCTGGTGTTGTGGTGAAACTAGGGTATTATGGCCCCTTTGTACTGCTTCATTATTTCCAAGAATTTGCAGTTCAGCTTTCAAGAGACCGTTGTGGAGCTGTTGACAATCGTATTGCAGAGCCAGGGTTTGGTAAAACTGCTCTGTTTTACGATTTTATCCTTCTGCCGCGGAGTTGCCACTTCTAATCTGATTTGGTGTCGCTTCTGGATTCTTTCAGAATTTAAAATAAGGAAAATTAGGGGTTCGTAGGTCCATCTTTAGTAAAACAAGGGGAATTAAGTGTTTTTTTTTTTCTTAATTATAAGCATCGACGGGGTTTCTGCGAGTGTTGTGAGCCCATGCTTTTTTAAGGGCCGTTGAGAGAAAATAATGGATGGCTCTGGCGATGAGGAGAGCGATCAATTCTTTGAGACTTTGGAAGAAATGGCATCTGTCTCTGACTCTGGATCAGACTCTGCTGAAAATGAGACCACTGTTCGCAAAAATGCACACCTAAAAGCGAAGTATGAGATTTGGAAGAAAGAGCCCACCAGTATTCAGGAGAGGAGGCAGATGTTTCTTAGAGAGATGGGGTTTATTAAGGTAAATAATTCCACTTCTTTTGAACCAGATGCTGATTCTAAGCAATGTCTTGGAATTGAAAGATTGAGAGAAAATAGTGGGGCTGTACTAAGAAGCAGTACTGGATCAGACCCACATGGCAAACCTCCCCTTTATGGCAGCCAAAATGCTGCTATGTTGCAGCAGAGATACCGTTCATCGACCACATCTAGCAGCTCAAGTGATGGTACTATGGATATGGGAGAGATTGGAGACGTCGACTTCCCCTCTACAGATCACAGTGGGGAATTCATCTGCAAAATTAAGAACTTAGATAGCGGGAAGGAGTTCATTGTAGATGAGATAAGGGAAGATGGTATGTGGAACAAACTCAGAGAATTGGGAACGGATAGGCATCTATCTTTGGAGGAGTTTGAAAGGTTTGTGGGGTTTTCTCCCTTTGTGCAAGAAGTCATGCGAAGGGCAAGTGAAGTGAAACAGACAGAGAAAGTAGAAGAAAATGTGAATCATTCTAGTAGAAAAATAAGGAGAAGTTGGCTGAAAGCCTTAAGTTTTACCGCTCATTCAATGTCACTGCGTAAAGGTGATCATCTTAGGTATGATTCTGAGAAAAATGGTAGGCAGAGATCTGGGACATTTACAGATGTTTCTTGGGACAGGCCTCAGAGAACTAAAGTACGCCACAGTAGGAAGCAGTGCAAAGAATTTAGTGCTCTTTACATGGGCCAGGAGATTCAAGCCCATGAAGGTTCTATCTGGACGATGAAGTTCAGTTTCGATGGACGTTATCTTGCTAGTGCTGGTCAGGACCGTGCGATTCAAGTAAGGGAAGTGATTGAATCCAAAAGAAAAGTTGGGGCTGATACACCTGATGTAGACGGGACCACTGCTTACCTTACTGTCAATGGTTCGCCTGAGGTCTTTCCCTTGAGCATTGAAGCCCATGCTAATGACACAAAAGGATTGAAGATTAGATGCAGCAAAAGGAGTTCAAACTCAGATTGTATAGTGCTACCTGATAAGGTTTTCAAGCTCTCCGAAAAGCCACTGTGTTCTTTTCATGGCCACCTTGATGATGTCTTGGATCTTTCATGGTCCCCCTCACAGGTTAGTTTGGATTAATTCCCAGCATCAATATTACTTTCAAGTGTGCTACATTATTTGGATGGAAGATCTCTGTGTAGACTTGTTCTTCGTTTATGTCTTTGTCAGTTGTGTAGTGAGAGTTTGTAGTTTTCACGTTTAAGATTCTTCTCCTTTGTTTCTGTTTGGCCTGATTATTGTAATGTAAGAATTGAGACTAGTTTACTTCCGAGTGGGAAATTCAGAGCCAATGCTGAGGTTTTCGGCACTGAACATGTTAAAATGATTATGGCACGCCTTATCTATTTGCAGGCTATCATATGACTTATTTGTTAGCGATTCTTTATTTCTCTTCTTTTGCTATTTATATGGACATTCATTGTATTTCAAATAGTTTTTATGCTTTCATGTACATGCCTTTCTATCGTCGGAAAATGTAAATGCGATTCGATTGAGGAGGTTTTGTGTAAATCTGGAAAACGATGTATAATAATGTGTATTCTTTTTTCCTGCTCGGTAAATAGGGGTTGACAACATGTCCCCATACTTATCAAAATTAATCAAAACATAAGAATGAGGCACCAACTGCTGAGAATACCTGTACTGCCTGAGTGGCCTGATGGTGAAGATTTGGATACTCCAGAGGGAAGATCCAGGTTTGAATCTGGATCAGGGTAGAGTTTGTATGCTCGGTCTCAACTATAGATTAAAAACATATAATTTTAATTTGAGAGTTTTTACAAAAAAAGGCTTATATACAGCTGTACCACTAAATCAGGCTCAGGTCTATTGCCCAGTAAAAGGACTACGAATCTATTAACTAAAGAAAAAACATAACCTAGCCTATAGTCTACGTGGCAGCCTGCCAGGCCATACACACTGGATGCTTCTGGAGTAAAAAATAGCCTGCTTCCAGTGTAGGTGATGGGGCTGACTTCCAAGGGGCTGCTTGGGCCTTCCTTTCTTGCTTTCGGGTGCCTCTCCTCAAAGGTCTGTGCCTCGCCGGTAACTCTTGCACAGTGCATGTCCCATCCTCCGTGTCCCTCCAGGATGACATGGTGCTGCAGCCTCTGCCTTGTAACTGTCCTCACCACTGCTGTTTTCTTTGCTTCTTTCTCTTTCGGGGCCCATCCTTTGGGTGAGTCCACCCACCTGTGCTTCCCTGTGGCACTACTCTCTCCCCTTCTCCTGCAACCAGCTCTGACACAGGTGGTTGGGGGATGGTGCTGGCTAGGGCCAGCCACCCATTGATTACTTGGAGGTTCAAAATACACGTGAAGTGCTTCAGGACATCGAATCTCTCCTTATACATTTCCATACCAGTGGTCAAGGCCTCAACTTGGGCTGTTAGTGTGGGGGATATCTTCTGCACCTGGAAATGCAACCCCTCTCATCCCTTCTTCCAATTATTTTACTTCCTCTTAATTTCCTATGGCTGACCTTCTCCAGAATCCATGCCCTCTGTTCTTGCCCTGTCACCTCCTTACTCAGATTATTCGTGGAATTAGTTGTCAGTAATGTGGGGGATCCTTGCCACACCTGGGGTTTTTCCTGGGCCACGGGCAACATGAATCATATGCCATGTTTCATCATCCAGGATACATAAATCAATTTTAAGGATTTGATTTGATATCTCGTCAGGATATTTTCTGCAGCTCCCATGGACAATTGGCTATTTCATGTGTTGCTCCTTCTGCATCCTTGACTGCAACATTTTTGTCAGCCTCCTGCCATTGTGAATGTTTCCAGCACTATGTTTAGAAATAATAGACTCACAACCCAGAGCTCTCAATTAAGGTTTGTCGAAGCAGAATGAAGGGCTAAGGCACTCATAGTGAATAAAGAAAAAAGCGCTGCCAATTGTATTTGTACAGGTCTGTAATGATGTCACTATATTATTTGAAGGGTGGATTTCTTTAAAGGGCTCTCCTTTTTGATCCCTTCTAATGCTTTCCAAATTAAGTCTTGGCTAACAATAGGGTTAGGATTGGTTTTAATGGCGCCTACATGTATGACGATGTCTGCTGGTTTGTTTTCCTCTATAAAACAATGGGGAAATGTAAACTCTGTGAATAGGACCAATAGTGTTCTTGTCTATGCTAATATATTATCCAATCTCCAGTCGGGTACTTTCTTTTTGTGCATTCCTTTGGTGATGAGGAGTGAGTCCTCTTCTACCTCTAGTCTGGTAATACCAAGTTAGATGGCTAATTTATATTCTTCTGCCAAACCTTGAACATTTTAAGGAATGAGTGCCCAGGGCTTTACCTTCACCGTTCCTAATGAGGCCTCCTGCTCTTGCAATACCTGAGTTGCCTGTTGAGACACTGCCAAAATTCAATTTGAATCTGCATTCCTGGGGTGGGACCCATTTTGCTGAGGCTCTATTGACTCTCCTACTGTGGAACCCTTTGCTAGGGAATTAATGATGTGTATTTTTGTAGCATAATTAGATGACTGTCTATACCTTTAATCCCACTTCCAATTGGCATGGATTGTCTTATAATTCAACTGTCTGTTCTATGATTAGCTTGCAATAGATATAATTAGATGACTATCTGTTCTTGTAGTATAATTAGATGATTGTCTATATCTATATCCTATTTCCAATTGGTATGGATTGTCTTATAATTCAACTGTCTGTTCTATACCTTTACTAGGGAATTAATGATGTGTATTCTAGTAGCATAATTAGATGACTGTCTATACCTTTAATCCCACTTCTGATTGGTATGGATTGACTTATAATTCAATTTTCTGTTCTATGATTAGCTTGCAATGATTATATACCATGTATGGGGTTGAAGATTGTTACTTTTGAATGCATGCTAAGAGGATAGGGCATTTTAGTAACTGTTTCTGAGGCTTCTCTGGAGAGAATTTTACCTGACATGTTTTTGTGGGTTTGTTTCAGTATTTGCTGCTCTCATCATCAATGGACCAAACAGTTCGATTATGGGATCTGGGACATCAGAGTTGCCTAAAAATATTTTCTCATAGTGATTATGGTAAGCTAGAGGATCCATCAGCCCAATTTTTCTAGACGTTCTTTTAGTGAGGCCTCTGTTGTGAAGATGCTTCTACCACAGGGACATATATATGAATGGCTTTCTATTGTTTAGGCCTTTTGTGCATGAAGATGCACGATTGTCCATTTTCTGTAATGTTTCTGAGATTGTTTGTACTTGTAACTATAATTTGTCACAATCTTCATTTACTAAGACTGAACTGTAGATCTCTCTTGTTGATTTTTGTGCCATTCTTCATTTCATTGTCTTATACGGTTGTGACATGTGAGGCAGTGACCTGCATCCAGTTCAATCCAGTTGATGATAGATACTTTATAAGTGGTTCATTGGATGGCAAAGTACGAATTTGGAGCATTCCTGATCGTCGGGTTGTTGATTGGAGTGATATACGCGAAACGGTAACTGCAGCGTGCTACACTCCTGATGGACAGGTTTGGCATCTATCTCTGGCTTTGTTAGATTGAACAATAGCTCTTGTGAACCAAATAAGAATGTCAATAATAAGTGATTACTTACTGGGCAGTTTTGAGTTTCTAATTTTTTTTTACTGTACAAGCAGGCAGGACTAGTTGGTTCAATCAAGGGAAGTTGCTACTTCTATAATACATCAGGTATGCTTCTTTTGCAAAATTGTTTAGTTTACTGGTTACTGGCAGTTAAAAAATAGTTATGTTCCTTTTTTCCTCCATTTGTTAAGAGGACTAAATTTACTGGGTAGAGGCTTGGGAGGAGCTGGCATTTGATTTGTATTCCTTTTATTCTCTACTTGAAATAGAATTGAAGGAACTGGGTGGATACCTGGAAAGAGATGACATTTAAAGTTAATGATAGCCATTTATTCTGTCATTGTTAGCATCCTTTATAAATCCCATGTAATTTCCTATGGAACTGCTAGAGAAAAGCACATTTCCAATGTGCAGTCATAATGAGGGTTAAATGTTTATTTTATCGATAAGTCCATCTTTCATGTATTTGGTTAGATTGCAAGTGGTGAATGTATTCATCATTTATTTCATCCTCCGAGAATGTGTGATATTTCATTTGTAGACATACTTTCTTGCCTTGAGTGGCATGTGTTGACATCCTATAAGATTTACAAGATAGCTATTTATTGATGACAGACTGGACTTATTATCTTTCTTGTATTGGAAAGAACATAATTTATGTATTTCTTGGATGAATCTGTGGTGAGTTTGGCCCTCAAATTAGATTTTATCATTTCCACCTGCATCTCATCAACAGTTGAGAACCAAAGTTTCTACAGGGTAGAAATGTTTGACGGTTTTATGGTTGTAGCTTGAGAAAACAACACTAAATGTATTAAAACTGAAATGGAATAGTTGGATCATGGCCTCTGTGGGAAACGGTGCTTATAATGGCAGAGAAACAAACATAGAACTTCAGATAACTGATCCCCCTTCAGGTAGCTGATTCTTACTAATCTGATTGATTTTTATGTCTGGAGATGGTAGCGTTACATATATGGCAGAATTCAGATAGAAACGGATTTTCCGAGTAGTGCATTCAATTGCTTTTACTTTCTTATGCCTGTAAAGTATTACTTGTTCATGCAGGATATGCAATGCTATAATTTGTTATTCCTAGTTGTCAATCTAGTGAGATGAAGTAACAGTGAAGACAAGGAGCACGAAAGTTGTGTGGTCTTACATTGCAGGAAATGCATGTAATAATTTGTCTTTCTTAGTAGTCTATTTCATGAGATAAAGAGGCAGAGAAGGCAAGGACCATTAAAGTTTTTGAGGACTTATATGGAGTTCCAAGAGCAGGTCTGTCATAATACAAAGAGGCAAAAAGCATTTTGCTTATGAGATGCAATTTTGCATGTATGAAAGGAAAAAAGGAAAAAATGCTGTATACTGATTATGCGCATTGTCCATTGTTATACTTTTTTAGTCTGCTAAATTGATTGAGTTGCTATTTAGAGTTTTGGGACTTCTGTTATCATTTATATTATGCATTGTCAAAAATTACCAGACAAGATGAAATTTATTACAGAAGTAACGAGTGAAGCAAACTGATAAATAACAACAGCCAAGCTAGAGTTCGTGAAATTATTATAGCATAGAGTTGATTGAAAATAAGTTATAAACAAATGATGACAACATTCCATTGATTGCAATTTCCCGTGCATTTGTCTTGACTGCAATGGGAGTGATTGCCATTGATCTAGGTACTGTGATCATGCAATTAATTAGTTTTGAAGCTCTATCTCTTGCCTTTGTGATCCGGTGAAAGTATTGTATGCTGTTAATGGCTCAGGTGTGAAGATTGGATTTACATAAGAATACATGTTAATCATTAATTTGTTGAGTCCTGAAAAAGGCTCAAGCAAATAAATCTTTGTAGGAATCCAAATGCTTCAAATATCCAACTTACTGATGTAAGGGTTGTTTGGTTGGGTGGTCAAAGATATAACAGCAGTAGAGTGGAGAATTTATATGACAAGAAGCAATATTGAGTGAAAAAGACAACAATGAAGGATACTATTGTAGAGGAGAATGACGTTTAAAATTGAAAATTCAGTTCCTGGTGCAAAGAGGCTTCCTGATTATTTTCTCTGAAGGGTAAACATTTAATCATACTGGGGACTTTTTGCGGTAGACAAAAGGAAATGCAAATACCATAAGCCAGAAAATTCAAAGCAGAAATTTCTTAGCCAAAAGCTCTTTTGTGGGGACATTTTGTGGTACAAAGATAAGCGATATACATGAGAAGAGAGGTGATCGGATGAAAGTATTATATGCTATCAATGGCTTAGGCGTGAAGAGTTGGATGTATGCAAGAATACACGTTAAGTATAACTTTATTGAGTCCTGAAAAAGGCTCAAGCAAATAAATCTTCGCTGGAAACTAAATGCAGAAAATATACAACTTCCTGATGTAAGGGTTGTTTGGGCCCTTTGGGGTGTTGGTCAAAGATATAGGAGCAGTGGAGTGGAGAATTTATATGACAAGAAGCAGTATGGTGTGAAAAAAACAACAATGAAGGATATTATTATTGATGAGAATGACATTTAAAACTGAAAATTCAGTTCCTGGTGCAAAGAGGCTTCCTGACTATTTTCTCTGAGGGGGAAACATTCAATCATATAGGGCACATTTTGTGGTAGAGAGACAAAAGGAAATCCAAATACCATAAGATAGAAAATTCAAACCATAAATTTCTTAGCCAAAAGACCTTTTGTGGGGACATTTTGTGGTACAAACATAAGCGATATATAAGAGAAGAGAGGTGTTACGTGTTTTTCAAAATTTGCCTTATTGTAAAATTTATTTCTTACATTTTTCAAAGTTTGCGGGATGCAGCTCAGATATTGTATTGGCCCCATTTTATGTCTCCAATTGTATTCAGGCCATATCCATATATGCATACCCACCTGGGCCATATCTGAAGAATATCTGTGTTGCAGGAACTGTCTCCCCCCCTCTCCCCAACCCCTCCTCCCCAAGTTTCCAGTATGGAAACGTACGAGAAATGGTCTGGAAATATCTGGGACGTTTCCGTGGAACTTCTGGGCATTTATGGACATTTCCAAGGGATTCTGGCGGACAGTAGAAGTTGAAGTCAACAAAAAATTATAAAAAAATGTAAAACCAGCCCAAACCAGACAGTATATACATAAAATAAACATTTAAGAATAAGTTTATTATACTTCCAAGTTATATTTTAATTGTATACTTTCAGGATGTTTGAGAGTGGTTTCGGACCTTTAGGAGCTATAATGCAAAATCTAGGTTTTGGAGGATCCTATCATATTTCAGACTTTCAGATTTCAGGGTTTCAGATTTGGCCATATTTCAGGGTTTCAAGATTTCAAGGAGACATCATAGGAGGTCTGAAGGTTGCACGAAGGGATGTATGTATGATAGAATAGTATGATTAGATCTCTCGCAAAGTGCCACAAGCTGATCCCACCCCATTCCTTGTGCACCCCTTAAGGCATGCACTTTGGGAGATTCAATGCACCGGCAAGCACTTGTGAGAGAAAGTGTCAGTACATGATAAAGTCGAAAAATAGTAGGAATGGCATTCATGATTTTGATGGCAATCTAGATGACTTATTCTATATTTGAATGTACATTTTGTCTTTGAAGTAATGAATGAATGAATACTATATATTTTTAAGTGTTTAATCTTTCATAGACAAAAATGAGTATTATGCATTATATATATATATATATTGTGCGGACGTTTCCAAATAAAGGGTTTTGAAAATCTGCGTTTCGGTGTTTCAGAAACGTTTCCATTTCTGTTTTCCAGACAACATAGAGGAATATCATGCTGTAATGCATAAAGGGACATCCATTACTGGGAGGGGGAAGGGCATATTCGGTAACATAGGATTTGTCTCTTTACACACGGTATGGTGTATATTTAATATTAGGTAAGTACATCACTAGAGTTTGTTATGCTGTTTGTGCCATTTTGAATACTACTTTGGAACATTGGAAAGGTGAAAAACAATCTATTGATAATTAGTTAATTATTTATGAGAGTCACGTCATGCACATCCTTGGTGTTCACCACTGCCAAACAAAATGACTTCTATTGCCCTTGTGATGTTCGTCACCTATAGGAGTGATCCATAGTATATAACACAAATAAGTACGCTGAAGTTAATTGCTTTCTTTTCCTCAAATTTTAGAATGGAAGTGTTTTTGGTAGAAAGTATCCTCTAGATGGTTTAGGTCCATTTTAAATCCCATGCAAGACATGTCTATTCTTGTTTATGTGTGGTTGTTGATTGCTCATTTGAATCACCAAAACTTTCATTTCCATGTAATTTTTGTTTTTTGTTAAAGAGTTTCATTTACACCACTATTATAAATTTGTCAGCATTGTTGTTTTAATGAAAAATGGTTTTAGGTTAAGAACACTACTCTAAAGTTTAAACCAATAAAACAAGGCACAATCCAAATTTAATCTAAATACAGTAAAAGAAGAGTAAATACAAATCTGAAAGTGTTAAGCTTGAAATTTGACAAAGGAGGTTGTAGAGGAATACCTGATCTCTAACTTATGTGTATTGGCAGTGATTGAAAATGATGAAAAACAGGTCCTGAGGTTGTGTAAAAGCAAACCTAGAAAAATTGCAGAGATACGATGATGTCCAGAAAATGACCACTATCAAATTGGGTTGATAGTGGTTGACCACTGTTGGACTGGTTCGATTACGCTTCTCATTTGATACTGGCAGATGATGTCAAATCAGTCTGAAGCTTTGCGGATATCTTCGTCATCTTTTACTTGTTAAAAATTTCTCTCAGATTGTCAATTTGATGTATAAATTGAAACTTATAGAATTCATTTTCCTTGCTCCAAACCCTAATCCACTCCCAAAAGACTTTGGAAGGGTATAAATAATTGATGTAGTTACGAGGGTAATGCCTTGGCCAGACCCGTGTTTCTTTGACACTTTGGCAATCAACACTCTTACAGTCCACCAAACAATCTGGTGTGTATGAAGTTCCCAACACTTATCCCTATGTATGAGATGCAAATAAGTAGTCAATTTTATATGCTCTTTCATTGATCCTTCTTTTGGGTCAAGTATGCAACTTTAAGACTTCAATAGATGTAAAATAGTAAATCTAGTATAAAGAAAAGGTGTATATGAATAGATCAATCACGATGATGTGTGATATCTCTATGTGATACTTCTTGATTCTAAATGCGTTAGAATGTCTATGCATATATAGACTTCTTGAATTCAAATTAAGACCTTTTTAGCGTGCAAGCCGACAATTAAGGCCAAATAGAGCATTCAAAAACTGGGGAAAGGTGTCAAAGGACCCACAACCGACATGACCACCATTTAACTAGTTGGATGGCGATCAGACTAGTATCAAACTAATTCGATAGTAGTCAGGGTGATCAAAAAACCTAAAATGGGGATATGGGGATTGTAGGAGCATTGCGAGGCATGCAAATCCCTTGTGAAGGTTTTGAAGCATTCCAGATTTGAATGGTAATATGACAATTGACCCTAGATGCCCTGAAAGTAAAGTTGCAACAGCAAGGGAATGCTGAACGGGACCCAACACAAAGGAACATGTGCCAATAAGAGCCTAATTTGATGATGGACTATAATTTCCACGAGTGCATAGCAATTAATATATGACTTAAAATTTGACGTCCATTTGACCGTCATGGATTTTTTTCTTAAAATTGCGATATCTTAGGCATATGGTGGAGTTTGGAGCCCTTTTTTGCTTGAAATATTTGTTCGAGTCCAATGTGGTGGTGTACCTAGATTGAGGTATCTATCACCAGCCACCAAAAAAATTGTAGAGAAGGTGTTAAAGTTAGATATACGTCTATCGGCATTTTTTGGATAAATTTATTTAAGAGATCTGTATTAGTAAAGCATTGTTTTGTGTTATTGTGGTATGGATAAAAGTTAACGTGTTATATTAAATGATCTTCAAAATTTATATGGAGTTATTATTTTGCCTAGTTTTGGTGGAATCATATATTTTATTTCCTAAGGAATTCATGTTTTTTTCATCTGATAAAGCATTATCCATTCTTTTGTTAATATTATTTTGCATGGATGGATCTGAACTGGTTTATAGCTAGAATACATTTATTGTATGTTCTATCTTAACATTATTAAACTTAATTGTGTTAAGATATTAAAGAGGGAAAACTGATTTTCTGGAACAGGAAACAAGCTACAACTGGAAACTCAAATGGGTGTTCATAGCAAAAAGAGTGTGTATAGTAAGAAGAAATCTACTGGGAAGAAGGTTACTGGTTTTCAGGTATTGTAACAATTGACTTACATAGTAACACACAAAGTTATGGGAACATTTATGGTGACCACAATGTGGCTCTTTTATTTGATTCTTTTGTTATTATTTTTTCACGAGTGATATGATTGTTTTTGTTCCTTCAGTTTTCGCCTGGAGATTCGCAGAAAGTATTGATAACTTCTGCAGATTCACAGATTCGAGTGTTTGATGGTGTTGAGCTTGTTGGCAAATATAAAGGTATTTCAGATTTTTTGTCTTAAAAGATCATAAGCTCTTTCTTCTTTTGAATTTGTGTATGTGCATACTAGGCAAAGAGGTGGCTGGGAAAGTTAAGTGCTAATAGTGATTATTATTGTATGCTTTAAGTGGTATTTGAAAAAGTCTAGATTGCAGGATTAGAAGTCAGCACGCTTCTGAGAATTCCTTGCAACCACAACCTTGTCATACTACATGGCATCCCCGATTGGGTTTAGCAACCATTATTTTTTTAAGAAATAGAGCATTAAAATATAGCAGGCCTAGCTCTGTAACTCATTTCAAATTTTATATCATATGCCAATAGTGCAGTTCAGGATTAATCCGAGGCATATGCGCTCTTATTTCTCCGATGGTCTTGCAATTCCAACATATTACCCATCATCTAATTTGCTTCTAAATTCTAACACATCAAATATTAACCAACCAAGCTATTTGTTAGGTCCAGGTTACCCATCTAGACAAATGTCTTACAAGATAGTTACCAAAATTATTGTCTTTGCTTTATACTTTCCTGTTCCAGACGCCACCCCTCCTCATCCTTTGCCATTGTTCCCATGTGTATTGTAATTTTACCTCTTTTCCTGTTAGCTGGTCTCAATTTTTGAGGTATATTATGTCTTGCAGGTTTTCGAAACACTTGCAGTCAAATTTCTGCATCATTCACTTCAAATGGGAAGCATATTATTTGTGCAAGCGAGGATTCAAATGTTTATATTTGGAATTATGACACTCACCGCAGCTCAACTGCAAGGAGCATAAAGACTTGTCGGTCATATGAACATTTCCTATCACAAAGTGTCTTGGTTGCAATTCCTTGGTCTGGTATTAAGCATGGACTCACAAGGATGAATTCATCTAGACAGAGGGACACTCAGCCCTCATTGCAGAGATTTAAGGATGCTGGAAGGCAGAATGGCTCTCTTCGAAGAGCATCTGGTGGGCAAAAGGAACTGGAGACTACTTTGCATTATGTTTCTCAAGGGTCAGATTTATCTAGCTCAGAAACTTTGGCAGATGGCAATGACCTAGATGGCCTTTCTAGAGTTTCAGCTAATCTCTCAGATTCATATGAGCCAAGATTTATGGCATTTTCTGCTTCTGATAGAAACACAGATAATCTAAATTCCAGTCATGGATTTTTCTCTGATAGCTTGTCTAAAGGTTCTGCAACATGGCCTGAGGAAAAGCTTCCTCCATTGAGCAAAAGAAACCTGTCAAATACAGCTGCTTCTGACTATGGCATTCTGAATACGAGCGTTTCTGATACCATTCAAGGCCAGTCTAGAGTTGCTGCGGCTGCTGCATGGGGCCTCGTTATAGTCACTGCAGGCCTTGGGGGCGAGATTAGATCATTTCAGAATTATGGCTTACCTGTTAATCTTTGACAAGCCCCTTATAAGTAAATCTGCTCGATTTAAGTGAAAATTCATCGAGTTTTTACAAATTTAAATTGTAATTCAAAGTATTAAGAATTAATATGCATTATGTTGTATGCATTGAGTATCTCAAATTAGGTCTATACCTGTTTGCAGTACATGAGGGCAGTTGTCAAAATGAAGGTAATCTAATAGCTTCAAGCATTCCTGCAAAGAAAATTAATTTCTCAAGAATGTGGAATTGATAGAGTTCAGCACTAATGGACTAAACTCTTGGGTACTGCAAAATGACTTTATCTAAAAGCCACTAAGATTAAGTCAAAACTGCAATTAGTATTCGTAGCAAATGATTTCTGCGTGTTAGTGCAGTGACGGAGAATTTCTGCAGTTCAATGTATTCTAGGGAATTTCAGGTACTTGAGCATAATACAGTCAGCAAAAGCTTTGTGGGTTTTAGATTAACAGAACCTGCTTGCCGACATTTTCTGTATGGACGTGTACGAAAGAAACACTGTTGTTTCTGGTAATCTAGCCACTGCATTAAACAAATGTCCATTTGGAATTTTTTGAGCAGAGTGTTTTCCTGATGAAAGGACAGATTCCCATTTGAAATTACTCTTCTTTATATATATCATGTGGTCTGATGGTATAGAATTGAGTTCTCCACTTTGCAGTCATGTTCTTACATAAGTGGAAGCCGTATATGTGAGCAAATATTTGTTGATGTTCTTGCTCAGCATGTACATCCTACAAGCAGATCCTTGTAAATACAATTGCGGCAGTGGAGAAGGCTTTTTGGAATTTGGAGGTAGTGGTTAGGCTACGTCTGGTCTATTTCAATATCATGAATTAATGATCATCGCTATCCACGGATTTAAGTTTGCCGTAGAAGTGTTTTGCAGGAGTCCAATGGTTAAAATACAAATTTGTTATCCAGAACGTACGATTGTCAACTTATTGAAATGTTATATAGAGGGATTTATGCAACTTCATGATATTGTTTTGCTGCAAGGTGTGAAAGAATTGATTAGATTTTCTTTGTTACAATGGGGGTCGAGGAAAATTGTGGTGAAGTTACAATCCTTGCACAGGCAAACCACTACCAAGCACTGTTTGTTATTGCTCCTTTTTAATATATAATGTGTGTTCACTACAGCTGTGGTTGCTTTGATTCCCAAAAGTTTTAAACCCAGCAGAGGTAAAACCATTACCAAGCTTTTGCTTTGGTGTAACGTTGTGAAACGAAAGAGGTTTCAGTTGTCATTATCATTGAGGGTGGAAACCCTAAGTGGAATCCAATGTAGTGGGGTGATTCCTCAAGGAGGATTCTTTAAGTAAAAGGTGTCATTTCTCATCATGAAAATCAACGGTGTTTTGGGAAGCGGGAGTGGGATTTTAATGGTGTACGGTTCCTCAGTAGGCAAGTTGATGGATTATATCTCTAAAAACGATAAGAAAGTGAGTGCCTGTCTATATCAGCATAATCTGATGGGGGAGCATTAGCGGTGGTGGTAAATAATCTTATTTTATTTACCACTCAATTATGAAATTATGAATTTACGTTGGAGGGTAATCGATCATCGCGTTTTTAACACTATTCAAATCATTACGCACTAAACAGTAAAAATGTAAAGAGCGCGCATATTTGGGTTCATATTATAAAAAAACAGACCCGCATTTTTCTATACAATTAACAAATACCGTAATGCGTATAGTAGTACTGTTGTAACTATAGTGTTACAGTTATATGGTAATCATATAATTGCTATTGGGTACTCCGTATTTTGTAGTTCATAATTATAATAGGAGTAACTTATTATCAGAAAGAACAATGAACCATACATAGCATAAATAGCTTGTTTAATAAAGTATGATATCAATAGATCTTTCCGTGATAGTGTAAATTAAACCCTGAAAGGAGATGTTTATTTATTTTGGTAGTGTTGAATGCCTACAATTGTTTTGAGTGGAAATACACAGGGAACTACAAGTCTTATGGATAAATGAATCATGAAAAAAAAGAAAGTGTTTTTAAGGTTTAAATTAAATTTCAGTAACAATATGAAGAAAAAGAAAGTGTTTTTAAGGTTCATGATGTTGAGTGTCTTATTTATCTGTAGGGTAGTTTATGGTATATGAGATTATCTCTATTTTTGGTAGGGAGGTATTTCATTGTGTTTCAAATATAATGCATACATACCTTGTCCTGTGCATAATTCAAATTTGTGACGACCTTTTCAAGAAAACAAGTTTTTCACTATGAAATAGAGGGGCAAAAGTACATTTTTAAAAACCTCTCAAAGTCCATCTTGCATTCTATTGCATATTTTATCCAAAATATTTTTGTACTAAGAGGTCTTGCATATTCGCCTAAAAGCGTAATTCTAATTTTAATGATAGTGAGATGCAGTGTTGAACGAAGACTTGTCTCTTACCTCTAGGGATGTGTCTTAGAGTACCACTGTGTGAGTGAGATGGAGTGTTGCAGAGAGAATTGTCTCCTACCCGCAAAGATGCATCTTGGAGTTTGATACTTATCTAATGCATTTCATTATTTTTAAAAAATATTTTTTGAACAAATATCAATATAATTATTTGTCTTTTGTTGATATTTAATTTTTTTAATTTAAAAAATTATTTATGTTTTTCTTAAGTTATATCAAGGTGTACCTCTCTTTTTTTTTGGAAAATGATATATTCATACTTGTCTCCCTGTCTCTTGGTAACTATGATAAGATATAATATAAAAACATAATTGTAATTTCTAGAGGTCTTTGTGATGTAGTGTAAATTTAATGTGATGTAGTGTAAATGTAACTAATATATCATTGGTCATTGCTTCAGCACTGCCATAAACTAGATCTATAATATTTCACCAATATAATTTCTGACATTCAAATATTGTAGAGCTAAAATAATCAGTGAGTGTGTAGTGAAATATGAAATACGTTATAAATATGTGATCCAAATTAAAAAATTCAAAATTCTTGTTATTGAAAATTATTGGAAAAATAAAAAGCTATTGAAATTGAAAAGCATCTTTAAAATTTCAAGAGACACAACAAAGACACAATTCTTCATTTTGAGAGACTATGGGTGGAAACTTAATCATTTCTAAAAACAGCAAATGCACAAGCTTTCTCATTTCCATTTTCATTTGTAATCTTAACAATTTTAAAATAATTTCTTTTAATAAATTAATCTGGATGCCAATCAAATAATTAATTAATCATTTTATTAAATAGATTATTAATTAAAAATATAAATTATCATTTTAAATATTTATCTAATTTTTTGATTACTTTGATTTAATTTATTTTATCTATCTCTCTCCATGTCAATCTTTGTTCCATTTCTTATTTCTATCCTCCTCATAAACACATATAAGAATTTTAAATCCTCTCTATTTTAATAAGAACTAGGTTTAATTATTTCTATAATGACAAGCCCGGTAAAAATACAAATATCAGTATAAATTAATTAAAAAAAAAAAATCTAATTATTTTTAGGGATTAAGCTATAAAATATTTTATTTTTATATAATTTTAATATTCATATATATTATATATATATTTCTTTATCTTTTACTAAAAGCAATAAAAAAGTTAGGAAAATAGTATTTTAAAAGTCAAACATCTGCCCTTAATTTTAGAGTGGCTACACCTCAATTTATTGCCTTCTATTTTTTCAAAACTCATCTGCTTCAATTTTTAAATTAAAAAATCATAAAAATATTAAAAAAAAAATTGAACAAAATTAACTGTTGTAATGATTATTTGTTTTTTCTTATATAAAAATTTAAATAAAAAAAAGTTAAAAGTAAAATTATTGCAATGATTAATTTTTCATTCAATATAATTTAAAAAAAATTAATTGATATTAAATGTTGTTTTCGCTTTCTATTTTTAATTTTAGAAAATAAAAATAAAAATAGCTTAAATATTATATTGCAATAATTAATTTAAAAAAAAAATATATTAAGTAGAATTAAATACTATGTTATTTAAACAATAAATTTTTTAAATTTTATATTAATATAGTGAAATGGCACATTAAAAGGTAGGAGACTTTATTTTATAAACCAAATAATATAATTGTAATGAATGTTTTGATTAATTATAATATTAATAATTAATTAATATTAAATATTATATTTTAAATCGAAAAATTAAAAATAAATTAAAAATTATAATGAATTGTTAATTTTTTTAAAATTTTTTAAAATAACATTATTAATTAATTAATATTAAAGATTGGTCTTGTGTTGAGTCTCTCTTGTTATTGGTAGTTTAGGTGATATTGTTTTTCATGGGTTTAGAAGGTTCCCCTAAGTCAAAAAAAGAATACGATTAAAAAAAAGAATTGGTATATCAAAAGCATTTATCCCAACATTTTAGACTCTATAACAGTGATCGAATAGTAAGGAAGATGGGTTTTACACTACTTCCCACGAATCTAAAAAGCTCTCCTAAATTAAAAAAACTGATTATTAATTAAAAACAAAAAAAATTAAAAATTATATTTTAAATTGAAAAATTAAAAATTAAATAAAAAATATTATCCACACAATTTACAATAAATTGTTAAATTTTGATTTTTTAAAATAAAAACGAATAATTGAAAATTCAAATTTACAAAATACAATAATAACTCTACTAACATAGACTATTAAAAATATGAATCAAATTGCTATATATATCCTATTATCTAACCATCTACATTTTAATGATATTGCTATATATATATCCTATCATCTAATATAGCAACCCTCTACGTTTTAATGACGTGCTTGTGATATATATAATGTGAATTTATTTTAAGTTGTACTTGTACTTAATACTTTAGTTTTTACAAAATTAAATTTATAAAGGAATAAGACTCTTTTTTTTTAATTTGATTTGCTAAATGTATTTGGGAGTTATGAATCAAATGGATTATAATAAGAGGTAAATCCAATACAAACAAATACAAACAATTATAAGATTTGGGTGGGATAGGGCATAACTATTTCACTTAATAAATTTATCAATATTTTTTTGATTAAAATTATTTTGACCTAATAAATATGTTGTATAAAGTTACATAACATTTTTTTAAAATTAAAATTTTAAGAAAAAATTAATATATAATTTGATAAAGAATTGATTTATATAATAATTTTCAATGACAATATTAACAAGTATTGTGTTGTAGTAGAAGTACTTGCTATTTTTTGGATACATGTTTTGTTATTGTATGATTTTTTTTAATAAGTTGTTTATAAATGTAATTGTCATTTTCTATAGGATCTAGTAAGATTAAAGTATAATGGAAAGAAAGTAATGTATTTCAAGATTTGTATGCAATGTTTTGAAAATCATATATTTATGAAGATTGAAAACCAATAATATATTGTAATTGTCAATTTGTTTACAAAACTCTTGATATCATCTTTGAAATGCATTTTGTAATGCTTGTTTCTTGTTTTCTATGACAATAAGTAGGAGGCTTTTTGCCTTTGAGCTTTATGCAACTTGCATAACATTTCAGTGTCAAAATATGAAATATGTAACATTTCATGAAATATATTTCTTGAAAGATTTAATGTTTTCACAGTCCATCAAATTGAATAGAGTGATTTTTGGGAAATAAGAATGTTTTTGATTGACGCGATGTTATTTCTCAGAAATCAGTCTACTCAATATGTTTCTTGCTATAAGCATAATGTAAATGAAGTGATCAAATATTATGCATATACCTTACAAATGAGATGTAAAGGATCTTTCATGTTCACTAATAAGTTAAAATATTTTAAATCAAAATATATAATATTCTCGCTGTGTAAATATTACATTTAAATAACAATATCTATTTTTATTAAAATTCTTTTGATATAATCTATTGACCTGTAGACAAAAATGTGTTTTATAAGCTATTCAGTAATAAAATGATTTTCTGCTACTTCATTGCCTTTTGACTTTGAAAATATTTAATAGTATGAACAACATACTTGATGCCTATGTTTCTGCTGCAAATTATGTTGAAGAGATTCATTCAATATAAACTCTGTTAACACAAAATAGGAGATGTTTTCTTTTAATTAGTACCATTCGCTATTTAGAAAACACCCTTTTCTTGTACTCTCTCTTCACGATAAAAACATCTATGTTATCATATCAAGAAAAAGCCAACACAACATAATGGCCAGGGCTATCCAAAAATCGAATCACCTCTTGTTCAGAAGTTGGATATTCTCCTCCTGATCCACTAGTTGAAAGGCCTCCATGGTCATCGACAGAGTGGCTTTGAGAGATTTCACCAAATGATCTGTGAGAAGAAAAGTTACCTTGTTCCCTTGAAGCAACACCATATCCATATCCATTACAGAAATTCCTGGCGCCACCATTATTTGACTCGAATTTTTGATCAAAACATTTCTCCTTACTATCATTTGCACCACTCTTCAGAAAGTAAATCAATATATGAGCAAACATGAAGGCAGCTCCTATGCTGGCCGCTCTTTTTTAAAGCTTATACTATGTCAATATATAGAAAAAAGTGAAAGTAATAGCAGTATTTATCTTCTGCTGTCAAAGGCACTGAAAATATACTACTTGTAGGAAAGATGCAAGAAGGAAAGTTGAGCTACAAAAAGGCATCAATTGGAGAAAAATTGTAATACCTAAGATTATCATCAGTAATGTTTTCGTTCAAGAGATTTCATGCATCCATAAAACCCTGACCAAAAAAACAGTCATTGTTGAAATTGCAGGAGCATAACCAACCAAAAAAAAAGCTACTACACACACTGTCAACTGAATCAATCAATGCATATATGATCATAGTTACAAATTTAAAATGTCAAGAAATAAGAAAACATTATTGAAATTAAATGCAAAGCAAGCGAATACAAACTATTAGATACCTAATGTTTTAAAAGTCCATAAGATGAAAAACGATAGCTTTTGTATGTAACTGAGTAAAGAGTTTTTTCATGTAGTCATGAATCTCAAGTCAGATTAGTTTCTTAAATATCAAGGCTGAAACTCATGAAGGTCATTACATTAGGTAACACAAACTGGATAGAAAGAAGTTTGGTGTTGTCAAGAACCTTATTTATGATAATCACACCGTAACAGAGTTAGTAATCTTTATAATAAGAAGCTATGAATGCAAAGAGAGGAAGAATAAATTGAAAATATTAAGAACATTATACCGAGGAACCCACCAAACTATCTTGCTGAGATTCCCTTGCTGAGAAGCAACAATTTATTATTTGTTTGATTGCAATATCTGAAGCCCTCCATTTTCTTTGGTATACTATTCCAAAGGTGCTAGAATCTAGCTCTTGTAAATCTTCAACATCAACAATTTTAATTGTCTGTTCACAAAAATACCCTGGAGTGCAATTAAAAGGTTAAAAATAGTAATATTTTGTAACTTGTAGCTCACGACAAATAATCAATCTGACCATTGTTGTTTAAACAGTCAATCTGAGTTCCATGAAGACAAGATTTGTGAGCTCAATAAACAATGAACATCAAAATGCATATGCTGCTAATACTACTAGAGAAGTAACAAATAGAAGACTCTAAAGGAAATAGCTCTCGAATGATAAGATTATCCTCTTGTATGAGTTCAACTACTGTACCATTTGAATAGACTCATTTATATTGTCGTTTGTGTTCATAGAAAATGTTGGGACAAGTAGAAAATTTCGTCCAAGACTTGCTTCTGATAAATTTTGTAGGTCTACCTTAACATATCGATCTGATTTCAATACGGAGAGGTTCTCCTCTATGGTCCAATTGCAATGTATCAAAATATGCACTAGATTATTTTTGTTGATGAATGACTGCAAGCAATTCACTGGCGACAAAAGTTGCAATGTTCAATTTATGGTGGAAAGTGGGTCCATTAGAATTAAGCTGAAACTCTTTAGTGAAACAATTAAGTGGAATGTTTGCCATGGCTTGGCAAGGTTCTTAGTGGCGATTTCGCTGCTGATTCATTTTACATGCTCTAAGAGGATGGACAGACAATGGGTGATTGATCAATGAGAAATATTTCTAACTTCAATGATGTCTGTAGCTACAAAAAATATGGGAAAAAGTCTATAGGCATTGCAAGAATCTGAAGGAAAAATGAACTGGAATTTTCAGATGTTACCAACACATTTGTAGGAACAAGTTGTGCTATGAAAAAAATAGTTTGTGCAATATCACTTGACTTGCCAATTTGTTCAAAGAGTCATTTGGCACAACCAAGAGCAAATAGCAATAGGCAATTGTGATTTTTTAAGAAGAATGCAATGAAATAAAATGTTAGATACAATGTTTATGAGGTATCTTGCCTTTGCATTAGACTTTAGACATTGCAAAATGGAAAAAAATGGATTTTTATTTACACAAATGCAAATTGACAATAACATTTTGAATCCTACATGATAATTTAATGACACATGACATGCTAAAACAATGAACCACATTCTACATACAATGTTTATGAGGTTTGTTGATTTTGTTCATGAGTTACCATGGGTTTCTCTTTCTATTTTTTTTCAAATTTTAAAAAATAAAAATAAAATTACGTCGTTTGATTCTTAAAATCAAGAAAAATTGCATGTTTTAACTGTAATAAGCAATTTATGTAATTCCCATACATGTATTCAAATGTTTCAGTGAAAAAGGGCTGGTTTGACTGTTGTAAAAATAAAACCACTTCATAACCAAGAAAGTAGTATTTATATGGTCAAAAGTATGGACAATGTATGTTATGCCAGTTTTGAGCTATGAAAATGTTTTTGAAAGCGTGCAACTCTATTTGAAAGGAAAATACAAATTATGAAGTTATTTTTTTATCAAATACAATATTATGTATAAAATTGGCTATTTGTTTAAGCTTCTTCATTAAATTGTTCAGTGATCTTGTTTGATTTTATGTTCGTCTATATTTGTTTGTCTTTGGTTATGGCATGTAGATCTTCCATTCCCCTTTTGAGAATTGTTGTGTGGAGACCTAAAATCCATAAGAAAGGGGAAATAATTATTACAATCTTTCATATAGTTTTCAACTATACAATGTAAAATTTTAAGCCATAAATGATTGGAATTTAAGCATTTTTGAATTCACATTCAACAACATAAAACATAGGTTTTTTTTGAGTTTGTAAATTTGGTTTTTTTCTTTTCAACTGTTGGAATGTGTTTTCTATGTTGCATTCTTTCAAAGCAATATTTTCTCGAATATAAAAAAGTACTAGGTTTTTTTAATAATAGAATCATTTTTTTTATGATTGCACAAGCATGTAGTGTAAATAATACCTATCTTTAGAAACATGGAGTTGTCATGGTGTGGCTTGAGGATGCATGACTACTTTCTTGTGAAATAAAATGGTCTGTGATAGTTGCAACATTTTTTTAGTGTTAACATTTCAAATAATTTGAATTTAAATTTTTCCGTGCACATATACATTAGTAGTTGGTCCTATTTTGAAAATGGTATGTTTTGAAGCATTTATGTACCTTCGTCTTCACTTTTTATAGTAGTGTGCTTAGTGGTATTTTTTTTTGTCCACTATAAAAGTGCTTTTCATTGTAAATTTTAATAGTAGTTCAATTATGATTTCTTTGTCTTCAAAGTACTTTGTATATGTTTTTTCCTTACAGACATTGGTATTATTTGTAGTTTTTATATTGCATAGTAGGCGGTGGGAATATAAATATGCACATTCAAATTTGAAATTGCTACAATAAGTAGTTGTTTCGTGTAAAGGCTTAAAGTGCTTTTTCAGGGGATTGTAAATTTTGCATATGGGTTCAAATGGGCTAAGTATGCTTTTGCAATGATAAAATGCTATGTACATGTTTTGGAAAATAAAGAAAAGTGTTTAATTAGTATTTGTTTTATTGAAATAATAAATTATACATTTTGGCATTTGGTATGTACTTTTATAGTTGTATCTAATAGGATTTGTAAACGTTGAAGGGCTATTTTTGCATGTTAAAAGTGATGAATTATGTCAATTGGGTGGTGCACAAGGTTTTGTCTATTGTCTCACTTCATTTGGCTAGGTTATTGGAAAAGAAAATTGCAGATTTTGTTTTTCCATATTTTGCTTTCAGGTTCATTTTACTCATGCTAATTCCCCTACCTATTGATTGTAGGGGAAAAAAATAGTTTTTTTGATAGGAAAATGTAATATATTTTTTTTAATAGAATTGAAATATACGTAATTGAACTTACTTTGGCTTTGTTGGTTGGGAAATTCTCATATGTTATCTCCACATTAAATTGGTTGCCCATTTTCATTGCAGATATGCAAATATATGCTACAATACCAATTCCATAGTGTTTTATGGTGCTCAAAAGATATTTAATTATTGAGTTTGGAATAAACATATGCTCTAAAAAACCCAAGTCAATGATGACTATTGTAGTAACTTCATCTACTACTAGTATAAAATCAAAATTTATAGGGTCACAATAAGTTTTATAAAATCATGTCACTGTGTGCTTTATATTTGTGTCACATTTCTATTTCCATGCACAATATGGGTTGAAAGACTGAACAATCCTTGGTATGTGGATGGAAACCTTGAAGGTTTTCATTCATTAAAATGAGCATTGAAATTCACCCTATAATAGCAGATACCATTTACAAAATCCTTATTTACAATACATTTTAATGCTCCTAGTACTCAACAACCATATGTTCTCACCAAAAAATTATTTTATGAAAGATTGAACAATCATTGGTATGTGGATGGAAGCCTTGAAGGTTTTCATTCATTAAAAGGAGCATTGAACTTCACCCTATAATAGTGGATAACATTTACAAAATCCTTATTTACAAGGCACATTTTAATGCTCCTAGTACTCAACAACCATATGTTCTCACCAACAAATTATTTTATGAATTAGTGTTACTTTGTGATTTATTTATGTGATGCATTACTATTCCCTTGCATTAACACTATAGGGATGAAACATAACCTACCTTGAATAACTTGAAAATATTTAATGTGTTACTGAACATTTAAAGCTATGTGGATGGAAGCTTCGATGGATTTCATTCACATATGAGTAAACATTATTGTTTTTAAATCAAAATTTATACTTCCATTCCCATCCTAGTAAATTTTGACTTAGATGCATCAAACCAAACACTTTTTTGAATTCTTTTTGATATGTCTCTGTCAATTAATTTTGTTGTGTTATTCATTCACATTTTCAAAATAAAAAATATTCTTTGCCAGAAGTGTTGTTGATAAATTACTGAACATTTTATGCTATGTGGATGGAATCCCTTAAATTTTTCATTTCTATATGAATAAATGTTATTATTTTTGTATTGAAACTTATAATTTTCTGAATTACCATTTTTTTGTTTTTTACACTTGCAATAGATTTATATTTTCCTTCCTACAACATTTATATTATATAATTATTGGATAATTAAGGCTAAGCTTTGTTGCTCCCTCCTTCAACCAATTTGGTGGGCTCACTTGGGAACATAGAACTAAACCACATGGTTTAAAATTTTGACCAATAATAATTTTTAAACGAACATATTATATTATCATTGGCTTAAAAATTTATGAATTAAGGCATGGCACAAAATTAATATGGGTCATTAATATGAAATGAAGTTTTATGTTGTAAAATGAATGTCTTTATAGGACTGAATATATATTGGTATGTGGATGAAATTCATGAAGTTTTGCATTCACATACTAGTAAATGTTAATGCCTTTCCTAATCAAAATTAAGAATTTCATTAACATTCCAGTAAATGTTGAGTCAAATGTATCAGATAAAATCCTCCTGTCAAATCATCGCTATGATTTTCATATGTTATTATGATTATATGTTGCTATTGTTGATATGTTTTCCATTCTATTGTCAATTACTTATATAATTTGTTGACTATTATAGTTCACCATAAGGAATGCATAGAAGAAGACACTATTTGTTAAAAGATGACCACATGCAATAATGAGGAATAGACAAGTCAAATTTCCTAAAGTTGTTGATGAAGAGGTTAACGAATAAGATAAACCCATTACAAATCAGGTTGAGAATGAATTTGTTTCAAACCAACCCCCTACCAACCAGGCAAAAAAGGTAGCCAACATAAATGTTAACACCACTAAGCAAAAGTCATTAGACTTCGAGTGGACAAAGAAAGAAATGGAAAGTGCAATGAGATATGTGGATGATAATGGTTACTCCATGAACATTGTAATAATAAAGTGGAGCATGAAAATCAATACATTGTGCAATTGGATGAAAGGAATTAAAACTACTAATATGATGGGGCCACCCACTATTTTATCAACTATAGAAGAAATTGAGATAGTGCAGTGGTGCAAGGACTTATCCAACATGGGACATGGGTTGGAAATATTTCATTTGAAAGCACACATTGCCTATATATGCAAAATTAGGACCAACCCTTTAAATCATGGGTCCCCGATAAGTCATAATGGAAAGGATTCAAAAATAGGCACCTTGATTTGTCTATGAGAACAACATAAGCGATTGACAGAGATAGGGTTGTGATGCTAAGGCCATCCATAATGATTTTTTTAATGATAAATCAAGAAAATTATATGCTAAAAACACTTATGGGACACACAAAATATGGAATTGTGATGAGACAAGGGCGGAAGATGGAAAACATTATGTCATGCGAGTCATCACCATAAAATGGGCAAGGAGTGTGCCAAAAATAATTTTGAAGAGTAGAGAATTTATCACTATATTATAATGTTTAAATATAACTAAATAGAGTATCATAAGGTTCTACATCTTCAAATCAAAAAGGAAATTGAAGAATTAAAGTTCAGGCTGTGAACCTGGTGCATATATGGTTGCCCAAACCTATGCATGGATGACAAAAGAATTTTTTATGAATTGGATACATCATTTCTCGATATCTATACTAAGAGAAGTTTCACCTACTAATATACATTTTCTCATATTTTATGGGCATGCCAGCCATGTTTCAATTTCAATGATTAAAGAGGCTACAACTTTGGGGATGCACCTACTTACATTGCCAACACACACTAGCCAAAAATTGGAGTGATTGTATGTAAGTGTATTTGGTAAATTTATGGCCTAATTTAAGAGTGAGAGGATGCCATTGATAAATACACATCATGGTTGTAAGATAAATAGACACGAATTGGCCACATTAGGTAGCAAAACATTGAAGATGGAAGAAACTCCTAAGAATTTAATAGCTAGATTTTGAAAGATATGTATTTGGCCCCTAAACCTTGAGGTATTATAAAATGGCATGGATCCAAGTGTAGCATTCCATGTTGAAGTGGATGAAGTTAGTACTACTAAAAATATAATGAAGTTGGCAGGGATAAATGAGGAAGACTTGAAGTTACTATGCAAAAGATGGAGCAAATGCAACATGGTAATATTATCTAAGGTGAATAAGTTCAAAAAAAAATGTTGAAGGTGTTGTAATTCAAACAAAAATACAAATACAAATGCAACAAATGTTAAAGATGTTGAAGAGGCTAAAAATGCAACATTCAGTTTCAACCAAGAATGTTAAGTCTACCTATTGTCACTTAGATTTTCACCACTTGAGGAGATGCCTAGCTCTCCTCATCCAAGTGGCACAATGAAACATCTCTCTTGTTGTAGGTAGCAATTTGTTGAGATGAATCTCTAGAAGGGCTTGTTCCCTTGATGCACTCTTTGAAACACTCTCTTACTTATCAACTTTGCATGAAAAGGGTTAAGAAGACAAACTAATAAAAATAAAGGTGGTGTAAAAATATTTAATTTCATCCTATTTATTTAAATTTTACTACTTGAAGCAAAACAAAGCTTTACTTCACACAAAACTCACAACACAAGACAAATTGTTACATCAATATTTCATATGCTAGATTCAAAAGGGAATTTTGATACTTAGGAGGGTAAAAAATTATTCCTTGGGAGAATATAGTCATGAATCACTTGTAAGACACTTATACACTTAGACAAGAACACTAACAAAGACCTGTAAAAATTAATCTTTTGCACACTTGGTGAACAATCAAGGATAACATGATAGAAAAGATCTTCTACTAGACAAGACCAACAAGATTGCACTAATATTCAATTGTATAACATGTAATTAGGAAAAATCACTTTTTTATTTATTCAAGAGTCATTAAAGCACAAAATTGGCTAGGGTTTCACCATTAACCAATGAAGGCTACTAAAAAGGGCCAAAAGAGCTAATATTTATAGCCTTTAAGAGAAGAACAAGACAAGGGAAGTCCAAATGTCACTTGGAAACTTTTTAATATAATAACATAGTTTGAAATTTCATGATAAATAGGTATGGGATGAACCATGCAATGTTTGGAGGCCCAAGTCTCCATATAAGTCATGAAACCTATGAGAAGTGTCATAACACTCCCTATCTTGGCTAAAAAAACTACTTTAATAATTTGAACCTATTTGAACATCCCAAAAATAAATTGGGATATTTAAAATTATTTTAAGAGAGGGAAGGAATTTATACATGATTCTCCATGCATTGGTTGCAGTCCCACTCATTTGAAAACTTTTGGAAGGAAGACATCACTAACTGCAGTCTAAAAAAATATTTTTTCAGTCACCCTTCACACTTGGAATCAAAATTGGATTCAAATTTTCATGAAAATATATGTAATGGAGTGAATTAAATTTTTAAAAACTATCCATGGCCTTATAATGCTCAGGTACATCTTAAAAAGGCTCACACTTAGAGTTTTCACCCTTCTCACCCTTGGGTCCACTATGCTAGTTTTGACTAGCTGAGAGGAGAGTTATTTTTTGAACCCTTAGGATATTTTAATAGGAATTAAATGACCATATGGAGTTATAAAAATTATATATATATTTCTTCCAAACTTGATTTCATCTTTTGGAACTTCTTGTACCCTGCACAATATATAAAATAGGTAGAAAAACCTTGTTTTGTACCCCACACGTACAATTCCATATATCTCATCTTGGTGGAAGATATAATGAGGGATTAATATACATGGTATAATATCTTTCATGTTAAAAAAATGTCATTAGGATAAATTTCCAAGCTTGTTTTCTCCATCGGGTCTTGACTGAGGGTTTAGTAGGGTTTTAGGCAGTTTTTGGTCTTAAGCTTTGTTCATAAATATTTGATGTTGAAACTGTCAAAAAATGAAAAAAAAATGGTGTTAAGGGACCCAAATAAACTCTCCAAATTCCTTTGGTTCCCATGAAAATTCTTATAAAAGATATGAGCACTTGAAGACACCCCATCAAGCTTGGTTTTACCTTTCTTGCATGTTTAAACTCTTTCTGAGCTATAAGTAGATTTCTATAGGTTTTTATGCATAATAAAAGTTAAAAAATTTATTTCCCACATCATCAACATGTTTCAATCAACTATATATCCATCCAAGAGTTATAAGTGATTATGGACCCCAAATTGGCTCTAGGTCCCTTGAAGGCCTATTGGGTTTGGCATGTACCTTGAAAGTTTGAGCTACTTGAAATGATATATTATGGTTAGGATGGTATAAGATGAATATTATTTTTTCATTAAATCTTATAAAACCATCACATAACCTACCAAGCACTCCACTTCTTTCTTTTCTCTCATTTACTAACTAGGCCTAATGAAAGCTTGCTTAGTTGGACTAAGTGCAGGGGTATTTTGGTCATCTTGAAAGGTCTGAGCATAAATTAGTGATTATATATAATATAATTTCCTTAGATACAATTCATAATATGTTTCCTAAGGTTCCTAAAGCTCCATATCAATCCCTTTTCCCATCTTTTACTCACTAACTTGCTTTGTTAAAGCTTGATTTTCCTAGACTAGCTAACCTTTGAGATAAAATAGTGAGGTATATCCCTCATCTCCAAGAAAAGGTGAGTATTTTTTGGGTTATTAAAGGTTATTATGATTTTTTACCAAACATTTTATCTATATTATTTGATTTAGGTGCCTAACCGGCTCAAAATGCCCCAAAAGGCCTCTAAAATGCCTATTTTCTTACTTTTTCTTCAAATCCTCATAAGAGTGACCTCTCTAAGTTAAAAAAATGATTATATGTTGTTTAAAAATATTGATAATTCTAAATTAATGATTATTAATCTTTTTACTCACCCAAAACACTTCTCTTCTATGGATTTTCATATTCATCTATTGAGCAAACATGGTTTCCTAGCCCACAATACGAACTGTTGCCCTTTGGCCAAGTAAAAAAGGTATATGATCACCTTGGTAGAGTATTTGGATTGTGGAAAAACCTTTTGGACTATAATTAATAAATTTTCTTTTCTTGTGACCCTTTTCCATCCCCCTAGACAAGTTCATGTCTTACACTACCTTCACTAACTTGCACTCTACTATAGGTGTATACAAGGGTTTTGAGGACATGTGTAGGTTTGTTTCTCTCTTATTTTTAGCTTATTAATTCACAAAAATATTCATTTATGTGGTCACACATTAATTCATTAGGTCTAAACTCCCATTTTTCCTTACCTTCACTTTTGGCTACAATTGAGTCCTCTATTATCTATTAACTAAGACACTAATTTTTCCTTTTCTTATAGGTTACCATGATTTACCTAGAGATTATAAATTTCTTCATATATATGGAGAAGGTTTATAGATGTTTAATTCATCATATTAACCTCACAATCATTCTACATGCACATTTGAACTCACTAGACTGAGTTTTTTCTTAGAGGACTAAGAAACCCTACCTGTAGACTATTGTAGGTCACATGAGCTCACCTAGAACTTGTTCATGATGTGTAGAGGATTTAATTTAATCCTTATGGGTCTAAAAATATATGCTTGAAATATCATTATTATTTTGAATCCTTCAAACACCATCTTAGCATCAACTTTAGGTCACTGTCCTAGACTAAGATACTCTACCCTTTGACCCTACTGTAGGTGACCTTTGCTTTAATTGAGACTGATCATGATGTGAAAAGACCTCTTTGAACCCAACTTTAGGTGACATAACCTATATACTCACCTTGGACTCACTTTTATGCTCTTTGGAATTACAAACTATGTTCTCTTGCTTAGTCTGAGAAACCTCTACTGTAGGTGTGTATTTCTCATTAAAGGGACACCTATAGGTATTCATATGGGTTGCATATCCATGTCTCAATCTTCCCTTTCTAACCTTCAAGCCATTTGTGCATTGTTTCATCAGTTGAATCATCTTAGTCATGAGGGTTTGTCCTTTGTTTCTCCTTATGGTGTCAGAAATTCATTTGCAACCTCAAACCTATAGATATAATTGTAATGTTTCAGTGTTTTTTTAGGCCACTTGAAGGTTCCCAACTCTTAACTTTTCTTCACTTTTTGACCCTCATTTTTTGCAGGGGTATTATCTATACTAGAGGATATCAACTGCACCTATTTATATGCCTTATAACACCTTGAAATCATGTTAAAATAGGATTATAGAAACCCCCTAGACCTCTAATTTGACCTTTTGGGGCAACTTTCCTAGAATATAGTTTCCATCCCAAACAACCTATCTTATTCTTTCCTTTATCATTTTAACACATCCAACAAGTATACAAGGGTCAAGTCACATGTGAGAATAAAAAATGAGGCCTTTTTTATGTTTCAAATGTCCACACAAGAATCATCAAGGCTTTGCTCATACCCTTGTAGATGAACATCTCAAACACAGGGAGTAAAGCTTCTCTAGTTATCATGGAAAGAGTAGTATACATTATCATTTGATTCCAATGGTTCAAGGACTCCTTCTATACTCTCAAATGAAATTTTCATATTTCAAAAGGATTGAAACCAATACCAAGGCTCTGATGACATCATCATGAGATGCTTGTATATGAAAATGAGTTGAATGTGGACAATAAGTGTGGAATAGAGAAATAAGGTGGATATAATGCCTCATGGGTAACTTAAACATATTTTTAACCTTCCAAATGCATGATTGACAACAAGGAAATTTTGAGACAAGATTAAAAAATTCCTTTCAACATGAAAATCACTTGCATATACATGGAATAGAACAAGCAGAGGTATCTCATGACTATTTTAGCATGGTGAATGAACTTGTTAACATACATACACCTTTTCAAAATATATAAATGGACTATTTAAAACTCTTGATGGATTGGAAACTAATACATCATAATTACCATATAATGAATAAGTTGAACAAGCTTTAAAACTATGACTGCAAGTGAAGTTGGGCAAAAAGTTGATAATGGAGAAAGATAAGATTGCAAGATACCCAAAAGATGACATGGTGAAACCAAAACATGGAAAGAGGTGGTAATATGACCCTAAGACCTATGTAACATAATTTACCAACTGCATGAGACCTCTATAGTAAAAAAACACTCTAAAAATAAGAAGAATTTTGCCTGAGACTGCACATGGTGGCATCTTCCTATAGCATGGACTACTTGCTCATAAAAATATTATGAAACATGAAACTAAGAATGGAGACCATCTAAGGAGGTTAAAAAAATCTTCTATAACCAACATAACTAAGTGGTTCATATAGATTTCACCAAAATTGAGTAGAAACTATAGGGTATATGAAATAACTACTAAAAAAGTATAGTCAACTTGATGAGGATGGTTCATGAAGAAAAGGCAACCATTATTCAAAACTTTTATATGTAAATGAAGTTTTTTAAGTGTAATAAAACCTCTTAGAAGCATTTGAATTGAAACCTCTTGAGTTATCTGTATTGAGTAAAAACTTAAAGGTCACTTCTGTATGTCTAGAAAACTAAGAAAGGAGCATAATGGTTTTGGATTTAAAATGACAATTATAGATTAAAAAAACATATAAATGAGTGTTAGGAAGGTGAAGAGGCCTTAGATGATCTTTTCCCACATGACACACTTCCTCATGGGTCATACAAGTGCTATTTTCTCCCTTTCTCAATTAGTTTCTTGGATTTTAGTAAGACAACCTAAAATATTCTGATATAACTGACATCCATGATTGTTAAAATTACATATTGTATATTTTAAATAAAAATAAGAGACCTAGTCACATTGGGAATTGTGCCATTTGCATTTATGACTCCTAAAAGCACATTAAATAACCCAAAATGATAAATAAGCTAATGAAACCATGACTAAGGCTAAAAATACATTATATAACATAAATTTGACCATAATATATCCTATTCCAAATATTTAGACCCTTATAACATCTAAAACTAGTTTTTTATCTATAGGGGTCCAAATTTGACCTAAAAGTCAAATTTGGTCAATAAATTGGTGACTCATAGGGGTAGTATGCCTGCTATACTAAGGACCATTAGCCTTATCCTATCATGGGACAAGGGATTTAATGATTTATTAAATACAACTAGTAAGGAATTTCTTAAAATACACAAAAAACAACCATAACACACCAAGTAAACACAAGACAAAGCAAGACATAAACAAGACTCACACATGTGCATAAACACTTAGGGAAAACAAGGAAAACAACAACTATATACAAAGAGAGAGGAGAACCTTAGTATCAATGTTTTAGATATATCCCATTGACTGGGATATGAAGCTCCTCTCCATCTAACTTTAAGAGTTGGAAAGCATTATGCTGCCTACATTGGGTGATAATGTAAGGGCCACTCCACAAAGCATCAAACTTTGTGTGTTTTCTAGGCTTAGCTCTATCTTCATCCCACTTTAGAATAATTTACCCCTATTATAAGCTTCTTGGCATGGATTTATTATCAAAGTATCTCTTTGTTTGATCTTAGTGAGTTCTCATAGTTTACATAGCTTGATCTCTTGTCTCTTCAAGCTCTATTAATTCACATAACATGAATTCCATGCTTTCATTTTCCATCAAATCCAATTGATAAGTGAGATCCCAGGCTAGTATCTCAAGTGAAATAGGTAATCTATATTCTCTCTCATAAACAAGTGTATATGGCAAGTTTCCAATGGATATTTTTGGGGTGATCCTATCAGCCCAAAGAGATATTTTTAATTTGGAATACCAAGTCCTTTGGTTCTCCTCCATTTTCCTCTTTATGATCCTAATTAGATTCTTATTGGTGGACTCATCCATTCCATTGCCTTGTGGATAATATTTGGAGGAATTACTAGATAGATGCCATGTTTCAGAGCCCATTCACTTATCTTCATTCTAAGGAAAGTCAATGCATTATCTAAAATTATTGTTGAAGGAGCCCTAAACCTTATCACTATGATTTCATAAAAGTATAGAACTAAACTTTCATTTGCTTCCTTGAGAGAAACATCCTCCACCCATCTTGTAAATTATTATGTAGTAGTCAACACCCACTTATGGCCAACATTAGAAGGTGGGTTGATTAGGCCTATAAAATCTAGACCCCATTGCATAAAGGGTTGGTCAAATTTAATTGGATGAAAAGGTAAGGCAACATTTTGTTTACAATCAAATAGAGAACATTTTTGACACTTCCTTACCCAAGCATGGGTGTCTTTGAACAAACTAGGCCAAAAGTATCTGTCTCTCATAATCTTAGTAGCTATGGTTCTTGGAGCAAAGTGACCACTGGTTGGTCCATCATGAAATTCAAAAAATATTTTCTCCACCTAATTTGATTCAACACACCTCAATAAACACCTAATAAGTCTTTCCTAAACAACACTCCATCAACAAGTACATAAGGAATAAATTTTAATCTAAAGTACCTTCTTTTAGCTCTATTTAGGCCTTGTGGACACTCATCAGTTTGAAGAAAATGGATCATATCTTATGTCCAAATTCTCATGGATGAAGATGAAACTATCATAGGGTCATCATGAAGTGATAAAACAACCTCTTTTTGTTCCTTCAAATCTTAAGAAAGGTTCTCATATAACCCCTTTCCTTTCACTAGCTTGGTTGTTTTGATTTCTACATCATACTCCATCACTTTTGTAATCCAACTAGCCCTTTTTTCATTCAAATATCTACTCAAAAGGAAGTCTTTGACACTAGGATGAGGTACCAATATTTGAATATTATTTTTATATAACATATGCATAAATTTATTTAGACTTCTAACAACTGAAAGTACTTGCTTCTCAACATAAGTGTATCTTACCTCATATCCCTCTAATCCTTGAATAAAAAAGGCAATAGGCTGATCCAAGTTTTTTTCATTTTATTGAGTGAGCATGACATAGATTACCTCATAATTTACAAAAGTATATGAGTTTGATTCCTTTGATAAATTAGGACTTGCAAGAGTTGTAGCTTGGGCAATGGCTTGTTTAATCTCTTCAAAAATCTCCTTCCTTCTTCTTGTCCAAGTGAACACTTCATCCTTCCTTAGCATAGAGGTTAGAGGATTGAATAAATTATAAAAATCAGGAAATAAAACTCCTTATAAAATTAATTTTCCCAAATAAACTTTGAAAACTTTTCTTGTGTTTGGGCAAAGCCAATGCCAAGATTGCACTCACCCTTTCAGGATCTATGGATATACCCTTATTTGAAACAATGTGTCCTAAAAGTTTGCCTTCATGAACAATATACACACGATTATTTGGGTTAAGAGATATTCCAAACTCTCTACATCTCTCAATTTTTTTTTAAAGATGATTCAAGTGATCCTTTGCATCTTTAGAAAAAACTATGATATCATCAGGATACACCAACACAATGTCATTTATTAGTCCTTGAAATCCATATCCATTGCACATTGAAATGTATCTCTATAATTAGACAAACAAAAATTAATTTTACTATAACCATATGTACCCCATTTAGTAGTAAAGGTTTTCTTATATTGGTCACTTTCCTTTACCAAAATATGATTATACCCTGAGTATCCATCAAGAAGTGAGAACCTTTCACTACCTGCCACAAATTGTAAAATCTAATCCATGAAAGGAATAGGCTAATGATCCTTCAAGGAAACTCTATTCAAGTCCCTAAATTCAACACATAACCTAATTTCCTGATTCTTATTCCTTATAGGGACTAAGTTTGCCAACCAAGATGAATGCTTAATAGGAAAAGTGATTTTGGACTTAATCAACTTAGTAAGCTCCTTCTTCATGAGAGGTTCAATCTTAGGATTGATTGGCATTTTTATTTGATTAATAGGCTTAAAATTCTCATCTAAACCTATGTTATGTTAAGCTAAGTTTATACCAAAACCCTTTAAATCACTATTTTCCCATGCAAAGACATCATAAAACTCCTTGTATAACTCAATGAAAACATGTTTCTCTTCACTAGTACATACCTTCCCAAGAGCAAGAAACTTATCTTTGAAGATTTGTACTCTCTCGTATTTTTCTTGATTATTATACATGCTTACCTTCTCTTTATTCAACTGATCACCATAATTGAAGATGCTCTCAAGTGTGACTAAGCCTTTAAGAAGCTTATTTGTCTTCAATTGAATAATCACCCTCCATATTGCTACTGTAGTTTGGACTAATTCTTGGAACAAAAATCAACCTCATCTTATATAAAAAGTGATATTTATTGGTAACTATTAAACACTTCCCAATTAGTGACATTATCAAGTATATAGGGCCTTACAATCACCTTGAGATGTGGTTGGTTCTTATCTTCTCTTATCCCCTTTGGAACATCAAATTGAGCTCTAATTACTACCAACCTATCAACATGTTTATTGTATTCTCTTGGTATAAATTTGATGTTGAAATCTTGGAAAACAATATCCCATACTCTATAATTATAGGACTTAAGCAAAGAGTTCTTAGTCACATTTTGGCCTCTTACTTGATTCACAACTAACTCACTATCACCATACACTTGAAACTCTTTCACACCTCTTTTCCTAGCCCACTCAAGGCCATGAATGAGGGCCTCATATTCTACCAAATTACAAGTACAATAAAAGTGAAATATGAAAGTGGAATAGTACATTTTCTTGGATGGAGAAACCAACATTGCTCCACCACTTGCTCCAACTTTGCTTCTCGATCCATCAAAAAATAGTTTCCATAAACCATCCATGTTTTCACTTGGATTCATCAAGTTTGGCATGAAATATTCCTCATAATGAAATAAATAAAATCCAAGACCAACTTCCTCTATGAATTTTTAAGGATCATGCTCATAATATTCATCTCCCCATTTATCTAAATACAAATAAAAAACTCCTTCAAGAGAAGATGTTAGAGATTAATCTATGTGAAGTTCTTCCTCATCAATAATGGCATAATTGACATTTTCAGTTTTAGGCATGTAAGGATATAAGTGATTGTGATGGATAGGATCTAATTCAATCTTCACCTTAGTATCATACTTTGTCCTAAAAACCATATAGGACCAATTGGTTCCCAAGTATCCACCTATCTTGGCTATAAACTCTCTTGACAAATAAAGAGCAAAGTATGGAGGTAAATATAACACAACCATATCATGTCAGGGGAAGAATCAATAAATAACTAGAAATATGAAACAACACAGGAATATGAGAGACAATACATAATTGTATTAATAATCACTCAAAAGAATATACAATAAGGAAGATGCCACTTCTTCCTCCACCTCAAAGGTTCGCCACACCTCAAGACCTTCTTCCCTCTCTCTCTCGGTCCCAAAAATCAACTCAAATATAGAATTGATGTTCACCTCTCCAACCAGTCAGTAACATGCTTCCAAATCCAGTACCCACCTTGGTACTGTGGCACTAGGAGGAACGCACCATTACTCTCTTCTCTCTGAAGGAGCTTATTACTCTCTTACTCACTAGCTATAAGTTCACAATACAACCCATGAGTCCATATATAGATCTCATGCTTACAATAATTAGACTAACCTAATTACAATAATTAGACACACAACTCAAGACCAAAAATAGCCTTTGCATGCAAACACTCGGTTCAACGAACTAACTATCCATGGAACAAGCAGTTTTGGAACTGCCACAGGTGACCGACGTCAGTTCCTGTCTACCTGGAGGTGACCGTCATCGACCGACATACTGCCGATGTCGATTGCCTTCTGTCCACCCTGTCGTCATCGGTTTCCTTGTGCACTACACCCTGCCGACGCTGGTCTCCCTGGAACTCAGCAACCTCCTCCCTGTTTGCACCAGTTGAAGCTTTTAGCTACACAGTCTAACAATATCCCACTTGGAGATAAACAGCTACAACTATACATGTAACTATACTCTATCTAATTGTACCCTGGCTTGTATCCCTCTTCAAGATCAATCCTGAAGACTAACCACCACACCCTGTGATGCTCTAACCTTTATGCCTTTGTCATCCAAGTAACTTGCCGAATCCGCATCTACAAACCTATGTAGAAAATAACTTGATCCTGCATAGCATGTTGACCTACCGCTGATCCCTGTAAGAATCCATTGAACTGTGCTTCAGTACCTCTTCCTCGAATTGGCTCCATACTTTCTGACAACTCCCACTTCTTGGGAAAACTTAGGTCTACACTAGACCTCATGTGATTTCAAACCCTGTTTCAAGCTAAGCTTGAACTGTCCAGCCCTTAGTGTGCTTTCTGATTCTGCATCCTGCATCATGAACCCTGCCAACACCATCTTCACATCAGCTCCCACTGGAGATAAAATCTCCATGTCTCTTATGCCAAAGAATTTTGCTGCTCCAAATTCTTCTTGACACACCTCTAAACTAACCTTACCCTTAGCTCAACAAATCCCTGTATGTACAAAACCTGCTAGCAAATTACCCACATACAATAACTGGATAATGTCGCGACTCATCATCCACCTGGTAAGACAAAACCACAATAGTTACACTGACATTGACTGAAGCCATGCTTAGTCATCCACCTGTCAAACCTGTACCACTATCCTGCAGCTTCCTCAAGACCATATGCCTTGGCCTTCCGTCTCTTGTATCCATCCACTCTTAGTGCTTACTTCCAACTGACAAATCTACCAACAAATACCTATTTGGTTCTTTTCCAAGGACTCACACTCCTCATCCATGCCAAGCTCCCACTGTATCTAGACTCTACCTGCATTGCTTCTTCCATCTTCCTGGTTCTTGACTATCAAAAGAGCAATATAAAGAAGGTGAACAATGAATATGAGGTTCACTTACCCTTTCTGACCTCGACATGAGCGTTTGAGACTTGCTGTTCACCCACTATCCATACCAGTGACCGATCTCGGCCATCTCCCAGTCTGCTTCCGACCGATGTTGGCTCCCTATACTGGCCCTGACTGCCGACATCATTTCCCTGGATGACGCTGATGTCCCTCCTGTCGATGTCAGTTTCTTCATGACCGACATCGGTCTTCCTGTTACCGACGTCGGTTACTGTCTGACCAATGTCGGTACTTGTGTTTGTCTGTGAGTGATAACTTTTTACCCGCGAGCTCTCCATGGATCAAAATCCTAATCAAGTCAACCCTGCTCTACTCAGAATAATTCAGTTTCCTCACCTGATCTCTGTCTGTCATCTCCTCCATGAACACCAAGGCTTTCCAGTTCTTTAGCTTGTCAAAGACATCAGACTTTCGCTTCAAAACCTGCATTCTCCTTCTACATATATGACTAAGCCTATGAAGCCACATCTCTACAACAGAAGGTGAATTAGTAATATAAGTAGATAGATAAAGGATACCTACTTTGTTACCACCATCTAATTCAAGTATATCCGCTGTGAGAGTTACAGTGCATCTCTCATCACCCAAATTTTCTGAAGAAATTAGACTCATCTCCAAGACTGGTACCTGCATGACTTCCTTCAACCACTGTGTGTCATCTGCCTGCAATTTCAGCTTCACTTCCCCTTCGTCAATAATCTAACAAGGCTCTCCAACCCCTAAATAAATCTCTCCAAAGTCTCCAAAGACATACCCATGAAAAGATGCTCTATTTCAGGCTGCATGGAAAGAGGCAAAAGAATTTGTAATCAAAGATTCCACTTTATCCAGAACATCTTGTGCAATATTACCTGCAACATATGCTTCCACAAGCTAATCTTCTACTGACCAATGATATCTTTTTACCTGCTCCTTTCCATCAATCAAACCATTCGTGCTATTCAGTTTCTCCATTTGTAGCTTACTTTCTTCTGCCATTGCTATACTCCCACTCAATTTGAAACCCCTATGAGTGACCTGTAATCAATAAACACTACCAGATCTGAAACCACCTATTAGTCAACCCAACCAAAAGCTCTGATACCACTTGTTGGTATCAGCTCTTGAACGTACAACCAAGGCTCTGATACCACTTGTCAGGGGAAAAACCACAGAACAATAAACATGCTCTGATCCCTACTTAGTCAGGATCTTGCTCTACCAATTAGAGCACATATGATTACTTCTCGTATTAGCAACTAAACACAAAATTTAACCAGAATCAATAAATAACTAGAAATATGAAACAACATAGGAATTGAGAGACAATACACAATTGTATTAATAATCACTCAGAAGAATATACAATAAGGAAGATGCCACTTCTTCCTCCACCTCAAAGGGTCGCCACTCCTCAAGACCTTCTTCCCTCTCTCTCTTGGTCACAACAATCAATTCCAATATAGAATTGATGTTCACCTCTCCAACTAGTCAGTAACACGTTTCCAGTTCACCAAGTACACAACCGTACTCCAAGTAGATCCCCTGCTCTCTACTGCTACCTAAAAATCACTAGACCTTACTCACCATTATAGATCTCCTATAGAAAGTCATGCCCACATGCTGACCAAGATCATACACACATGAAAAACCCTTCTAATTCTCCAATCCAGTACCCACCTTGGTACTGTGGCACTAGGAGGAATGCACCATTACTCTCTTCTCTCTGAAGGAGCTTATTGCTCTCTTACTCACTAGCTACAAGTTCATAATACAGCCCATGAGTCCATATATAGATCTCATGCTTACAATAATTAGACTAACCTAATTACAATAATTAGACACGCAACTCAAGACCAAAAATAGCCTTTGCATGTAAACACTCAGTTCAACAAACTAACTGTCCATGGAACAAGCAGTTCTGGAACTACCACAGGCGACCGACATCGGTTCCTATCTGCCTGGAGGTGACCGTCATCGGCCGACATACTGTTGATGTCGATTGCTTCTGTTCACCTTGCCGTCGTCAGTTTCCCTGTGCACTGCACCCTGTCGACGCCGGTCTCCCTGGAACTCAGCAACCTCCTCCCTGTTTGCACCAATTGAAGCTTTTAGCTACACAATCTAACATATCATGAGGGATATAAAAATTAGAAAAATCATGTAAAATCATATTAAAATATTTGACTACTCTCAAGGTCTTTACTGGTGACCCATCTAATTGTAGAACTCCTTTAGCCATTGGTTCATACTTGAGGCCTAGTTTATCCGCTATTGACTTGGGCATAATTGAAGTAATAGCCACATTATCTATGATGCTTGTGAAATAATCAATCAAAAATGATCAAGGATAAATAAAAATAAGGATTTTTATCATTTTTATTCACTTTTCCATCAATGGGCTGAGTTCCATCACCAAAACAACATTCTCATTTCTAGTTGATCCAACTTGTTTACCTAGTCCTTGCAATTCCTTTTGAAGCATACATTTTTGTCCCAATATTGTCAATGAATCCCATAAATAAATATTCATATATGACTTATTCATCTGATCCACAAAATTTATAGAAGGATTTCTCACCTTGAAAGGATCTTTGGAAGCACTAGTACCTTGTGAAGGTGGATGTGTAGGAGCTAGCCTTACATTCTAATTTTTTTGATTTATGTTACATCTTAAGGACTGATTTAAACCCACAAACCATTGGATATGATGTATGATTCAAAATATGTCTTTGATTATCTCCTTGTGTCTCTTCAACAACCCTATTTGTAGACACCGAAAATGTGTTTGCACCTTGGTCATCTTTCATCCTCCCCCCTTGTCCCCCATCGACCCATGTCCTAACCCTTGTCCTAGTCCCCTCCATTCATTAATTTAAAATAACTTAAACATTTTAATTTAGTGGCCCCCTTTCCACCTCACCCTTGCCACCTTGGATCCCCTCCTTGGATCCCCCCACCTCTCTCCTAGCTTTTATGGCCCAAATCTCCCCTTTATCCTTCCTCCCGCGCCCATTTAAGCCTTCCCACGACCGTTTTCCCACGGCCCCTTGACCCGGCGGCATGCAAGAATGGACAAAGGCTAATTTTAGCCTCTATGCCCATTCTGACCTCACTGACGTCAGTCATTATTCGGCTGACGTCGGTGGTTCTGTCAGCGTTGGCAACCTTCAAAACTATTTTCTGCAACCATTTTGCACCCCTGCGAATAGAATCCTCTTGGCACTTTGGCATTCGCATTATTCTTTCTCTCCACCTCGTACAGTAACATCAACAGGTACAGGCACTCTACATCAGTGATTTTTTCTTGCAACAAGTCTTTTATAGCTCCAACAATAGGCTCCTCTATTCTTCAACCAGCAAGCAAAAAGGTAAGCAATTTCATTGCTTTATTTCATTCTTTCATTTAATTTTAGTTATCTATCCTATCCACTATCTACCACTTGCTCTGTCCTTCCCCTGAGAGGCTGAAAAGCCTTCTCAGACCCTTATCTCCCATCCATCTTCCCTTTGCCCTATCACCCTTTCAGTCTAGTCCCACACAACTTCCTTAGTCCCTCAGGCCCAAGACAAATTCCTCAGACCTCCAAGCAATCCTTCAGACCTCTGAACAGACCTCCTTGACCCTCAAACAAAACCACAATCCATTCTGCGCATCCATAAACCCTATCCACAGTCCTAAAACCTGGCCCGACCTGTCTCTGACTACTGCCCCGACTGACCTCGGCCAGTGCCCCTACCGACGTCGGCAGTATAACCGACGTCGGTGACCTTCCTGACTGACGCCGGCAACACATCTGACCTCAGTGACTGTGCAAAGGCAGGCAGCTTCTAAATAGGTACGCATTTGTCTTAAGTTCTTTCTTTCTATTTTCCATCATTTATCATTTTCTATTTTTAATCAGCATTCTATTTTAACAGTGGACTAACATCCTCTAAGAAGCCTTTGCGCTTCTAGGACCAAGCTCTTGCTTGGCAGTCCACTCTTTTGTCATCTAACATTCTTCGTGTTTAGTGTCTTTCTATTTCAGGTGTCATTCCTCCACAGCCAAAGAGGAGTACCTTCCTTCGTCTGAATTTTGGTACACAACGTCTACAATCTAGGTACGTACAAACCCCTCGTCCCTTTTCTTTAAGTTTCTCATTTCTCTATCTTTTGAATGTAGAAAGTGATTTAGCGTAGAAACATTCTGGCACGCCCGGTGGGACCCTAGGGTCTCCCTTGGGTTTCTTTCCTTCTTTTCATATAGGGTGCATTAGGATCCTCCCTTTTCACCTCTTCCTTCTTTTCTAAATGACATCATAAGCAGGGATAAAAAGAACTTTTCTTTTCTTTTCTTGCATTTCTAGACTAGTCAAAAATCATATTCCTCAACCCTTTCTTGACTTGCTTTCATCCAAACTTAACATTTTGATTTGGGGCTTAAAACACTTTGCATTCCATTTTTTCTTGTGCTTGCATTAGTCCACACATAGTAATTAACAAAACGCATATTGAATTAATCGTAGATCACTTGATGTTACACAACCTAAACCACTTGCACTAAATCTAAACATCAAACTTACCTGAGACAAGGCCCGACTGGGATTTCATCCCCCAGCGGATACCTTACCCATCCCGACGATCCTACTTGGATTTCATCACTAAGGGGAAAGCCCACTCTGTTCTCTGGCAGAGTCTAAACTATAGGGAAAATATATTTTGGCTAAGTGAGACCAGCTTACCACTGGACTCGTGAAGTGAGGGGAGCTTACTCCTTTGCACCAGGCCATGTACGGAACCTAACCCAGACTTCTTGAGTGCCTAAACAAAACCTAAAACCATCCATAGACTACCTCTTCTAGGACTTGACTCAAAAGCCAAGTCTTCCTACACACATTTCTAAGGCATACGCCACCATGATCCTAATAAATTTTTAGGAATTTAATGCTTAGGATTTGTTTGTGCTCTTCATCTTTTTTCTTCTTATCTACTTGTTTGAGCTTGTGAGGACATCCTTTCTTGCCTTGAATGGTTTTGACTCGTAGTCAAGCCAAGGCTCTAGTCAACTACGTGAGGCATCAACCACTTTCATCTACCCTGTCCATAACCAGTCCTATAATGGAGTTCCACTCAGAAACTGAAAGAACTCCTACTCGTCCAACCCCACCCCAAACTCCTATTATCCCAAAAGGGGACCAAGATTTCACACGATTCTTGGACCTCAATGTCAAATCCTTGCAACACTATCTCTCGCATAGCCAAATGCGAGACTCCTTGGGCAATCCAATTTATGGAATGCCGACCTCTCTTGTCGCGACTACGGCCATATCGACAACGTCTGTAGTTCAACCTTTAGACACTCAAGCTATCACCTCGACCAATGACCAGACCTTAACCAACCTTCCAAGTGTGGCCTCTCCCTCCATCTTTGGCCCCACTTCCACAGGGGTTTCGGCCCCCTATCAACCTCAGCCCACTCAACTGCTATCTACTCCTTTCCAAAACTTGGTCGTCTCTATTTCGCCTACCCTTGCTCCTATCAACACTAGGGTGGCTACCTATCCATTGGCCCCTATTACCAAAATCCAACCTCTCATGGCAACATCAGGCCTAGCTATGCCTTCTACCCAACCACCCTTAGTCTCCTCTTCTATCCCTACCACTAGTTATCCCTACGTTGCGCCCTTACAGGGACAACCAACTATGTTGTATGCCTCCTCTAGCCTCTTCCAAGTGCCCTACAACCTAGGGGGCGCTCCATCCATCAATCCGTCAGTAGATGTCATCAAAATGCTGATGGACAAGATGTCTAGCCTAGAGACCTCTGTTTCTGGCTCACGCAATGCTCTCTCATATGAGCAAATTTGCAATGAGCCCATTCATCCTTCTGTCTCGATCAAGCCATATCCCAGCCAATGGGAAATTCCTAAGTTTTCTCGCTTTCAAAGCAAGGAAGACCCACAACAACACTTACGGGCATTCAGACATGCCTATTACCTTATTGCCCACAATGATGCATTGCTTTTATGCACGTTTCCTATGTCCCTCTCTGGTGCTGCACTTGATTGGTATAGCTCCCTTGCCAGCCATTCCCTCCTCACATTCACACAGCTGGCCCAGCTCTTTCTTGATCATTTCTCCATCAACATCACCAAGAAGGTCTTGATTACAGACCTCTATTCTATCTGCCAATTCGAGGATGAATCCATAGCCGACTTCGTTACTTGATGGAGAGGCCTCATCAATCAACTCTCCTTTTCCTTACCCCAGCCCAAACTTATTAAACTTTTCTCCAAGCCTGCGCTAGACATATTTCTTCCACCTTAAGGGTTCAGACCTTCCGCACCTTTGACAAAGCCTTCACGATGGCCCGCAAGCTTGAATTGCGTGCCATCAAGGAGAATAAAGTCAAGTTGCAGAGCAAGAATCCCAACTCTAAGACCGATGACTCCTCTTCTTCTAAACCTTCATCATCCAATCCTAAGTCTAAAGCTTCAGCTAATGCTGTGGTCATTAGACCTTCATCCTTTTCGCCTTCAACCAATCAACTTGAGCCATCTACATCTCAGAGTGCCACCCACCAATTTCAGCAGAGATACGTACAACGACGGTATACTCCTCTCAAAGAATCATACGCGTTTGTGCTAGAAAAACTTGTTAAACAAGGGGTTCTCAATCTCTCCCAGATCTGACCACCTCCATAATTTGATCCCTCACACGCCATCCCTGCGTGGTATAGGGAACATGACTTCTGCAACTACCACCGTGTTAAAGGACATGACATAGAAAACTACAAAACTTTTAAAAACATAATCCAAGACATGCTTGAAAAGGGCGACCTCATCCTAGACAATCCCAATGCACCTCCTAATCAGGGCATCGACATCTTCAAGCAACCATTCCCCAATCATCTACCGACCCAAAATAATGTTCAGACCTTAATTGATGAGAATCATGAACACAACATTTGAACGGTCAATACGGTCTCGCCCTTCATCCCCGACCAACCTCAAGAGGTTAGTCCATCTATCAGTCCATCACATGTGGATGAACCTCTTTCCCCAGTTAGTTCTCCATTGACCTCTCTCATTTTGGAGGATGCTTCGACCTTACTGACACCACCGATCTCACCATCCTCCTTCTTGCTGCCTATGGAGGACCCAACCCTTCCTACTCCTTGACCGCAAGTGGAGGGTACCATCATCCCTGCTCTTTACCCGCTTGAGGAGCCTCATTCTCTGGTTTCTTCTCCACCCAGGGAAGAACCTGCCTCTCCTTCATCTCTAACCAAGGATGAATCTATCACGACTTCATCATACCATGGGACCAAGACTGCTACCATCTCATCTTCGGCCTCGCAACCGTCTACATCTTCTCAAGAACCCAAATCTCATCCATCATCTTCTCAGCCATTTTTTTGATTAGTGGAGAAAATCGAACTTTTCCCTTCAAGGAAAGTGACGCATTAGGTATTATGGGAGCATCTTAAAGCCCTTCAACATACCCGTGCCCTCTCGTCTCATGCTACCAATCCTCCTAAGGTAGAATCTCCTAAGACTCTCAACAAAGACCAGACTCCCAAACCTCAACCAACCCCATCAAGACCAAAACCAACATCTACCCCATCTAAACCTATCAAATCACTTGGCGTTCACCTTGTCTCTACCCTCATTCACCCACAAGTGAAGGTGGACTTAGACCAGACCTCGACCAGTAGTAGTCTTCCAACCAAGTCAAAGAAGACTGCCAGACCACAGAAGTGAACACCTCCTCCCCCATCACCATTGCCTTCCATTTTTGGCCCCCATCCTTCGACCCTGACCAAAATCCTTCCCACTCTGACTTCCATTCAAAACCAATTGCCTCCTTTGCTTCCTTTACCTACCTCCAGCCTACCCTCTCCTAAAAGGGTGGCACCTCTCACGAAGAAAGTGCCATCTCTACTTGTCACCACACCACCAACCCACAAGGTGGTACGAAAACCTCCTCCAACTTCGCCTAAGCAAAAGTCACCTGCCTCACACATATCAACTAGCACGGACCCTTTAGTGGGCTCATACTCATTGATATTGCATTGACTTTTGCAAACTTCTAGCATACCCTTCCACCCATCAGGCCTTTCCAACCTCTCGGGTCTAAGCCCTCCTGGTTCGACGACATAAAAATTTGCTTATACCATCATGCGCCAGGACATGATACCGAGACTTGCTATGCCCTCAAGGCCGTCATTCACCACTATATGGAGAAGGACACTCTTCTCCTCGAGGACACTCTTGATCAAACCTCGACACCTTCCCATCCAACCTCTTCAATCACATCAACATCTCACCAGCAGGCCATGACCCCTTCTTCACCTCCTATCTTTGAAATCAATGCTATCCATATAATCACTAGGTCGCAAAAGGACAAGGCAAAAGAAAAAGCTGCCATTCCTTGGACCTATCCTTTTGTCAAGCCACCTCTAGCGCCCAAGCCTAAAATTTCTATCCTTGGTGCATCTCAGCCTTCTTCTTCTTCCTCTTCTGGGCTGATTCATGACTCCATGTTGAAACAGCTTCACCAGATGCCTGTGAAGATGTCCCTTTATGACCTCGTCCAAACCTCACCTCAGCATCGTTAAGCCCTCATTCGAGCCTTGCAGGCAGCGGAGGTCCAACCCGAGGACCCCCAACCACTTGCTACCCTCGTCCATTCTTTATCTCTTGTCGCCTCCATCACATTCAGCGATTTTGATATTCCCACATCCAACACGAAAGATTAGGATGCCGCCCTCTTCATCACTACCTATGTTGATCGGACATGCATTAAATGCATTATGATCGATGGAGGCACTAGCATCAACATTATCTCCACCCATGCCTTTGATCAGTTGGCTCTTCCCAAGAATTACATCTCCAAAACTGACGTAATCTTTCACTCTTTCAATGACACCACTGCCACGACCATTGGCACAGTCATCCTTCACATTTGTGTTGGTCCACGCACAGTCCCAGAGCTCTTTTATATCATCAAAGGAGAGTTTTAATACAACATGTTGTTGGGCTGACCCTGGATCCGTGCCATGGCCTGTGTCCCCTCCACCCTGCACCATTGTGTGAAATTTGAGCATGACGGGCAAGTCCACACCATTCTTGCTGACCCTTCACCCTTCAAGACTTGTAACACAACCTGCCGTCCAAATGACATTCTTATTCCTATCAAGTCATCAACTTCGGCACCGCCTCCATCTGCAGAAGCTTCAACCAGTTCGTAATCGGTGGTCACCCTCACCCCTCCTCTTCAAGCGATGACCAAAGACCCCATGGAAGATGTCTTCCAATGACTTTCTCTTGGGGAATATCGCTTGTTGGCCTTAGACATGTTCCAAACTCCACAAGAGTATGGACGCCTTCATCTCAGTCCCAGTTATGACCATCAGATCAGGATGGTCATGCCTTATGGTCCTCCTCATCTCTGAACCAACCTTGTCTATGTGGGGCTTAATCAAGCTCCTATCGACGGCAATCCTCTCCCTTCACCCCAACCTTTCACATCAGACTTCTCATTTCTTGGCAAACCTGCCTTTGCACACACTTACCTTTACAGGTGTGTATGGAAGGGTTTTGGTTTTGGACGCTATGAGCAGGGCTCCCATCAGCCTATTGAGCCTCTCAACGATGATGATGCCAAGAAATGGTATGGCCTGAGATATCACGACCCCACTCAGGCCCCTTCAGACCTTTGTCTCGAGCCACCCATTGACCAATCTCCTCTGGGCTCACCCATTTCTCATTTTTCACCTATGGAGTTGGTGGTTTCCATCCCTCCTAGTTTTTTTTCCATAAACACCATCCACCTGGAACCCCTGACCTATCAGCTCAATGGGGTGTCCAGGTCCTTCCCTCTCATTTATCCCAACATGATAGAGGATGAGTCGGTGACCATTCACACTATCCACTGCGTTGACGATGACGCCATCCTTTCCTACATGGGCACCGATGACTCTTTCATCCAGTGCTCCCTCCCTTTTGAGACCCAAGTTATGTTAAATGAATCAACCATTGACATCAACCTCCCTTCTTTCGATGTTTTTAACATCTTGAAGATTGGCCAATCTTTAGACGCTCAAGAGCAGCTTGACTATACCGAATTCCTCTCCGACCATAGCAAGGCCTTTGCCTAGACTTATAGTGACATGCCTAGCATCGATGCCACCATTGCTACCCATAACATTGTCACCAAACCAGAGGCTAAGCCTGTTAGGCAAAAGCTTTGAAAGATACATCCTCGTGTTGCGCTCTTTGTCAAAGAGGAGCTTCAGCGCCTTCTTTCTGTTTCTTTCATCCAGCCCATCAATTATCCACAGTGGGTCTCTAACATCGTCCCAGTCACCAAAGCAACTGGGGGGATTTGGATTTGCACAGACTATCGTGACCTTAATCTAGCCTGTCCCAAAGATGACTTCCCTCTTCCTAACATTGACCAGCTTGTTGATCTCACGGCCGATCATGAGATGCTATCTCTCATGGAAAGATTTTTAGGATACAACCAAATCTTGATCGCACTGGAAGATTAGCACAAGACTACCTTTATCACCCCATGGGGGACTTTTTGCTATCGCATCATGCCTTTCGACTTGAAGAATGTAGGCACCACTTATCAGCATGCCATGACTTATATTTTCCATGATCTCCTCCACAAAATCATGGAGGACTATGTGGATGACCTTCTCGGCAAGTCCAAGCTTTGTCGTGACCATTTAACCATTCTCAAGATCATCTTCTCTCATCTTCTTCAATACAATGTCTGCCTTAACTCAAAGAAATGCGTCTTTGGGGTCCTCTCAGGCAAGCTCCTCGGCTTCATCATTTCCTTCTGTGGCATCGAGATAGATCCCACCAAGATCCACGCTATCCTCGAGATGCCACCCCTGACCAATCTCAAGCAGCTTCACAGTCTACAAGGGAAGCTCCAGTCCATTCATCATTTCATCTCGCAGCTTTCAGACCGTTGCCAACCTTTTCATCACCTCCTTAAGAAGGACATCACCTTTAAATGGGATAAGGACTGTCAAGAGGCTTTTAAAGCCCTTAAACGCTATTTGGTCTCTCCACCAGTCCTCATTCCACCTAAAGATTTTTAGGTTGTGGAGCTAAAAGCTTCACTGATGCAGACATGGAGGAGGTTGCAGGATGAGTTGCTGAGTGTCAGAAGTCTTTGGCATTGGTCTGGCCAACCGATGTCGGCAGGTAGGCGACAGGAAGCAACCGACGTCGGTCATGGATCGGCCGGCGTCGGCGACCCCCAGGCAGACAGGGACCGACGTCGGTCACCTGTGTGGTTCGACTCTGAGCTAATTACGGGCAGTTAGCTAACGAACCAAGTGTTTGCATGATTAGAGCTATTTTTAGACTGAGAGCTGTGGATCTAATTATTGCAATTAGATGTCTAATTATTGTTTGGATGAGATCTATATAATAGACTCATGGTTGTATTGAAAAAGTGTTCTAGTTTGAGTTGAGCAAAGTTTGCTCCTTCTGTGTGTGAAGAGAGTAAGGGTGTTCCTCCTAGTTCCCTATCAGTACCAAGCTTGGTACTGGTTGGAGAATCACAAGGACTTGGTGAGGCAAGGACAAGGGTTCTTCAGGGTGTAGAGTGATCTACATGGTAAGTAAGATCATTGATATGCAGGTGTATGTGTGTGCAAAGTCAAGGTTCACAGGTGTGCAGAACCGTGTTTGATTTGCAGGTGTGCAAGATCATATAGACAGCAACACAACAGGGAGCAGTATCAGGCAAGATCTACTTGGAGTACAGGTGTGTACTTGGATAGAGCTAAGAGGAAGGCAAGGCAGTTCCTTCCATAAGTATGGTCTGTTGAGGTGCAGGTTATTGCAGGTTCATGGGAGATCTACTTGAAGTACTTTGAGTACTTGTGGAGTGCGTGGAGCACTTGTGGAGTGCGTGGAGCACAGGTGTAAGGTGAACACCAACTCAGTGTATGAGTTGGGTGTTGGGACCTAGTTGAGAGAGCTTTGAGGAGAGAATTACTGTTCACTTGAGGTGTGGGAAACTTCTGTAAGGTGGTGGAGAAGAAGTGGCATCTTCTTTATTGTATTCTTTTCTGTAAGAGTTATTAATACAAGTTGTGTATTGTCTCTCATATTCTGTGTTATTCTGAATTCTAGTTACTTCTTGATTCTGGTTATTTCTGCATATTAAGTTGCTTGAATTTTGGTAATCAATTGTGTGCTTCCAGGTTGGTCCTATTTCACCAACAAGGACATCACCTTTAAATGGGATAAGGACTGTCAAGAGGCTTTTAAAGCCCTTAAACGCTATTTGGTCTCTCCACTAGTCCTCATTCCACCTAAAGATGACCAACCCTTATACCTTTATATCTCTGCCACCAACCATTTGTTAGGTGCCATGATCGCGCACCGAGATGAGCATCACTGTGAGCAAGCGGTTTACTACATCAGCCGAACACTGGTCGACTATGAAATTTGGTATACTCATATCGAGAAACTCTATTTGGCGTTAGTCTTTTTCACTACCAAGCTCCATCACTATCTTCTCAACCACAAGACCTTTGTCATCACTCACACCAACCCTCTCAAGTATATGCACTCCAAGCCATATCAAAATCAACGTATGGCTCGGTGGCTCATGCTGCTTGCTGAGTTTGACCTCAAATTCATCCAGCAAAAATCTATCAAGGGGTAAACCATCGCTGACCAACTAGCAGATGCCCCTCTTCCCGACAATCAACCTTCGCAGTGTGAATTCCCTGATGAATCTATCACCGTGCTTTCCACCGATGACACCGTCTACCAAATGACCATGTTATTTGACGGCTCCAAATGTCAACTCGGTGGGGGTGCGGGTTTCATTCTCATCCCACTCGAAGGTGAGCCCATGCCTCTATCTTTCAAGCTCGACTTTGATTGTACCAATAATATGGCTGAATATGAGGCCTTAATTTTGGGACTTTAGACTATCCTTTCTCTCAGCATCAAGTCTATCAACATCTTCGGTGACTTGCAGCTCATCGTCAATCAAGTCAACGGTTCATACCTCTGCAAAAATGAAGTTTTGCAAAGGTATAAAAACCGTGCTAACCTTCTTCTAGCGTCTTTTGACCATTACCTATTGCATACTATTCCTTGATCCATGAATAAGTTTGTAGACACCATGGCTTCTCTTGCTTCACATATCCCATCTTCATCATCGTCATCTTGACTTTTTATCATGGTGCATCGTGTACCGTTGCCTTCATACATCTCTCCTCACATCAACTATATCAACAACATCAATTCTAGTCCACGAGATGATTGGTATAAGCAACTTGCAGACTACTTGTCTCATTCTGTCATTCCTCCCCATCTCTCTAGCAATGCGCGGTGAGCTTTCATCAAGCGCATAGCTCGCTACACCATGCTAGGGGGTCTTTTCTATAAGTGAGGCTTCGGTGGCCTCCTTATTTTCTATCTCACCTCCACTAAAGCCTCTCATGCCATAAAACAAGTCCACGATGGGATTTATGGTAGACACTTCAGTGGGAACTCGATCGCCAAGCGCATCCTTCGCTTGGGCTATTATTGGCCCACCCTTCATCAAGACTGTAGTGACTATGTTCGATGTTGCATCAAGTGTCAATAGCACTCTAACTTGCTTCATCTCCCTAGCCACGCCTTACAAGTCACTCAATATTTATGGCCCTTTTCTTAGTAGGGCTTAGATCTCATCGGTGAGATTAACCCTCTCGTCTCTTCGTCATCAGTCCATCATCACCGCCACCGAGTATTTCACCAAGTGGGTGGAAGCCATTCCTCTCATCTCCACAAAAGCCAATAAAATTGTCGACTTCATCAGCAGCCACATCATCTGTCATTTCAGTGTCCCTCACAAAATCATCACCGACAACGGCAAGTCCTTCAAAAACAAGACTATCCAAAAGCTATGCGACTCATTCGGCATCAAACTCAGCTTTTCTTCACCTTACTACCCACAAGCAAATGGGCAGGTCGAGGCTTCCAACAAAATTCTAACTAAAATTCTCATGAAGGTGGTCAATGACATAGGGAGGGATTGGCACATTCACATTTCTTTCGCTTTGTGGGCCTACCACACTAGCATCTGAACCTCTACGGGTGCTACCCCTTTCTCTCTAGTGTACGGAATAGAGGCTGTCTTACCTCTCAAAGTATAGATCCCATCTCTCCGCATCTCCCTGCATGACATTCTATCCAATGATGACTTTCGTCAAGATCGCTTAGCTCAACTTGAGTTACTTGACGAGCGTCGTCTTGCTGCTGTCAATCATCTCCATGTCTTCAAAATCACATATAGCGAGCCTACGACAAAAATTTGTGAGAATGAGATTTCAACATCAGAGACCTCATCCTCAAAGAAAATCAACACATGACCAATATGGAGCGAAGTAAATGAGGCAAATTCACCCCTAATTGGCTCAGACCTTTCATCATCATGCACAAGTATGGGTCAGGGACTTATCGTCTGTCATCTCTTGACGGATGGCCAGAACTTGAGCCTCTTAATGCGTTGCATCTATGACCATTCTTCTGTTAGTCGAGTACTCATCCACTTGATATTTAACTTGAGCTCGTCCCTTGAGCAATCCTCATTCCTTTCAACCCTATTCCCCTTAACAAGTCCTCTATAACCCTTTTATGACACATGGATGCTTTGTCCTAATAAAAGGGAGCCCTTGAACTTCTATAGTCTTGTCCATGACTCCAAATTCTATCAAAAAAAAACAAAAAAAATCAAGATGTCAAAAAATATCCAAGGTCACCAAAACAAATCAAAAGATAGACTGCTCCCTCGAAGGATAGCTGTACTATCATTGCTATAGCTAATAGACTGATCCCTCAAAGGACAGCTATTCAAACATTATATAAAGAAAAAATATAGACCACTCCCTCAAAGGATGGCTATGACTAAATCTTGCTACAAACAACACCTTTCTTAGAAGCTTCCCGCATTAATTAGCTTCACAAATGACCACCAAGCAAATGACATCTCTATGCAGACTTCTCGCATCGATCAGTCTGCACCAAAAAAAAAAAAAAAGAGTCATGGACTTGGCTTGTAGTTATCTCAGGGTCTCCTATCAAAGGGGACATGGTTATCCCTACTCTTAAAATGGGTTACCCCATCCTCCTATTACTTGCTCAAGGGACTTCAAGCTCACTTTAATGTCAAAGTGATTAGATTACCATTCTAACACAATTTATGGTCACCGACACAATGCATGAATGGGGCTCTTGGTTCTAACAACCCCTATCTATGCTGTCATTTTGGTCCTTGTCAATGAAAGTGCAATTTGCCTTTCACCATCTTTTCACCTTTGGTCACCAAACCCAAACCATTTTCAGACCAGCATCATGACACCATCATCATCATAGTCCATTTTCACATAGTTTCTATGGACAACAACACACATGGAAACTATTGACCAGACACAATTTATGTTAAGCATAAACCAATACTTGCTAAAGCATAAATAGATCGCAATTCATTTTTATCATACATCCATCATGACTATGGACAATTGCTAGGGATGAAGGACCCTTGACCAATGTTACAAAATACACCATTTGTAGCATCATCTTATCCTCATCATTTCGACACATGACCAAACCAATCATCGACCAATCTTCTCAACTAGTTCGAACTACATTGGTCTGAGGCCCTAAGACCAGGGCTATGTAGGCAGCACTTAGATGACATGATGTCTTTTGGGGTTAGCTCAACCATCTTGTTTGTTCGTCTCTTAGATGGACAAACCCCTTTTCTCCTTCACCACTCGACCTTGACCTTAACCAAGACCAGTATATCAACCACTTTGACCACCTGTCTACCACTCAGACCCTTTGTTTGAACTACATTGGTCTGAGGCCCTAAAACTAGGGCTATGTAGGCAGCACTCAGATAACACGACATTTTTTGGGGTTAGCTTGACCACCCTCATTTGTTCATCTCCCTGATGGGCAAACCCTTCCTCTTCTTGACCATGACCTTGACCTCGTCCAAAACCAATCCTTGACCTTGACCTTAACCAAGACCAGTCTATCAACCACTTTGACCAAGACCAATCAATCTCTTTGACCCTTCCTCCCTTTTAGGGAGAACTACATTGGCCTGAGGCCCTTCACACAAGGGCTATGTAGGTAGCACTCAGATCACATGACGTCTTCTGAGGTTAGCTCAGCCACATCCTTTCGTCCAACCATCCACCTTGACCAAAGACCATTGGAGATCATAGCTATCTCTCCTGACCATGACCACTCCCAAGACAATGTTGCCTTGGTTGTTTTTACATGTATGCTACCCCACGACTAGTTAGCAAATTGTGCACAGACTATTTTTGACCTTCACAAGTATAGGATCATGAGCCGGTTGATCCCTACTACTTGTGGCATTTTCGTGTTTCTGGGAGCACTTCTTGAGCCTAGGATACCTAGAACACGATGACCATTTGGAGCTTCAGCTTAGATTGAATAACCCAATCAGCAGATGACTAAATGTTGGGGCCCAGTTATTTCAATTTTGGCACTCCTTGACCCTCGACATGTGACAATTTGACTTGACCATCCCGTGAAGTGGTATACGTGCAATCACGACTATTGCAGCATTTTCACTCACCCTCTCTCTATCTATCTCTCTGTCAAATCGACACTCAATCTCTGGTCCCCTTCCCTCGACTCTCGCTTTGAGGGGGGAACACCTCATCCCATACCTGGGGCAACCAACTCCTATTTTTGTCTTGCAGTTCATCAAGAACAACCAACAAGACAAAAAGGGGCAAATGTAGACACTGAAATGTGTCTACACCTTGGTCATCTTTCATCCTCCCCCCTTGTCCCTCGTCGACCCATGTCCTAACCCTTATCCTAGTCCCCTCCATTCATTAAATTAAAATAACTTAAACATTTTAATTTAGTGGCCCCCTTTCCACCTCACCCTTGCCACCTTGGATCCCCCCACCTCTCTCCTAGCTTTTATGGCCCAAATCTCCCCTTTATCCTTCCTCCCGTGCCCATTTAAGCCTTCTCACGACCGTTTTCCCATGGCCCCTTGACCCGACGGCATGCAAGAACGGACAGAGGCTAATTTTAGTCTTTATGCCTGTTTTGACCTCGCTGACGTCGGTCATTATTCGGCTGACGCCGGCAATTCTATCGGCATTGGAAACCTTCAAAATGGTTTTTTGCAACCATTCTACACCCCCACGAACAGAATCCTCTTGGCACTTTGGCATTCACATTCTTCTTTCTCTCCACCTCGTACAGCAATAGCAGTAGGTACAGGCACTCTACATTAGTGATTTCTTCTTGCAATAAGTCTTCTGTAGCTCCAACAACAGGCTCCTCTATTCTTCAACCGGCAAGCAAAAAGGTAAGCAATTTCATTGTTTTATTTCATTCTTTCATTTAATTTCAATTATCTATCCTATCCACTATCTACCACTTGCTCTGTCCTTCCCCTGAGAGGCTGAAAAGCCTTCTCAGACCCCTATCTCCCGTCCATCTTCCCTTTGCCTTGTCACCCTTTCAGTCTAGTCCCACACAACTTCCTCAATCCCTCAGGCCCAAGACAAATTCCTCAGACCTCCAAGCAATCCTTCAGACCTCTGAATAGACCTCCTTGACCCTCAGACAAAACCATAGTCCATTCTGCATGTCCATAGACCCTATCCATAGTCCTGAAACCTGGCCCGACCCATCTCTGACTACTGCCCCAACCGACCTCAGCCAATGCCCCTACCAACATCGGTAGTATAACCGACGTCAGTGACCTTCCTGACCGACGCTGGCAACACCCCCGACCTCGGTGATTGTGCAAAGGCAGACAGCTTCTAAACAGGTACGCATTTGTCTTAAGTTCTTTCTTTCTGTTTTCCATCATTTATCATTTTCTATTTTTAATCAACAGTCTATTTTAACAGTGGACTGACATCCTCCAAGAAGCCTTTGTGCTTCTAGGACCAAGCTCTTGCTTGGCAGTCCACTCTTTTGTCATCTAACATTCTTCGTGTTTAGTGTCTTTCTCTTTCAGGTGTCATTCCTCCACAGCCAAAGAGGAGTACCTTCCTTCGTCTGAATTCTGGTGCACAACGTCTACAATTTGGGTACGTACAAACCCCTCGTCCCTTTTCTTTAAGTTTCTCATTTCTCTATCTTTTGAATGTAGAAAGCGATTTAGCGTAGAAACACTATTCTTAGACCTAGTATTAGAGGACACACTAGCATTCATATTACTTACATTCCCAAATGATTGATGGCAAAAAAATATCCTTAAAAATGATTTATAAGAGTATAATTTGATTTTTTTTGTCCATTTTCCATTCCATTTTTCATTTAAATATAAAAATTTGGAACTTGAGGTACTTTGCTACCTTGCATTGTCATGTCTTGACTAGGCATTTCATTGGCATATGCAACTTGACCTTGATTTTGGTCATAGGAGGGATAGCATGGTTTTTATTGAACAAATTGTTTTGAGTGGGAACAAGAGATTTGAAATATTATGGGGAATTAGTATTATAACTTTGGTAAGGTCTAGCTTGAGTGATTTGACCTTGTCCTTGATTAATACCTTGAAAAGGAGGCCTATTTGTTTGCCCAAAATGATTGTAGGATTGGTATGGCCTATAAATTTGAGCTTGTTTCATTTTGAGGGAAACCAATCCATTAGTAATATTTTAGAGCAAAATATTGAATTTATGGATCTCATTTGTGGGGGCAATGGCAAACTTTTCTTGACTAGGCAAAAGCACCAAGGTAGGTAATGCAACTTGACTAGGAGGCTGCAAATTAGGGAACAATGGCATTGGTGGCCTTTGAGCAATATTCCCTACTTGAACAATATAATTCTCAGCATTGATGTCTATCTCATACGTTTCAAGTAGTATATTCCCACCCATGGATTGAATCATCATGGATACATCACTATTCAATGATTTTTGATAGTACAAGAAGGCATAATTTGGAGTAGGTCTCATAAGGGTTGGGATCTTATCCCATATATTTTTAAATATAGTGTTAAAATATTGCATAAAATCTTTTGGTTCCCTCTTTATAGTGGTAAATTGCTCCGATAGTGATTAATGATCACTCTTCTCTTCAAACCTCTTAGTCAATAGATCTCCTAGTTCATCCCATGAGCCAATAGAATTTCAAGGTAGAGTCCCATACCAATCTAAGGCCTTACCTTTGAAAGAAAATTACAATATCCTAATAGCCACATTATCTTGAGTGATATTATGGATAGTACATAATATTTTTATGTTTCTAATGTGCGCAATGGGAGTAATAAGACCTTCTCCACTAAAATATGGAACACTCTTACAGGCTGCTCTTGGAATTTGGTCATATTGGGAAATATTTAAAGGAGATAATCTAGTGAAAGGTAAAAAAGGTTGGCTTGTAGCCATATTGGAATATATACTATGGGTATTAGATTTTTAACTTATTAGGAAATTGGACTTCTTAAACACCAACTCTCTTGAATAAGGATGAGTATTCACAAATTTAAACCTCTTGATAGAATATAAAGGCAATTGCATAAAATCAAAGGGTATACATTTAGCATGGAAATTATGGAATGATCAAAAACCAAAGAGTTGAAAACTTTAGTGGATTCACCAAGTATTGAATGTGGATATTCTTATAGTTGCAACTATGCTAAGACCAACACCAATCTTGGATAATATTTTATGACTTAGTGTCCCACTGGGTGTGCCATAAACTATTATCACTTGTATTTTCACCCCTTGAGAAGGTTAATATATCTCCTCATCCAAGTGTCACAATGGAAACATCTCTCTTGCTATGGGTAATAATTTATCGAGATGAATCTCTAAAAGGGCTAGTTTCCTTGATGCACTCTTTGAAACACTCTTTTACCTATCAATTTTGCATAAAAAGGGTTAATAAGACAAAATAATAAAGCTAAATGTGATGAAAAAATATTTAATTTCCTCATATTTATTGAAATTTTACCACTTAAAGCAAAAAAAATCTTTTCTTCACACAAAACTCATAACATAAGACAAATTGTTACATCAATGTTTCATATGCTAGGTTCAAAAGGGCATTTTGATACTTAGGAGGGTAATAGATTATTAATTGGTAGAATAAAATCATGAACCACTTATAGTAAACTTATAAACTTAGACAAGAACACTAAAAAACACCTGTAACAATTGCTTTTCTACGCTCTTGGTGAACAATCAAGGATAACATGCTAGAAAAGATCATCTTCTACTAGACAAGACCAACAAGATTGAAATAAAAATCAATTGTAAAACATGTAAGTAGGAAAAATAAATTTTTTATTTATTAAATATTAATTCAAGTACAAAATTATCTATGTTTTCACCATTAACCAATGGAGGCTACTAAAAATAGCCAAAAGAGTCAATATTTATAGCCTTTGAGAGAAGAACAAGATAAGGGAAGTCCAAAGTTAACTTGAACACTTGTAAATATATTAAAACATGTTAAAATTTAATGAGAAAGAGGTATGGGATAAACCATACAATTTTAGGAGGCCCAAATTTCCATACAAGTCATGAAACCTATGAAAAGTGTCATAAAACTCTCTATCTTGGCCTAGAAAATTGCCTTCATAATTTGAACCTATTTGAAAATCCAAAAAATAAATAGGGATAGGTATGATGATTTTAATTATAAGTAATACCTTTATACATGCCTCTCCATTCATTGGTTTTAGTAATACTCATATGAAAACTCTTGGAAGGAAGCCATCACTGTTTACAGTCTAAATTTTTTTTTTTCAGTCACCCCTCATACTTGGCCTCAAAATTAGATTTAATTTTGCATGAAAATCCATTGGATGGAGTGAATTAAAATTTCAAAGAATATCCATGGCCTTATACTGCTCAAGTACACCTTAAAAAGGTTCACACTTAGAGTTTTCACCCTTCTCACCCTTGTGTCCACTATGCTAGTTTTGACTGGCTAAGATGAGAGCTATTATTTGAAACATTAGGGAATATAGAGTTATAAAAACTATACATATTTATCCAAACTTTATTTCATCTTTTAGAACCTCCTGTACCCTACATAATACATAAAATAGTTAGAAAAACCTTATTTTGTACCCCATTTGTATAATTCTGTACAACTCATCTTGGTGGAAGATAGTATGAAGTATTAACATGAATGTTACAATAGATTTCATGGTCAAAATATGTCATTAGGATATCTTTCCAAGCTTGTTTTCTTCATCGGGTCTAGACTGAGGGTTTAATAGGGTTTTAGGCATTTTTTGGTCTTAAGATTTGTTCATAAAGATTTGAAATTATAAATATCAAAAAATGAAAAAAAACATGGTTTTAAGGGACCCAAATAACCCCTCAGATTTCCTTTTATTCCCATGAAAATTCTTATAAAATATATGAGCACTTTAAGACACTCCATAGAGCTTATTTTTACCTTTCTTGCATGTTTGAACTCCTTTTGAGCTATAATTAGCTTTACTTAGGTTATTATACATAATAAAAGTTCAAACATGTATATTGACACCTCTTAAACATGTATCAATCAACTAGATATAACTCCAAGAGTTATAAGTGAATATGGACCCGAATTGGCTCTAGGTCCCTTGAAGGCCTATTGCGTTTGGCATGCACCTTGCAAGTTTGAGCTACTTAAACTGATATATTATGGTTATGATGGTATATAATTCCTATTAATTCTTAATTAAATCTTTTAAAACCATCACATAACCTCCCAAGCACTCCACTTATTCCTTTTCTCTCATTCACTAACCAAACCTAGTGAAAACTTGCCTAGTTGGACTGAGTGTAGGGGTATTTTGGTCATCTTAAAATGTATGATCTTTAATTATTGATTCTATATCATCTAATTTAATTAAATATACCTCATAATCTTTTTATTAAGGTTCCAAAATATCCATATCAATCCCTTTGTCCATTTTGTACTCCCTAGCTTGCTTTGTTAAACCCCGATTTTCCTAGACTGGCTAACCTCTGAGATAAAACAATGAGGTATATAACTTATCAAAAAGGAAAAGTTATTATTTTTAGAGTTTTTAAATGTTATTATTATTATTTTTACAAAAGGTTTTATTTTTATTATTTTATTTAGGTGCATAACTAACTCAAAATGCCAAAAAAAGGCCTCTAAAAAGCTTATTTTCTTGCTTTTTATTCAAATCCTCCTAAAGAGTGACCTATCCAAGTTAAACCAATGATTATATTTTATTTAAATTTTTTAATAATTCTAAATTAATTATTATTAATGTTTGTATTCACCTAAAACACTTCTCTTCTATTGATTCTTTATATTCATCTATTGAGCAAACATGGTTTCCTAGCCCACAATACAGACTGTTGCCCTTTGGACAAGTAAGGAATCTATATGATCACCTTGGTAGAGTGTTGGTATTGTGGAAAAACATTTTTGCCTATCGTTAATCACTTTTCATTGGTTGTGACCATTTTCCATCCCCCTAGACAAGTTCACGTCTTACACTACCTTCATTAGCTTACACTTTGCTGTAGGTGTATACAAGGGTTTTGGGGACCTATGTAGGTTTTTTTCTCTCTTGTTTTTAGATTATTAAGTCACAAAAATATTAATTTATGTGGTCACACACTAATTTATCAGGTCTAAACTCCCATGTGGCCTTACCTACACTTTTGGCTATAACTAAGTCCTCCATTGTCTGTTAACTAAGACATCCTAATTTTGCCCCTACCTGTAAGTTACCATGATTTATCTAGAGATTATCAAGATCTTAATAGATATGGATAAGGTTTATATAGGTTTAATTAATCATATTAACCTCCCAAGCATTCAACATGCAGTTTTAAATTCACTAGATTGAGTTTTTTCTTAGAGGATTGATAAACCCTGCCTATAGACTACTGTAGGTCACATGAGCTCACTTAGACCTTTTTCATGATGTGTAGAGGATTTCATTGAATCCTTGTGGGTATAAAAATGTATGATTGAAATATAATTATTCTTTGGAAGCCTTCAAACACCATCTTAGCATCAACTTTAGGTCACTATCCTATATTGAGATACTCTACCCTTTGACCCTACTTTAGGTTACCTTTGCTTTAACTGAGACTGATCATGATGTGAAAAGAGCTACTTAAACCCCCATTTAGGTCACAAAAACTCTATACTCACCTTGGACTCACTTGTATGCTCTTTGGAAGCACAAATCATGTTCTCTTGCTTAAACTAAGAAACCTCTTCTGTAGTTGTGTATTTCTCATTAAAGGGACACATGTAGGTAGTCATAGGGGTTGCATAGCCATTTTTCAATCTTACCTTGCTAACCTTCAAGACATTTGTGCATTTTTTCACCAGTTGAACCATCTTAGTCATGAGGGTTTGTCCTTTGTTTCTCCTTAAAGTGTAAAAAATTCATTTGCAACCTCAGACCTGTAGATATAATTGTAATATTTTAGTGCTTTTATAGGCCACTTGAAGGTTCCCAACTCCTAAATTTTCTTCACTTTCTGACCCTTATTTTTTTGTAGGGGTCTTGTCTATAGTAGAGGATATCAAATTCACATATTTATATGCCTTAAAACACATTGAAATCATGTTGAAATAGGTTTATTAAAACCCCTAGACCTCTATTTTGACCTTTTGGGGCAATTTTCCTAGAATAAAGTCTCCATCCCAAACAACCTATATTATTCTTTCATTTGTCCTTTTAAAACCTCCAACAAGTCTACAAGGGTCAAGTCACATGTTCAAATAAAAAATGAGGCCTTTTTAATGTTTCAAATATCCACAAAATAATCATTAAGGCTATGTTCATACACTTGTAGATGAACATCTCAATCACATGCAATAAAGCTTCTATAGTTGTCATAGAACGAGCAGTATACATTGTCATTTTATTCCAATGGTCTAAGGCCTCCTTAAAGAACCTCAAATGAATTTTTCATATCTAAAAAGGATTGAAACCAATACTAAGGCTATGATGATATCATCGTGAGATGCCTATATATGAAAATGAGTTGAATGTGGACAATAAGTGTGGAATAGAGTAATAAGGTGGATATAAGGCCTCATGGGCAACTTAAACCTATTTTAAACCTTCAAAATTCATGATTTACTACAAGGACATCCTAGGAAAAGCTTCAAAAATTCCTTACAATGTGAAAATCACCTACATATACATGGAATAGAACAAGCAGAGGCATCTCATAGCTGTTTTAGCATGGTGAATGAGCTTGTGAACACACTTGCACTTTTTATAAACATTTAAATGGAAATTTTCAAACTCCTAATGGATTTAAAAACTAATAAACCTTGATTACTATACAATTAATAAGTTGAAAAATCTTTAAGCCTATGACTAGAAGTGAACTTGGGCAAAGAGTTGACAATGGAGAAAGACAAGATTGCAAGTTACCTAAAAGATGACATGGTGAAACCAAAACATTGAAGGATGTGGTCAGATTACCCTAAGTCCTATGTAAAATCATTTACCAACTACATGAGACCTCTATAAGAAAATAACACTCGATAAAGAAGAAGAATTTTTCCTGAGACTGCACATGGTGGCACCTTCCTATAACATGGAACACTTACTCATCAAAACATTATGAAATATGAAAATAATAATGGATACCATATAAAGAGGTATCCAAAATATTCTAGAAACAACATCATAATTGGTTCATACGTATTTGACCAAAATAGAGAAAAACTTATAGGGTGCATGAAATAACTACTAGAAAATTACAGTCAACTTGATGAGGATGGTTCATGAATAAAAATCCACCATTATTAAAAATATTTATATGTAAATGAATTTATCTAAGTTTAATACAACATAACATAAGCATTTGACTTGAAACTCCTTGAGCTATCCATACTGAACAAAAACCTAAAGGTCACTTCTGTATGTTTAGAAAACTAAGAAAAGAGCAGAATAGTTTTGGATTTAAAATGACACTTATATAGAAAATAAAATGTATAAATAAGTGTTATGAAGGTGAATAGGCCTTCTATGATATTTTACCACATGGCACACTTCCCCATAGGCTATACAAGTGCCATTTTCTCCCTTTTTTAGATAATTTTTTGGATTTCAATTAGACAACATAAAATATTCTAATGTAACTAACATACCTGAAAATTAAACTAGCCTCTTGGACATTTTAAATAAAAATAAGACACCTGATCACCTTGAGAATCATGCCACTTGTATTTATGACTCTTAAAAGCACATTAAATGACTCAAAATGACAAATAAGCTAATGAAACCATGAATAAGGATAGAAATACATTAGATAACATAAATTTGACCATAATATATCATATGAAAAATATTTATACCCATATAATATCTAAAACCAAGTTTTTACCTATAGGGGTCCAAATTTGACCTAAAAGTCAAATTTGGTCAACACTACCTACACAAAAATGTCCACTAGAATGGCTAAGGGAGAGAGCAAAAATCTTGGCCTCAATTATGAATTAATGAAAGTATATGTCTTTATGTCAATACCATCATTTCCTCCTTCCATCCCACCATAAATAGTTAATTATCATGCATTAGGTGGATAATGGAATGTAGAAGATGAAATGATTGATTTAGACACTGATGAGGAAATAGTAGAAAATGCAGTCGAAGATATTGAGTATATCTAAATTAAAATTAATGAACAAAAAAATTCAATATCAACATTTCTAAAATTACCAACATAAAGCATTGTAAATAAATAAATAAATTAAAAGAGTTTAGAAAACTCTCACCTAGGGTCAAATCTATAAACCATTACCACAGTAAAATCCATTGATGCATTCTCAAAAAATATCTTAGTATATTATACATAAATATATCATACAATAATAAATTATCTATTTCACAAGAATTTGTCAAATATAATGAATGTGCCTTGCATATATAGGCAAGAAAGATCAATTATAACCAAGAGATCAAGCTCAAAGATCAAACATAACTAAGATATCAAGTTAAGAGATCAAACCTAGGACTAAGAGATAACTATCCTTAAAGGATAGAGATAAATAGAAAGTATCTCCATAATATTTAAGAGATAAATATGTAATATATCATAATATATAAAATAAAATAAATGAAATATCCACACATAAGTGGGTGGGAATAACTAAATACCTAGGTGAACATGAGCTAAGGTAAACAACCTACTCTAACATCATCCCTCCTCCCCCTTGCCACAAGTGAAGATAAGGGCTAAAAATAAAGTGGCATATCCATAGTATGAGTCTCGATAATAAGGCTTCATTAGGTACTCATATACAATATATCCATGAAGTAATCTCTCATAAAGTGGAGAAATGGAGAAAACTAGTAAGAAAAAAACTCCCCCCCCCCAAAAAAAAAGGAGAAAATGGGTCTCAACAGCAAGGCTTGATGAGGTACCCATGCAAAAAATAAGATGTAGTTTAAAGACAAGTGTTCTTATGCATGCTAATCCATCTTGCCTAAGTACATGGATGTCGAGTTATTGTAACTTCTCAGTCTAAGTAAGAATGGTGTTTAATACAAGGATCAGTGAACACAAACACTGTACTCCAGAATACTAGATAGAATGATAAACCTGAGGAAGCATTAATTGAACACCCTCCCTCAATACTGAATCAAGAGAATATGGGAATGAGAGTCTCTAAATAATTGGATTGAAAATGGTGAGAAGTCAAAACAAAGAGTGGTTTGGATGCCACATTAACTAATTTCTATTTCACCCATGGAAATGAAAAACATAGGGAAATTTAGTAGGTAATCTCCCATGGTGAGTTTAATATTATTTCATTTCCATGAATAGCTGATTGTACCCCCATCTATAATCATAACATGCAATTTTAGAGATGGCTTAAAAAAATATTTCAAGAGTACTCCAAACTTATGTTTGATGAATTTATGATTACTTATAAAGTCAATCAATACTATCACCTTTTATTTTTTCAATAAACCCACTACCTTGAGGTTTTTTAGGGTGATAATACCTAAAATTACATGGAAAGATCATTTCTTTCAGATCTTCTAACTTGTAATATATCTCATCAATAATACCTGATGTGCCTTCTTCATCTTATTCTTCTTAATAAGGACCGTTAACATAGAAAAACTCTTTTTGACAGATTTATGTCCTTGACTATTTTTGATGTCATAATTAAAACATAACCCTTTTGAAATTTTTATTCAAATTATTGAGGTGTCAATATGGCATACCATTGGAATGATGGTGTTGATATGTTATGATCTCTAATATTAATCAATGTTTTCCTCTTGTTTGATAAGAAGTTTTACTCTACCCTATGTGCCATGATAATAGAATAAAAAAATTAAGTAGATGAAACATGCTTACCTCATGTTGAATGTGGTCCTTGAGACTACTAATAAACATGTTGTTTAGGTTATCATCCACAATCATCTCCACATGCAAAAATAGGTTTTGAAATTGATGAATATAATCCTTGATTGATCATGTTTTCCATAATTTTTCAAATTGGTTGAAGTAATTTTCTACCACACTAATTCTATAGTGTGTTTGTAGCTCCTTTGTAAAAATTGACCAAATGACACTAAGAACATTCTTCTTGTTTTGAACACATAACCATTGATATCGAATGAATGGTTTAGGTTCTAGATATAAATATTCCATTACCACATTTTATCCACACATGATTTGATGTATATCAAAAACTTTCTCCATTTGGTTAATCAAGGTGATTAAATCCTTTCTATCAAACTTATACATTTCTAATATTTACATCATGTATCATGGTTTTGATGTAATTGGATTAAAATTGGGCTAGCTAGAAGATACACTTTAGTTTGGTTATGTAGTGGTGATATGTGGTTGGTGTTTCTAATTATTTTTCAAAACCATCATGATCTTTTCCAATTCCACAATGATGTTTTTCATATATCCTTTGATTGTACATATATTAGATTGCATATTTTTCACATTATACTCAAGTTGGATCACTTTGTGATCTATCACAAAAAACCTTGGAATAAGAGATCCAATAAATCCCATTTCTAAATCCATCTCTTCTTTTATAGGATTTTCACCTAGAGATTTACAACCCTTGCCTCAACCCCTAATTTGCAGTCCTATCATACCAAGGCTTGACAATGTCAAATTTGATTTTTAATTTTGACCAAAAGGTGTCTAAGCTATCAGCCTCAAATAAAAAAATTTAAATAATAACTCCCACTATATTTTTTCAAGCTTTTCGATAATGTGAATAAATAGTAAAAAATTATTAAAATGTGACATGTAGAGCAAATTTGTGAAAAAAGCTAAAATCATAATGACTCGATAAAAAACTATCACCAAACCTTAATTTTATTATTGTTACATCCATGGATGATTATCTAACTCTATTAAAATAAAAATTTGTAACGGGTTACAAGATATAGGTGATTCTCCAAAATTAGGGGTTCACCCACACTTTTACCCAAATTGAAGCTTTGATATAAATTAGAATCATAGAAATAGACCATGGTTATAATGAAATTGCTTCAAATATAAAATAGAATGATAACAATAGATCACAATATGACCAAAATAGAGTAGAATCTATGAATAAATGATGAGCCACAAACCTCCTAAACTATAAAATAATAACAAAATTCAAAATATGATCTTCAAATACTAACCACTACCTCATATATATAGCCTAATTATGTTATGGACACACCCTAGGCTGAATCTACTATGAATATGAAACTATAGAAATTATAATATGACTCAATTAAGGGTTATGCTAGCCATTAGTCAACCACACATATCCCCATATATGCTATAGGTTAGGGGTGTATCAAGAAGACTTATTTGAAAAAGGTATTTAAATATATACATAAGAGAAGTTGAACTAACAATGTACATATTTGAATCCCTTAACTAATGATACTTCATTATTCCTCTTTCCATCTTTGAGTTTCATTTATAAACATCTCTGAGATAACTTATCTTAGGTTGAGCTTCCCTATTCTTCCTAAATTTGATTCTAATAATTTGACACAATCCTTAGCCAAGTTAAGATACTTCTTTATCTAAGTGAAAGTAAAGCACTATCAAGTATTCAAGCCATCTCTAGATGCATACATGTATCAAAAGGAGCACAATCTCAAAAGTCAATCTAAGTGGGAGAACTACATGGGCTGATTTTTCTCTTCAGAATATTGGATACACAGGCAATGATCAATCATCATGGGGGTGATTAAGGTCAGCCCAACCCATTACACTCCCCCTTTCTCTTTGAAAATTTTTAACTATTAAAATACCTTTTAGGTTTTCAAATTTAAATAAATTATTTTAGGTCATTCACATGAATCCCAAGGTCAAATTTCTACAAGCATGCATTTTTTATGTAAGTACTAGTGATTGTGCCCTAATTTGCATGATTTTTCATAGAGGGCACAATCAACTAGTAGAGGAAAATAGTGTTAGTCAATCTTTCCCCTACCAGTCGATCTTGAACATCAAAAATTATAGTCATAGTTCATATGGCACAACCAAAACATATATGAATTGATCAGTTTTATCCATTAGTCAGTCATACATAGTCTACATATTAATAAAAAATAACAAAGTCTCATAAGTCCTCTTGTGTTGTTCATAGTTAGCTTTAATTTATTTATTTTTTACTTTGTCTATTAAATTACATAGCTTCCATTTTGATAGTTTAAATCTATTTTAAAACATTTTTTATCTTTCAAATTATTTTATCTTAATTAGAGTTAATACACTAATTAATTACAAATTCTAATAAAACATATTGGTGAACCTACACTTTTTATTTGAGTATTGATTCATTTTTTTATTAGTGTTTAGATAAATTCTCGAGCATTTAACACTAAAATGAATTATTTCAACCTTGTAACTAATATCTAACACTAAAATAATTTGATTTTGACCTTAGATTAAATAGATTATATCAAAATCATTTTATTTTGACCTTAGAATTTATATCTGACATTGAAAGCATTTTATTTGACCTTGGATTTCAAGAGAATTTACTGATCTCCATGCATAATTTATTTCCTTTTTCTAGGATCTAATTTTTTTTTTTTGCTACTTAATTTTCAATTTAAAAAGAATATATGGCTATATTGGATGGGCATTTTTTGTTTCAAGTTTTTTTTAGTTTCTATTACATGTTATCTTCCATTAATTAGGGACATCATTAACAATCATGTAATAAAGTGAATTAAATCCAATAAGGATAAACACTTAATGAATAATCTCAATATATTTTAATGTCTTTTTATAATATACAAACTATGTGTATGGTTATACTACACAAAGGGGATAGATAATTTTTACTATTGTATCAAACTCCCCTCAACCCCCTCTACCTCCCACAAAGACAACCAAAGGTTCTCATATTCTAGATCAAATACAACATACCATGCTAAGATTTATTTATTATATTTACTTTAGACAATGCTTGTCTATAAACATCTCCTTTATAGGGCATTAAAAAAAACCATGGTAACAAGTGATGCAAAACCCCCTTATATTTCTTTCATTGTTAATACATATCATGGACCAAATAAAGTATATCCTTTGAGAAATAAGATCTACCTCCTAAGTATATAATAGATTCACACCTTCCATTATATATTCAAATATTAACTCAAAATGAGGTGGTCAAATGAGTATTGGTTTATAAAGGATCAAGATTCAATATTTTTATATATATATCCTCAAATGATTGGGTATAAAATATAATGATCTTATTCCTTTTAATATGTATATTCAAGGATTTGATAATAGCCCAAGGAACTATTAGGAAAAACTACATTGCCTATCCTAGTGGGTCCTATAACAATGGATATAATTTTCCAAGTTCTGCCAAATGATCTTAATTATAATATACTATTGGGGAGACTGCATATTTATAAAATGTATGTAGTGCCATATAATCTTCATGCATGTTTAAAGTTCATTTATCAATGATACATTTATACATGGCCATTAAACAAATAACCATTTAAGTATTGTGCATTGATGCAACTTGAGGATAAATATATTCCTCATATGTAATAACATGTGAAACAATTCAAATCAATTAACCAACCAATTTTATATTATTCTCTAACAACATCATCAACCAACTATAGTCAATATAGTTTTGGGTTTACATGGTGAAAAACATTAAGATATATAGGAGAAGGGTTGGGAACACACACAAAATGTATTATTTATCTATTCAATTAGTGTAACCAAAAGGATGATAAAATCTAGCTTATTTTGAATAATTAGACCAATCAAGTAAATAATCATCCACATCATTTACTATTTATACACATTTCCTCAAAACATAGTTTGAGCCAACACAAAAGACTCATAATATATCTACATTACAATTGGTATACCCAAACATAATATATGATGTAACTTCACCAAAAATTCCAACATTATATTTTTTTCCTAATGATGAAGCCCTCCTATAATACTTGGGTACATATGAGGATATCCCTCCATTCCACCATAAGAATATATTTCCTCATACTACTAATGTTCGTGGATATTTTAGAGAACTTGATGAATAAAATATCCACGTCTAACCAAATGGTCCAAATACTATCCCCACAACATCTTTTGTGAAGGATTGATTGGATTTAATTAATGAAGAAATAATAAAATTGAATTTTAGAACAAATAAAAATTGAAAACTAGTATTATTAACAACCATGTTATAAAATAGAGAAGATATACATTTAGGATAGGTTTTAAAATATTATCCTAAATTATTTACTTGGATTTATTCATATATGTTAGGCATAAATGTAATATATTAGAAATGCACAATATAGTATTATATCTAAATGCACAACCTATCAGAAAAAATTCAAAAGATGCATCCCAAATTGGGATTTTTTTAAAGAAAGAAATTAAAAGATTACTTGAGGGAAGATTTATTCTAGCTACTGACTATCTTTCATGGGTATTCAACATAGTACCAACTGTAAAACCCAATGGAGAAATAATATGTTGTATTTACTATTAGAATTTAAGTAAAACTTATCCAAAGGATGAATTTCATTTGTCAAATATTAATGTGATTGTATATTACACAACTGAATATGAGATGTTATCATTCATGGATGAATTTTCAAGATATAATCAAATCAAAATGAATCCTATAGATCAAGAAAAAAAATCATTTATTACACATTGGAGAACATGCTGTTAGACAATCATGTATTTTGGATTAAAGAATGCTTGATCTTCTTATTATCATGATATGACATATTTTCCATGATTACATACATAAGATACTGGAAGACTATGTAGATGATTTATTGGCTAATTCTAAACAACAAGAAAATCATGCCTTCAATTTACAATAATTTTTTTGAGCACCTACACAAATATAATGTACACTTAAATCTACATAAATGTGTCTTTGGTGTCACTTATGTAAAATTATTAGGACACATCATATCTCAATGAGGTATTGATGTGGATACCAAAAGGTAAAATCTATTTTAGACATGCATCCACCAAAAGGGTTAAATCAATTATGATGTTTATATGGAAAAAATAGCCAATCAAATGTTTTGTGAATCAACTTACAAATAAAACATAACTTTTTACATGATTATTTAAAAAGGGCACAAAGTTTGAGTGGGATGATAATTATAAATTTTATTTTGATGTTATCAAATAATATTTATTTCAACCTGTAGTCATATAAAATGTGAAAATTAATAAATTGAGTGTGGTTAATGACACCCAATCCATAGGTCCCTCTTCTTTGCTCTCATGACATAGTCTAATCATCAAATGTCAAATGTCAAATGTTATACATAAAAAATTTCAAGTGTTTGAATAAAAATCAGCATGTTGAAAGCTAGGTCAAAGTGTTCCAAACAAGGTCTAAATTAGGCAAGGGAAAAGTTGAGTTGCTAGGTCTTTTGTCCAAACATGGAGTCAATAGCTAAGCTCAAACAAACAGGTATGTGCTAGGAATTTTGGCCAAACAACATCAAAATATACACTTAAAATAAAGGCTAATATGATTTGATTTAATCAACAAGTTTGGAAACAACTTTGACATAGACCCGACACGTGAAATCAAACATAAACATGATTAGTTGGCATAAGGCATAAGGCAAAAGGATTTTAGAGAAAGGATATATTCTCCCAAATAGAGGCACAAAAAATGATGAGGATTGTCATTAAACAAACAAACCATTAATAGTTTTTAAATTTTGGTAATCGATTAACCGAAGTTATGTAACCCAAAAGAGAAAGATCTGTGTATCAGTCCCATGAATTAAGGCCTAAAGAGAAATCATTCAATATTTAAATCCAAACTTGAAAATGCTAATTGAAAACTCAACGATGAAAATTAGGTTTTGAATAAACAAGCTAGATAAGATTGGATAACATTATGACACAATACAAAGGTCTAAATGGTATACATGACATGGTTTGAAACAATGATTTTTGGTGTAAGGTAAACTAGTCTTGAAATAAATTAAGTAGCCTAAAGATGCAAACATGCTCGAATGATGTGGTCAATATCATGTTTCAAATTATCAAAATAAAAATGGTTTGACATGATTTGGGAAGCATAATGCTACCCTCTGCAACTCAAATGACACACCCACAAACAAGTTTAGTAAAAATTTCTAGGCACAAGTGTGGTGTAAAATGGCCAGCATAACACCTCTTTAGACAAAAGAGTGATGTATAGACAAACTGGTTTTGACATGGATTTATGAACAAAAAAACAAGTTTTAGTCTCAAAACATGCCAAATTAGAAAATGATCCAAAAATTTACTAAGTATAATCATCCAAATCCTAGCAAGGGTATGGCAAAATGGGGTTGACTAAAACTAAAAAGGTTTCAATCATTCTAGGGGAATCAATTGCACAATGACTTTCACACCAAATAATACAAAAAAAATACAAATTTTGGGTCCATATCACTTGGCTTGTTATAAAAAGGTCTAGTCCTTTTTACAACCACTACATCTTGCTGTTCACTCAATATAGTGTGATGTCCAAAGTGCCACTATGTCCCATGTGCAACTCCAAAGGAGTAAGTGAAGTCAATGCTAGGAGATAAAACCTTAGGTTAAAGATTCCCTAAATAACTTTTAGGAGGTAATGACGTTTCCCTCGCAAGCCAAATTTGCATAAAAATAAAGAAAGAATAAAATAGAAAGACTTTAGGGTCATTTTCAAGATCACCCAAAATTTGATGAGTTTTTGGGGAGTGCTTTCAATGACTTTATTTCTAAGCCTTGGACTAGGCTATTTTCAGTAGGAATGGCACTTTTAATTTCAAGGGTTCCCTAAAGGGGATAAATGGAAGAACATACACACACCACCACTCATTTTGATAAATAAAATCTAACTTAAACAACTATTAAAAATAATAATTGATAAGTGTGCTCAATTTTAAATCCAAAATGAAATATTTGGTGGTGTTCATTTGAACCCCTCGTCTTAGTTGCAAACTTTGAAAAAAATTCACCAAAAACATCTAAATTCTTTGTTAAACACCAAAACAAGGTTCCTAATTGATTTTTTAGGATGTAAAGGTTATTTAAACATGTTTTGAAAAAATATCAAGCTTGGTCCTATAACAAAAATGTTAGCATGTACTTTAGCTTTGAAACTCTTTTTAGCTTGAAATAATGAACTTTGAAAAAGTAGCTCTTGGGTCTATTTTTTTGGAAAAACATAGTGACCAACATCAGTTATTACCACCGATGATGGTTACCTTGGATAACCTAAATCTAATTGATGTTGGTTTTGATAACTAACATTGGTTAAGGCATGTAACCGATGTTGATATTACTTGCTGATGTTGGTTACTGTGTAAAATTGTGGCAACAAAAAATGGCAAAATAAAGTTAGAAAATTAATCTACAAGAGTTTTAAAGGCTCAAATAAATATTTTAGAGTTGCAAAATGATCTTATTCAGGTGTGAGATGCATCTAGTCCCATCGGGCATGCCATTATGTGATCTAGGATTTTGATTTAAGAGAGGATGATTAGTATAGTGTTAGTTCCAAAATGAAAACAAAATGAAAGAAACACACTAATAACATAACATCTCTAGGCCTAGACACTAGGGAGAGCTTAGTTAACAAAATAAAATGACAAACACAACTAAAAAGCAAAGAATGAAAACACATAAATTATTTCACCTTCCTTGGATGTTCCAAATGATTTCGTAGTGGTGGCTTGCTCAGTTTGTGCTCATGAAGTCCTTGGAAATGGAAGCTTGGCTACCTCCATCTCTCCTTAGCACCTTTGGCTTGGATTGGAATCAATTTGGCATGGTAACACTAGTTTTAATGGCTCTTTGAATATATTTTTGGATTATAACTTTGCACCAAAATAGCTTAGAAATGATGTTTATGGCCTCTCTATTTATAGATTTTTGGATTTGATCAGAATCAACCTCAATCATCCATCTCAAGATTGAGATATGTGGTTGAGAATTAATTCAATTTTTTTAATTAATTTTGTAATTGTCCTCATCATGACATTGGAAGAAGGGGAAATTAAGAGGCATGGAGGGAATCATGGAAGGCATTGATGAGGCATGGAGGGCATAAATCTTGATATTTGTGGCATTTATGGCCTAGGGATGTCTTCCCAAGAAATGAGGTCACTTGATGATGAAGATATTTAGTATTCATTTTCAAAAAAAAGTATTCAACAAGTTTCCATGAAATTTTTGAATAGGCCTTGATTTGGGTTAATTAGCTCTTAAACATGATTAAGCACTTTGTGCACAAATTACTCAAATTGATTAGAATGCCTTATTATTGGTCCAAAATTTGTCTAGATTGGAATTAGAAGTCCATGTCAGATGCGTTAGATCCACATTCCCATTTAGGATGCTACTGACAATAAATAAGCAAGGTACACATCTTGTGCAAAATATTTGATAGGAAAGAATAATCCAGAGCATGTAGGTGCAAAATTGACATTTTGACTCGAAATGGACTGATCAAAGTTAGTTGACCCATAAATTGCATTGCCCCTTTTAATGATACTTTAGCCAAAATCAACACTTGAATATGTCGATTTCACATCATTTAGCGTGCTTTAGTGTTTTTAGGCCAAATTGTGTATTTTGGATGGAAATTGGTCAAAATCTTGATTAGAGGTTATCAGTGGCCATTTTTAGGTGGCTATAGTTTTCCTCTATTTGGGAAGACATTACAAGCTATAAGCACAATAACATCTTCTCAAAGAATGAAAAGGTCCTACATGCCCATATGTGTAATGATGATAAACTAATTGTATGATGCCCCCTCAAGGGAATGGTTGGCACAAGCAAGTCGACAAATGGTCCCTCGATAAGAAACAAAATGAGAGGAGAAAAGAAAGGAAATATGATGGGGTGAAAATACAATGATAGTGAAAAGGTAGTCAAAATCATTGAAAATGAAAGTGGGATGGTGTACAATAGTTTGCCTAAAGGTAGTTATAAGTATTGTACCCTAATAGTGGCAACATGGTATGATAACATAATGATTTGCCTAAGGGTGGTTATAATCATTGAGAAGATAGAGTTGCCCTAGTTGGGATAGAAAAACAAGAGAATAACATGCCCCTGTATGGATATAAAAAGTAAAGTGGTGACAACACAATGATTTGCTTAAAGGAAATTATAATCATTAAAAAATTCAAGTGGGATGATGTGCAATGATTTGCCCATAAGCAGTTATAATCATTGGACCCTAATTATGCAAACATGATAAAATTGGTCGAGGATGATGATAACTTAACACAAAGGGTAATGATGAATTAGAACAACCTACTAGTAGGGAGATGTTCATCCAAACTAATAAAGGTTAAAATTATTTCATGGTTAATTACTCTATTTAGGATATGATCAGGATTGAATCAGGATGTCGATATTAAAGAGATGCCGCCATTTTTGAATAGACTTCTTGAAGCTAAGGTTTGTTGTAGCACATGTCGATAGGCCTCATGATAGAACACCATGAAGACTATCCCAAAATATGCATAAAGACTGACTCTTGGTATCCAATAAACACTAAAAAATAATGCACCAATAATACAAACCATGATGACAATGTTGATGTATTAATATGGATAGACTCAAGAATAATGTGTTCAAGGAATCACCCAATGAACACATATAGACTGAGTCAAGGCAACAATGCTAAAAATAAATAAACAAGCAAGCAAACAAATAAATAGGCAAACAAACAAACAAAAAAATAACTTAAAATAAACAAACAAATAGAAACCCTAAAAAAAAAGCAAAGAAAGCATCCTAAAAATGATAATGCCCTAGTAAGGTAGATTGAGGATAACTAACTAGGCTTAAATAGGAAAAATATTTTTAGATTTTTGAAATGTTATGAATGTTTTTGAAATTTTGAGTTATCTTAACTCATTAGAGAATGACAAGATACCTTCTTGCAAAATGGTAGAAGCATTTGGCTTAGGTTGATCACAAAATGGTGAGAGTGTATGGAAAGGAGGACTGAGGTGACCTTAACATGAATTGAGCATGACCCACATAGTCCTAAAATGACCTCAAGTCATAGTAATTCCATCTACACAAAAGGTGGGGAAAAACCAACTAGGTCCAAACAAGTTCTCAAATCTGGCAAATGGCCAGTCAAATGAAAATAGTAATGGTAAGGTGATGCGACAATGCATGGTAAACAAGTGTTGCCCCTAATTTGACCATAGGCAATTATAAATATGATACAATGGTATAGGTCAATGATATCAATTTTCCCATAGGTGATTATTAGTAGCAAGACTAGTGAGACATTGATTTACCCATAGGCAGTTATAATCAAGCTCACATAAACAAATGTGGATATAGGATGAAAGATATCTTTCTAGATCAACTGCCACACTACTTTCATAGAATATCATTGTAAACAAAGTTTGGATTGATTATTGAAACTTGATCAGTATCCCCTCATAATAAGTGTAGGAAGAACCAAAGTAACCAAGATCAAAACATGATTGGATAGGAAAACTAAAAATAGGCTTTGGTCTAGATAGGAATAGAATGATAGAATGGTATGATTTTGCTCTAGGATAATGATGGTTTGATAAATTAGATAAAATGGTAAGAGGGTTGCCCCAAAGTGATGGGGTAAATGGTTGAGATCTATAATAATGGTAAATAAACATATATAACAATGACAATGTGAAATGGTATGGTACATGTTGTTGGCATAGGTATGGTAAAATGGCATATGATTCTATTGTTCCTATTGATGGGGAGATGAATGTCTTAATCAACAAATGATACAAATAAAATACTCATTCATGTTAATTGCTACCCCACACCTCATCTAAATAACTACTCTATTAAGAACTCCCTGTAGATCTGGTTGTCAAGAATGCTTTTGTGTTCTTCATTGGTCATTGATTCTGATTCCTTCAAATATTGAGATAATATATCTTTGTAGCCTCTGTAAAGGAAAGTGTGACCATGGATGGTAAACAAGGACAAATAATGGATGGTAGATTTGATTTTGAAATCGAATGGCAAATGATAATGAAATGTATGATGGTGGGAAAACAAATGAAGATCAGGACTTTTAGTCACACATAATGTTGTTGATGCTAGATTTGACATACTTTTGGTTGTGGTGGGGTTGAAGACTTGTTCTCTCAATAAGACCACCAATTTTTTTTGTTGTTTGATCTTGAGAGTAGCTACCATCTAATTAGGTTATAGATTTGAACCTATTTTGATTTGATCTTTGATTTTATCTTCATCAAGCAGTGAAAACTTTTGTGCTCAGCTATTGGTGCCTCAATGAGGTTTTCACCAATGAAGTTGTGTTGATTGTCCTATAGCACTTTCAAGAAGGTTTTTACTAAGGAATGTTAAATTTTGACTTTGATTGTCTTCTAGTGCTTCCAAAAAATTTTTACTAGAAGATATTGAGTTGGTACTTTGATTGTATCCTAACACCTTTGATCTTTGATTTTATGAAATTTTGGTTTCATTTAGCATGCTTTATTGGTTTTAGGCTAAATTATGCATTTTGGGTGGAAATTGGTCAAAATACTGATGGAGATTATCAGTGGCCATTTTTAGGTGTCTGCAACATTCAAAAAAGTAGTTTTTAGAATACCTAGAATAACAACCAGACATCAAACTAGACAAAACAAACTAGGCAGACAATGAAAATGTTAGAATAGTAATCATATTTAGACGAAGACAATAGCACCAATATTGCAATATAGAACTAGTGCCACTAGTGTCCATTTTTGGTGCTCTTATCTCAATAACCAAAAAACTAGACTTTTTAGAAGTAGGCAAAAAAATAGGTTGAACTACAATTTTGCATAGTCAGACTAGTTCAAAATTAGTAGTTTTTAATACACTTTTACTTAGAGAATCCAAATATAGGGGGCGTCATACATGTCATGATGATGATAGTTGGTATATATTCTAGATCAAAATTCATGTTTTAGACACTAGTGATTGGAGGTAATGTTTGTGGCACATTTATTTTCTTTTCTTTCTAAGTTTAGTACATCACCCAGACATTCTCAGCAATTATGTGCCTTATTCCATCTACAAGTGGTTCACATCACTTTGGAGTGGCTTTCATACAAGCCTAAATTCCACATTTCTGATGGCTTTCACATAAGCCCATAACCCAGTTTTGAAGTGGCTTTCATACAATCTTAATCTCCACCTTTTTTAAGTTAGCCAAGAGTGGCCTAGTTTCTAACACACATTTAGCTATCCATACCACATTGTTAGATTATAAATCATTCATGGGCTTCAAGATAAATTTCATATGACACACATTTCATATTAATATCAGTTTATAGCTTCAATTCATGGGGCAATGATGGAGTCAAAGGACTAGCAAGCCTTTGCATTCTTAAGCCACCTATTAAAAGGCATTGAACACATAGTCCAAACATTGATTAGCACATGCATGATCACATAACTTCTCTTAGTAGGTGATGATTGAGCTAAAGGGCCAGTCTTTGTATTTTTAAGTGATTCTCAGGGAATCAAACATTCAGCTCTATTCATGATATTAATCTTGGTTCAACATCATTCATCACATACCCAACACATCCAACATTACTTAGCACCACAGTAAGTTTTGTATTGGTTCACATACCCAATGAGGTGTTTTCTTTCTTTTCTCTTCCTCTCTCTCTTTCCTAGATTTACACATTCTTATTTTATATATAGTGTATCTAGTAAGAATTGATCTACTCTTTGTTTTATATTGTATATTTACACTTCATAACATGTTCTCTTTACACACACCCAACATCTCATATCTTCATGGGCTTCACCCTTATAGGTAAGTTTAGGTACACTTTCTATTTTCCTTTATCCTAGTATCTTGCTTTGCTACATCACTAGAAAAAAGAGGGAGGAAAATGAATTCATATAAAATGTAAAAAATGGTAACTTGAGTGTGGATAATGATACCCAACCCATAGGTTCCTCTTGCCTTCTCTCATGATCTTTATAGGATTATTTTCACTAATTCCCAGTAATCTATATCCTTCCAAACCTAATTCCAGCTTAGCCAGACTACTCTTTCCATGACAAATCCATCCCCCTAGGTCCCATTAGCTAAGGATAATAGCACCCAACTTAGACTACAACACAGATGCCATTAGTATCTTATTTTGACATTCCTATCAAGTGTATTTTTAGCCTTAATGGTTAGTTCCTTTTGGTTTCTCATCCTTCTCCTTGTCGACCTAATGCAAGCACATTCAATCCATGACTAATAGATCCCTATAAAATTATATTCAAAGATAATTTGGAAGGAGTTGGAAATTATCATTAAACAAGCAAGAATATAAGCAAGACTACTCAAGTAATCTTTCTTATTATCTGTATATAGTAACCAATACACTTACAAGCTTATCCACATACTTACACTAGTCCTTAGATACCTCAAGCACATCTATTTTAGCATTTGTATTTTCATACACACTATTACATAAATCACATCAAGTGAGATAACTACATATGGCTTGATCCCTCTTCAGAGTATTGGTATGTAGGCATCATACCCATATAAGGGGTGTGGATACATGTTTAGTGCATATTACACACACTAACCCCCCCTTTCTCCCAAATTTTGTCAAAGAACAATGGAATCTAAGGTTTGAAGGCAAAATATACTCTATAAGGAGTTCCACAGACATCCAATACTCAAAACTTCATAGACAGGGTCACAAAGACACAACAAATAAAACCTAGAAATACCAGGTCTCCTGGACAATAGTGGTAGAACTAGACTATAGTATTAGTGCCACTAGTGTCCTATTTTGACATTCCTATCTAATCATAAAATGAAAGATAGATCTTGATTTATGACATTGTCCCAGTCTTATATAGTGAATTTCAGACTCTGTCTCAACCATCTCAATCGGTTTCTAGCTAAGTCTTATTTTATCTTCCTTATTACTATTTTTAAAAAGATTCAAATTATAGTCAAATTATACAAATTATTAGCTTAATTATTGCATATTTATTTACTGATTTTACTAATCAGAGCCTTTAACTAAATATGGAATAATACACCAATATTCCCAAAATTGTTAAATCACAAACACCTATTCCTGATAGGCCATTATTATTATACATATCTATTACATATCATGCCTTAGGGCACAAATTTATTGACATAATATGATGATGATTATAGTTAATGTAGAATATATTATATCAATGCACTTTGGTTGAATATGAAAGGACTTATATTACTATGGAAAAATTATGTCTTGCATTAGTTTTTACCACACAAGAATTATGACATTATATGCTGAACAATGAGATACAAACCATCAAAAAAGTGAATCCACTTAGATTTTTTTATGTCTAAATCATATTTATCAGGACACATTACTAAATGGTTCATGTTACTCATAGAATTTTATTTCACATAAATCAATAAAAAGACAAGTTATTGTAAAACAACAAATGGCAACTCTATTAACAAATACATTACCAATTATTAATGATTTTAAAGATGATTTCACTTCCTATCATATTGATGATGATATTTGGACCATGAATTTTGATGGATATAAATATGATATAGGTGCTAGTGTTGGTATTATTTTCATTACACCTTAAGGCTAACCTATGTCATTTATATATCATTTGGAGGTTTCTTACAAGAATAACATAGAAGAATACAAAGCATTAATATTATGTTTATCTAAAACACACACCTTAAAAATAAAGCCACTTAAAGTATATGGAGATTCTCAATTAATGGCTAATCAAGTATTATAATATACCAAACAAAAGAATAAAAGCTAGTTTCATTCAAAGAACTAGTACAATGATTAATGACGCATTTTGAATACTTTCTCATAGAAATAATCCCTCTAAAGATAATTTATATGGTTAGTTTATATTTATTAATTCATATTTACATCAATGATGAACATGCTAGTTTTAATATAAAATAATTACAATAATTTTCAATATCTACAACACATGTAGAGGCTCTAGAAGTATTAACAGTTACTCGTGACATAATTAATTTAGAATGGTACAATGATATATATAAATTTTATATACGATAATAATAATAGATAAAGCTATATGCAATGAAAAATATAAATTACAACATGAGGCTACATGTTATGTTCTTATTAGAGGGTATTTATTTAAAATATTAATTACTGGGAAACTACTTTGATGATTAAATTGTGAAGAAGCTAAAATAACAATACTTGAAGTACATGATAGTGTATGTGGTGGTCATTATAGTGGAAAATCTATGTCTCATAAATTATTATGAAAAGGACACTCTTGGCCTATAATAGAACAATAATGTCATGAACATAAAAAAAATTGTCCATAATGTCAAAAGCATAGTAACCTCAATAAATATCCATCATACGAATCAAAACTGATTATTTCACCCTGGCCATTTTCCCTCTGAGAATTCAATTTGATGAAAAATAAATCCATAATCACAAGATGGTCACAAGTTCATTATTACTACTATAGAATATTTGAAGCCATACCTTTATAGTTTACTATAGGTGAAGATATATGTCAATTTTTAATGACACATATTATTTCAATTTTTTACTCCCATCAACTATTTTCAAATATAATGGATTGTCCTTCAGAAAAAAATTAAGATATTTTGTGTGAAATATAAAATTCATCATACATTATTTACACCATATTATCCACAAGGCAATGGTCAAGCAAAAGCTAAAAATAAGATTCTTGTCAATATTTTAAGAAAAATAGTTACCAAGCATGGAATAGATTAACACAATAAAATTATTTACACACTTTGATCATAACATACAAGTGTGTAGAAACTGACAAAGGCTACAACATATTCTCTTGTTTAAAGTAAAAAATTAATATTACCACTTGAATTGGATACTACTTCCTTAGGAGTCTCCATTAAAGATATAACAAAAAATAATAAATATAGGTAAAAATGATTACATGAATTATAAATGCTTGATGGTAAGAGTATTCAACCTATTAAACACCTCAAAGTCTATTATGATTGCATCAAATGTGCTTATTAAAAAAATTTCACAACCAAGAGTTTCAAGTAAAGGAGTGATTATGTTAATTTGGTTGAAAGGCATGGATGAGTGTTTTTATATTTTTGAAATATTATAAAAAATAAAAAAAGTAAAAAAATTCAAATATTTCAAAAATGTTCAAAATATTATAAAAATTCAAAATTAGGACCTGAGCATGATTAAACATCTAATTTACATCATTTTCATATATTATTTATCTCATAATTGGTGTATATCATATTTTTTTAGACCACACATGAATTTCATTGGTATTTATGAGTGTTATTAATGACATACATATTTTGTATGGACTAATATGTTGGAATTGCCTCTACCTAGTAGCCATATTATACTGTAGGCATCTTATTCTAAGGTTACAATATTTATAGGGCTTATCATTATATGAATCCTATATTATTGAGCTATATATTCTTTACTAGTGTTTTACTAACATCTCTATCTTACATTATGGACATGGATATGCTACTTTCTAGAATATGATCATATTACATATACATGGTGTGAACTATCTTTCTAGTTCTATATTCTATTGATGCTATTACTTGTACACAATAGATTGGAATTTTAGTCATCTATAGTGTATGTCTCTTGGCCATTGTGTGCAATAATTTCTTGGACATCTCATTGAGATATTTTCTTGGTATGTGCAACATTTGAATATGTTTATTATTTTCAAATCTTGGCATTATGTTTTATGTGACATTTAAACATGTTCCTTATTTGTGACATTATATTGTCCTTTGTGTGTGGCCCTTAGCCTTGTATGTGCAATATTGTATGTGTGTTTTACTAAATTTGGGAAACTATATGGGTTAATTTTTTAAATAGTAAAAGGGTCTAGATTAAGTGGAAAATTAGTAAATAAAATATGACTTAATTAACCAACTGATTATTGAATCTAAAAGTGCCTAATTGATTTCTAAAAATATTAAACAAGAGGATAGAGATTAAAACTTAGTTGATTCTAGGTTGAGATGGTGGAGATAGAGGTTTTAACTTGCTAATCTAGTTGGGTAGATTGTCAAAAATAGGATCCAAAAGTCTATTTTCTATCTAGATAGAAGCACCAAAAATGGGACACCTATTGGTCCAGTGTTGTAATCCAAATTTTGGCACTATAGTCCTCAATGTCTAAACTTTTTAGGTTATATTCATCTACTTTGGGAGACCCTGTGCCTAAAATATCAAGTCTTAGTTGTTTACGAAGCTCCATGTGTAATTGATTTTATCTTCAAAGATCTTAGTTCCTCTTCATGCTTGATAAGTGATCTCGAATCTAACTAAAAAAATGGGTTAGTGTGTAAGATGCACTGAATGTGCAATCACATCCCGTGTGTGGGTACATTGCCTACATACCAATACTCTGAAGAGGGATCAAACCTAATGTAGTTCTTCCAATTTGAATGTGTATTATGCAATCTTGTGTATGAAAATTTGGGAAAGCTTGAGATGACTTATGACTGATGTAGGAGCTTAGATAGGTTGGAAATAATAGTGGTTGGCTATATGTAGAGAATAAGAAGATTTGCTTGAGTGTGCTTCAATGTATTTCTAGCTTGTGCCTTTTGAATGATTATCAACCCCTCTATATGGCCTTTGAATGGGATTTTATAGGGAAACTAGTGATATTGGGTTAGATTAACTTGTATTAGGCTAATAAGGGAAAAGATAAGGATTTGAGAAAATCTGACCATTTAAGGCTATTATGGACTTGGACAACAATGTTGGAAAGTGGACACCCTAGGTCCCAACATTATAGTCCAAATTATAACACTATTTAACAAAGGAAAAGGGACCTTGGGGGATAGATATGTGCCTAGGACAGGATTTAGAGACATTAGGGGTTGAGTCTAGAAGGCTTTAGATGACTAGAAAATAGTGAAAAATGCCTAAGTGAGCTGTATAAATGAGTATGAGAGACCTATGGTTTAGGTGTCACAAGTCATGCTAAATTTGTACAAATTGCATTTTGGTATGACTACATTTCCCCCCTTTATTATAAGTATGAAACAAAGATAAATAATAGCATAAAGAAGAAAAAAAGAAGTGTACCTGAACTTACCTATGTGGCTAAGCCCAAGAAATTGTGTGATGTTGGATTGTGCATAGTGAGAGCACATTATACTATGTAAATCTATAAAAAGGAAAACAAAAGTAGATTAGTTCTTACTAGATATGCTATATCTAAAATAATAATGTACAAAGCTGGGTAAAAAGAGAGGAAGGAAGAGAAATGAATGAATACACGTCACCAAGTACATGAACCAATATAAAACCTGTTATGCTACTGAGTTGTGCTCATTGATGATGGAAGTATGCTAAACCAAGAGTTATATCAATGAATAAGTTGAGTACTCAATCCCCTAGAAGTTGGATCAAGAATGCAAAGGCAAGCCTTTTAGCTCCATCATCACCAACTATATGAAGTTAATCAATCATGCATGTGCTAATTAATGTCTAGATTATGTGTCTAATCCCTTTAAATACATGGCTCAAGAATACAAAGGCTAGCCCTTTGGCTCCATCATTACCCCATGATGTGAAGCTAAATGAGAAAACACTAGTATAGATGAATGTCATATGAGATGGCTCATGGAGCCACTGAATGTGCTATGATCTAATAATGTTGGCATGGATAGCTGAATGCAAACTAGAAACTAGGCCACTATTGGCCACTTCAAAAGATGGAGATTGGACTTGTATAGAAGGCCCTCCTAAAAATAAAATCAAAGCTTAGGAAGCCACTCAAGAACTTGGGTACATGGGAATCAAACATGTATGAAATTTTAATTGAATGTGATGCCAACCACCTGTAGATGGAGTAAGACACATAGCTACTGGGAATGTGCAAGAAAATGCTATAAAATTAGAAATAGAGAAGGCCAATGTGCCATGCACATTATCCCCAATAACTAGCGTCTAGAATATAGATTCTAAACTAAAAGTTGTATTAACTACCATGTATAAACTAAAAATGGAAATCCTCATACCATGCATGATACCCCCTGTATCTAGATTCTTTGAGTGAAATAAGTGCTAGAAATTACTAATTTTTGGATTGAACTATATTGGCAAAATTGTGACTAAACTCACCTCTCTACCTGATTCTAGAAAAACTAAATATTATACTATTTGGAAAATAATGTTATAAATTAGGCACTTTGGGATCTAGCAATGTAGTCCCATTTTTAACACTATTGTCTAGAGCCAAAACTGATGACTAATTTGGATTCTCTACTATCTACCTGGTCTGGTTTGTCTATGTTGAGTTCTAGATTTTAGACTGCACTATTCTAAAACATATTTTTCAACTGTTAAGAGCTCTGATCTTTGTGATAAAACCCATATTTGTCACCCCCTCTTTTGAGGGTAGGAATGAATACCCTGCAATGACTACCCTCAAAAGAAGCCCTACAGGTGTGTCAAACTATGAAAACATTTGATATATCATTGATATACATTATCTCAAGATATAACAAAAGTTCTAAAGAGAGATTGTTAGATCCACAGGGGTATGCCTAGATAGATATAAAAATGTAGTAACATGTGCATAAGAGTAATCTAGAATTTGAAATGGTAATTGTTAGTTGTTAGTGTCATGGAGGGATGGAGCATGATGTCCATCATGGTATCCAAAAATTAAGCTAAATACATGATTGGAATCATGACATTGCACACAAAGATAAGTAATCAAGCAATAAGCATAAAAATCAAGAATCAAGAAACATGCAAGGGTGGCGAAGGGGCCAAATAAGCACATAAAGCATACATGGCATGTTCAAATGACATATGAACACACAATGAGAACAAGAAAAGACTGGCACAAGGGCCACAAGCACATGAAAGGCACACATAAAGGACATTGGCAAGTGTTTAAAGGTACACACACATATATATATAGGAACAAAAGACATTGGTAAATGTCCTAAAATGCAAGCAGGAAGCAAACATGAACTAGAAAATATAAACACCTCTAGCTAATCAAAGTGAAGAGTGGAAACACTCAAAGTACTGGAAATATAAGCATCCATCTAATTATGGAAATCAAGAAGCAAGATTATACAAGATATATAATACAAGACTAATGTATATGCTATGAAATACAAAAGTGTGATATATGTTAATGGATGTCGATGTGATAACTATGTAGTCAAGTAAGGAACACACTACAAAAATATGTCTAGAGTGTATAGTGTAAGAATGACATAACCTGGATGGTGTAGTCATGTAGAGTATGCCCCCAGTGTGTAGATGTATCGATATGTAGCTAGAATGTAGAAGTAAGATGCCCCCTTGATGGGTGGAGTGAAACAATCAAGGATCTAGATGCACTACACACACTCAAAGAAGACCAAGTGAAGTGTAGTAATATAGATAAATCAATGAAAAATAGCATAGAACTATGTAATATAAGTCTAGCATAATGGTTAGTAGTGTAAAACATAGATGATACATACAATTGATATGTTTTTGTATTTATGAAATATTACATTGTTTTTGTATTTTGAAAATTTGAGCTATGTACAATCAAGTAGAGGAAACAATGTATAATCAATATTGGAAGGAAATGATTTTAATTGACGAGTCTTAGATGAGACTCCTTATCATGGTGTCTTGTATCAAAGAGTGGAATTGTGCATGATCATGAAGCGCGATGGAAATGTTGAGACTATGGCTCTAAAAGCTATATATGCTTGAAAATATCTAAAGTAGAAACTGATTGTGGGGACCTTTTATAATTTTTAGAAATGGATACAGTTGTAAGGATCTTAGGGACCTATCTAGAAGTAGGAGAATTTTTTTGAATATGTGATCTATGTGTTGATGCATGAGATCTCAATGAAACTACTCTAGGTGTGAATACTATAGATAGAAGATGTCTAGAATCCCAAAGTTGTGGAGGTGTATGAAACCTATATACTGGTGATGGATATCATATCTATGTCTAATGTTGAATTGGAGAAAAAATTGGTGGTGGAGCTAAAACTGGTAATGGAACTGAAACTAGCTCTATAACTGAAACTAGATTTAGAATTGGAAGTGGCAACTCATATGGAACTCTAGTAACTATGATAACCTAATTAGTGTGAATAAATTTCATGCATTGATGTACTGTAAATGGAACTGCTCAAAGTTTTTATATCCAAGATCTACCAAGTAACATGTCAAAAGCTCCCATGATAGGAATTATAGTAAATGAGGTGGTCATGTGTGTAGGACCAACCTATAGAGGACTGAGGATCTCACCCAATGAAGTTTGACTATGTCCACTAAAACCAATTATAACTATATTTGTTAGAGTAATATCCTACTCTGTATAACCCAAGTGTTGTAGTAGTGTCATAGTAGACATATTAACACTGGATCCATTATCAATTAGAACACTGTGAATGGGATGACCATGAATAAAATATCTAATGAAGAACATGTGATAATCTATGTCATCCTCAATAATCTCCTACTTGGAAAATGAGATGGAAGGCCAAACTGGAATACTATAATGAAAAGTACCAATCATGTGGCTCGATGGATGTGAATCAGTTATCGATACCTTGTATGTAACTAGTGGAGAATGTGCTTGATATGCATGATGTATACCTGATGTGTCCTATGTCTCCGACTTTCCATGATATGGAAATGTATCAAAAAATATTTTGAGTGAGTTATCCTATGTTGATTTGGCTAGAGGAGGCTCAATTGAAGTGCCTAGATCAATTTGATTTCCATCAATTAGATCTTGTATCTTATGTCTGAGACTAATGCATCTATTTTTAGTATGGCTTGGTGCCCTATGATAGTCATAAAATGCATTATAGTCATATCCCTATGGAAGAGGATTTGTTGGATCAATTTCTCTGATAGGAGGAAGAGATATACTGTTACATTCTAATAACTACTATAAAACTTTAGCTGGAGGAATTGGTAGATTTGTAAAAGGTCATCGAGGAGGTGCTAATAAAGTGACTCTCTATGAGGGCTCTAAAGTTGCATCAACTATTTACTGAGTTGGTCTTTTACTGTCATTGAATTTGACCTTATATGTGGCTTTGCTATTATTCTTATTAGTTATATCTAGTGCACTTGTGTGATTAAGTTTGCTCATTGAAATGAGTTTTATGTCTCTTTCTTTTAAAGTGTGACACAATTAAGTGAAAGAAGAGAAACATTTGAACATGATTATCTCATGCAAAATTATTAGAAGCTCTGTTTGAAGAGGTCTTGTAACTCATGATCTACCATAGGGCTAGTCATCTTAGCCAATATGGTCTTGTATCTGAGAACATACTTGGTGAGAGGCTCATTTGATTTCTATTTTTGTTGTGCAATTTGGGCATATGAAACCTTATCACCAATATTGATACTAAAATGTGATAATAACATGTCAACAAGAGAATTGAATTCATTATAAAATTGATTTGGTAGACTATAAAACCATTGTAATGCATAATTCTTGAGCCTCCTCAGAAACAATTTAGTTAATAGCCAATAATTTAATACATAATCCAAACATGCTATGTGAAAGGATCTCAAATGCGTCTCTAGATCACCCTTACCATTGTAAATAGTAAGCTTAGGTTGTAAAAATCTAGGTGACAAGGGTGTAACAACTATATATCATGCTAAAGGTGTATATAATAGAGTGAAGGAGTCCAATGCCTATGTAAATATAGTAGTACCTTACTCAAGATGTTGTATTTTGGATTGAAAAGATCAAATCTCTTGTATAAGGGCTATCACATTAGGAGATAGGTATATACTAGCTACAACTAGTGGTATAGAATAAGGTTGGGCTAATATATGGGTTTGTTGTGACATAGTTTCCCTCATAGTGTCATGTGTAATTAGTAGCTCTATAGTTTGAGAAGACTCAACTTGTTTGGATTTCTTTAGTTCCATGATATATTTTAAGATGTTAGCATGATCACAGGGATACTCCTTGAGTATTTTTATAAAATTTTGTAAAATCAAATATTTGTTGAGTATAACGTCATTGTCAATAATGGGTGAAAGTGGATCAGTAGTCCAATGTGATAGAACATGAGCATCAATATGTGTCTCATCATTATTATTCTCATTTTACTCATTATTAGAATCATGTTAATTGAAATTAGTGTAATATAAATGTTCAAGATCTATAATAGGGACCTGAGTTAATTGCTTATCCATGTTATAGGAATGGGTTATAGGAATCTAGTTGAATTTAGGAGGGTTGTCACTAAGTCCTGCACTCTATCTCAAAGGAAGAGATGCAAGGAGTTTATATGGCATAAGGAAAAAATTTTAGAAAATAATAGAGTATATTACAATAAAATAATATGAATTGGAATATGCATAAAAATGATATCAAACTCCAAGTATATAAGGTGATAGCTCAAGATGAAAAGTAGGGACTAGTATATGTAGCTAAGGATTTTTTAGAAATATTATTTGTAAAATACTGTGAAATTGATTTTCTGAGCTAAGTATGAAAGATAAAATTCAAAAAATTATGAGAAATTACTTGCTTGAATGGGACCTAGTAGATGCAACTAGGGTTTTGAGACAAATATTTTTTTGGAATTTACTATGAATTTTTGAAATTTGAAGTGATTTTCTGATTTTAATATTCAATCAAAATTTGCAAAAAATAAGTGGAATATTACTTGAACATTATTGGGATTTAGTTAATGCAACTAGGACTTTGAAATGTTTTTTTTTAAAAATTAATGTAATAATTTGAAAATTTTGCTATAAATTTGTAGAATTGAGCTTAAAAAATTTAGAAAAAAATTGAAAATATTTCTAAAATTAGCAATATATTTTTCTTAGTGGTTTGAAAGTGTTTATATGTAAATAAGACTTAGTATGTGCAAACTAGGGTTTAATAAATTATTGAAAATATTTCAATTAATTTGTAGTTTTCTAATTTTTAAATTTTAAAAAAATAAGGTAAATATTGCAAAAAATCAAAAGTAATTAGCCATATGGTTTCTAGGGTTTTTGTGCAAAAATTTGAACATCAGGTTCACCAAATGTTTTACTAAATTTGGGAAACTAAAGGGTTAATTTCTTAAATAGTAAAGGGGTCTAGATTAAGGGAAAAATAAGTAAATAAAATGTGTCTTAATTAACCTACTAATTTATTGAATCTAAAAGTGCTTAATTAATTTGAAAAATAGCAAACAAGGGGATAAAGAATAAAATTTAGTTGATTCTGGGCTAAGATGAAGGAGATAAATGTTGTAAATTACTACTCTAACTAGATAGACTATTATAAATAGGATCCAAAAGTTTATTTTTCTTGGATATGAGCGTAAAAAATAAGACACCTAGAGGTGCAATGCTATAGTCCAAGTTTTGGCACTATAGTCCTTAGTGTCTAAACTTTTTAGGTTTTGTTCGTCTACTCTAGGAGACCTTATGATTGAAATATCAAGTCCTAATTATTCACAAAGCTCCATGTGAAATTGATTTTGTCTTCAAAGATCTTAGTTCCTCTTCATACTTGATAGGTGATCTCGAATCCAAATAGAAAAAGAGGTTTGTGTGTAATATGCACTGAACATGAGATCACATCTTGTGTGTGGGCACACTACCTACATACCAATACTCCAAAGAGGGATCAAGGCCAATGTAGTTGTCCTAATTTGAATATATATTTTGCAATCCTATTTATGTAATGTAAGTGTATGTGAATTTAATCAAGCTTGAGATGATTCATGACTGGTGTAGGACCTTAGATAGGCTAGAAATAATAGCGATTAGCTGTATGTAGAGAATAATAAGATTTACTTGAGTGTGCTTCAGTGAATTTTTAACTTGTGCCTTTTAAATGATTTCCAACCCTTCTAAATGACCTTTGAATGGGTTTTTATAGGGAAACTAGTGATCCTAGGTTAGATGAACTCACATTAGACCAATAAAGGAAAAGATAAATATTCAATAAAATCTGATCATTTGAGGCTATTGTGGACTTAGATAATAGTGCTGGAAAGTGGACACCATAAGTCCCAACACTGTATTCTAACTTATGAAATTGTTGTCTAAGGGTAAATAGACCCTAGGGGATAGATTTGTGCTTGGGAGAGGAGTCCAAGATGGTAGGGGCTGAGTATCCAACATGGTAGGGGAGAGGAGTCCAACATCATCTTCAAGTAAAGTTACTAGAGAAACATTGGTTTCATACATACAGGTGTAATCTTTCTTTGTTCTTTTCAATATTTTTAAATTCAAGTTACATTTCAATTTTTAATTTCATTTATGGGCATTAATTATTTTTTACATCATTACATGATTCATCATGGAACGCATTGCACGATTAGACTTTTTTCCCAAAGAAAAGGTGTGTTATACATACTTAGGTATATATTTCTTTTTACTCTAGTAATTTCATTTTTAGACTAAATTAAGGGCAAATATAGTCACTTAAATTTGGTCATCAAGTTGATAATATTAGCTTTGGCCCACTTTCATTTTAATTAAATCAAACACTTAATCTGAACCTATTTCTTCATCTTACTCTATCCTAAGTACACATATAGATTTATACCTTTGTAATTTGTTATCTTATGCTTACATAAATGTTCTCAATCACTAACACCCCTCTAAACATCTACACAAACATCCTAGATCTTAAATTTCACATATTACCCTTCAAGACAAAATCAATCAGTATGGGTCCATAGTGGCATCAGTCTTGACCCCTATGGGTCGATCATGTCTTTCACCTTAATAACAACTATTTTAAAATTTATACCCTCCTTTATAAGTCTATATTTTTAGGATAGGTGGCATGAGGTTTTCTTATTTTGGATTGCTATAAAGGGACATCCAAGTCACATATTATACCACTTAGAAATCTCACTATTGAGACATATTTACTAATAGAATTATTTCCAAATAGAAAATGATTAACATTGAAAAAAAACAATATTTTTTTTAAAGGGATAAAGTTATCTTAAAAAGTGAGTAAACCATAAGAAACGCGACAAGATATTCGATAAGTGGGAAAATGATCAAATAGATAAAACCCCTACAATATTATTAGAAGCCTTGAAATAATGAATCTCAAAGTACATAACAAGTATAAGCTAGGAGAGAAGGAGAATAATAGCCTTAATCTAGAAGAGCATTACAAAAAATAAAAAAGTAAGTCAAGAAGAGACTAAATTATGTTGTGTTAAAAGAATGAGAGAGGAGAGTTCAATTATAGAACTAGGAAAAAAATGAATTACATGAGCAAACTTCATGTGTGTGCCACATGTCCTAATACACTTATAAGTGAGGATTATGTGTGTGCCATGTGAGGACTTGTGTAAGTAAATCCTAAATCCAAAAAGTGAACAAAAGAGGTGAGTGACACTTCAAAATATTATGATAAAGTGAATTTATAAATATAATAAATTCACATATAAATAAAATTTAGGATAAACCTAAACTAATCTAAAGGACCCAAATAATATTAAGTATCCAACACTCCCTATTAATATTAATGTGGGGTTACAAAAGTGGAGAAAAATTTTTACAAACAAAGGAGAGAGTTGAAATTACATAATACTCCCTCTTAACAGAAATTTCCTTAAAAAAAAATTATAATAGTTTTATAAGAAGAAAGAATAGAAGGTGCCACTAAAATTTGAGAGAATGAAGGTGTGATCATCAATAATATCCAAGAAGCCTCTTTAGATAAGATGGTTGATCTACAAAAGAATAATGACCAACAAGAAGGAGAAACTATCCATTGAACCCTATAAAACAAACAAACTAATGCCAATATTTTAAGTTAAGTAATCAATATGCCATAAAAATATGATATGCATAGATAATGTATTAAAAATAGATGTACAACAAGGTAAATGGAGAAAAATACAACTTCTATCACAAAGTTTGAAATCCTACATAAAAGGAAATTAGTAAAAATAGAGAGTTCCAATCAAATCATATTTCCTTTACAACATAAAAATAAGTAATGCATAAAATTTTGAGTTTATCAAAATAGAAACAAATAAGATGTGTCACTTGAAAAATATATTTTTCGTAAAGTAATCAAATAATTATCATAAAAATATATATCAATGTCTCTAGAAGATACATTATTTTTAAGAATTAAAATAGTGTTAACCTAAGAGGTATGAAATTTATTCATTATCAAAAAATGTAAAGTTTCATGAAAAATTTAGCACAATATTTTTTTTTGAATGCAATTTTTAACATTTAGAGATACAATGCTCATGTTTTCCACAATACACACGAGGTTTAAATTTATTAACCAAATCATGAATATTCTAAGTATTATAATCAAAATAAGTTGTATTATGAGTCTTTCGATGAGAAGGACAATACAATTATAAATTTGTATTACAAGAAATTGAATCATTAAAACTAAGACCTTTATAATCTGCACTAAAATTAGGCAAAAGATGTTCAATAATATTAGTTTTGCACTTACCAAGCCCACCACCCAAGTAGCTCATAGAATGCATTATTTTTAAACTGGGGTAAGGAGTGACCAAAGGAGTGAAATTTTGTGTAGAAACACATTGATTTTTAGTAGTAGAGACATTACCATGTGTAAAAGACATAAATTTAACATTCAAAGTATCAAAAGGAGCTTGCATTTTCTCTACATGAACATTGAAAGAGTGTTGTAAAGAATGGATAGTGTCATTTTGACATTGAAGAGAAATAATTTCATTATTTTAGAATAAATAGTTTGATTACACTTCTTAAAATATAAAAAAATATATAATTTTAAATCTATTGAGAGTAATAAGCAATGGTGAATTGCAGTTTAAAGGAACTCTGTAAAAAAATTTAGCAAAGTTATACTTGAAAACATGAATAAATGTTGAAAAAATTGAAAGAATTATTATCAAAGATCAAAATATTAATGTTAAAATGACCAATATCTCTAAAATCATAATAAAATTATTTGCAAAGATTAAATTATTAACATTGAAAACAAGTAATGAAAATGCTTAAAGGAACACAATTACCTTGAAAATTGAACAAATTATAAGATGCAAGACAAGAGATTTAAAAAGTGGGGAAACCATCAAATGAATAAAAAATCTAAAATAATATTACAATCCTTGAAACAATGAATATACAAGTACATAGCAAGTATAATCTAGGAGAGAAGGAAAAAAATGCCCTTAAGCCAAGAGAGCATCATAAGAATGCAAAAGCAAGTCAAGAAGAGACTAGATTATGTTGTGTTAGAAGAATGAGAGAGGAAAACTCAATATATAGAGTTAAGAGAGAAAAAATAGTTATATGAGTAAGCTTCATGTGTGCTCCAAGTGTTCTAATACTCTTATAAGTGAAGATGATGTGTGTGCCATGTGGAGGGAGGAGTTATGCAAATAACTCTCAAACTTAATAAGTAGACAAGAGAGGTAACACTTCAAAAGACTAAGAATAATTGAATTTATAAATATAATAAATACACACATAAATAATACTTAGAATGAACTTAAACCATCCTAAAGGACTCAAATTAGATTAATTCTCCAACATTTACACTACTGCATTGTAATCAAATATTCCCATTTTTTCAAAAGTTTGATTCTAATCATTTCAAGAAATATTTAGCCAAGTCAAGATATTATTATATCCAAATAAAAGTAAATCATTATCAAGTACTCAAGATAGATATATATGTATACATGCATAAAAATAATCATCATCACATAAAACACTATAAGTGGGAGAAATATGTGGGCTTGATTTTCTTTTTCAGAGTATTGCATACATAGACAGTGATCAATCATTGTGGAGATGATTGGGATTAACTCATCCCATTAAACTCCCCATTTATCTGTGTAAGGTTTTAGCTATTTCAAGACATATTAGGGTTTCAACTTTGATTATATCATTTTTGGATCATTCACGTGAATCTAAAAGTCAAATTTATGCACACAATCATGTTTTAAGAAAGCATAAAAAATTATACCCTATTTTCATTATTTTTTTATAGAGGATAGAATCAACAAGTAAAGGACACTAGTTCCAATAAATATTTCCTCATACCGGTTGATCTTGACCCCAAGAAGTTGTAGTCATAGTTCTTATGGCACAATCAAAATCTGTTTGAGTTGATCAATATTAGCTGGTAATCATTCATACACATTCCACATACAAATAGAAAAATAAGTCTCATAAGTCCTCTTCTATTATTGATAGTTAGCTTTATTTTATTCATTCTTTATTTGTTTCAATAATTGGATTCATTTTTGCTAGTTATAGGCTATTTTAAAATATTTAATATCTTTAAAATTATTTTTTCTTAATTAAAATTAATACACCAACCAAGTCTAAATTATGATAAAATAATACACTATTATCCTTAAATGTTTTGTTTCTTTATCTACACCTCATTATTACCGTCAAATAAATTTTTTATAACCATTAGATTAGATACCTCATGGTTTCTATCGAATGACATTATATTTCTTTTGATTAATTTGGTTTACACCTCTTAGTTATTGTCTAATGGCACCTAGGACATAGTTAAGCCTACACTTGCTATTGTATGTGTAAATTACCATATTAGATCCCATAAAATATCTTTTTCAAATGACTTTTGTATATATATGTGCACTACTTTATGGAAATATACATTTATGTTTGTTGGATCTAGTATGGTCTTCTACCTTTTCCTATATTATAATATCCTCCTATTAATGATCATACTTAGTCTACATACATTTTGATGAAATTGATATGGGTCTTACCTCAATGTTGTGTCAGGTCACCTTCATGTTTTATTTTTCTTGACTCTTAGTTTTTAACCTTAATTTGGATGATAGACTATTTTACTTGAGTAGATAAGGTTAAAGATATAAAAATGATAAAGCAAAAGGATGAATAGTAGATATACAACAGTCCAATTAATATGCTAAACTTAGATGTACTATATGCTAAATTTATTATGTTGAGATAGGATATTAAAAGAAAGTGTACACACACACACACACACACACACACACACACACACACACACATAAAGTGTTAATGATGAAAATTTTATCATCAAATAATCAACCCTTTCACTTATTGTGAAAGTTAGGTTAGAATCGTACCAGTCTAATAATAAGGCTCTAAAGGTTCAATTATGATGTTAAAGATGCAAAGATTATTTTTAAATGTTATAAAAAATAATAAATAAGTTATTGAATATAATGTATTCCATTATAATTTTAGAAATCCACTTATCAAATAATGAAGCAATTAAGATGTGATTATGTAATCTATCTTATTCAACAAAGAAAGCCTATGCACAAGACAATCTCTTGAATTAAAGAAATGTGATTCAATAATATAATATAATTCAAAGTAATATCTTGCTTTCTACTATGATAATTTTCAAATAACATCAAAATAATAAATCAGGACTATAAAGTAATACATCATTAAGATAAATCAAGATAAATAGATCTTCTATGAAGTAAGCAATCAAACAAAACTCAATGCACAAAAGACACAACACCAACCAATAAACTAAAAGATAAATAAATAGGACAACTAATCTAAAGAAACAAAAATTAATTAAGAAATAGTAAAGTATTAAATCTAAACTAGCAATAACAAACATAACAATCCAACTAAGTCTAATAAACTAAAATCTAAAAATAAATTATAAAGGAAAGAGACTAATCTAAGAAACTAACAAGTCTAACAAAATAAAATAGTCTAACTCTAATAAAATAAATCATGGGAATTAAACTAAGAAACTAACTTAAAATAAAAAATAAAAAGTTAAAGCAAATTAAAACTAAAAGAAAAACAAAAAGAAATTAGATTAATTAAAGATTACTCTAAATTCGATTAAATTAGACTAAAGTCAAAGTCAATATAAAATACAATATGAATAAAACTTGCAAGTTTCAAAAGAGAGAGTTGTCTTATTAAAATAGATTAATTTTATTTGAGAAATCAACATCTTTATTTATAAAATATTTAGAGAGACAACTTTTACAATCAAATAGATCAATGAAATATTGCAAACAATAAAGTTTTCATCATTATTCAGGTTGAATAGTTGGATTCTACATATAGAACTATAAGGAGTAATTATCAAAAGATATTAAACTTGACAAACTTCAGATAATCTATTATAAATTATAATACAAAACTAGATATACCTACATTGCCTAATCAATTACTCAACTGTCAAAGAAAGAACCATTGGATCTATCTATAAAAATCATGCTATCTCAAAGAAGTTACATATAAGAGAGAGATAAATGATTGACTTCACAATGTATAAGTCCTCAATATCTATATTTTTCTTCCTATTCAAAAAAATCCTTGATTTCTTTTTATGTTTCAAATTTGGTTGAAAAAGAAGTTATAACTAACCTTAATTATTAGTGTAAATTAATATAAATAATAATTAGTTAAGGTTTAATTAAGACTTAAAAATCTTAATAGATCAAGTATTTGAATATAGACTGGGCATTTTTTAACGAGTGAAGATCTTAATCAATTAATGATAAAATAGAATAACATATATTAATAAATAAATAGATAAATCAAAGTTTAATAAAATTCTTATTTATATTAATCCCATAATAAATATCTCCAAAAACTACTTATATATATATATATATATATATATATATATATAAGTGTGATATACTTTCAAAATCTTATCATCAAAATATCAAATTTAAAAATACATAATTTTACCAACTTAAAGTTAATCATGAAAATAAAAGATTATTTTACTGACATCCAATAATCATTAGAATAAAAAAGAATATCAATCACTTGATTTTCTTATTCATTCACCCACTCATTGTATTCCATCTCAAATATTGATAGGTGAGCCATATTCATTCCTGAATCACTTATATGATCATCCACCTCTAGCTTAATCTATTTGAGAACTTTGACATTAATTAAGGTGTCTGTATTATTTTAACTATTTGATCATTTATTTGAAGTAGTTAGATGAATTTTAAGACTACATTTTCTGCAACTTGAAAAAGGTTCCTTCAAACTTAGTTTTTTGTGCCTTAAAATAGGATCTCTCTAAGATGATGAGGGCTCATTAAAAATGGAATGCAAGACAATATTAACAAAGTTCTTGGCATGAGATACTTTAATATCAAACTAAGTAGATTCATTAACATAGTATGACTCATTAACAAGCTAAATTATTTTTGGGTTAGGTGACCAAAATTTTTAATTGATAAGGGTTATTCTACAAATGGTGAGAGAAACTACTATGAGAATGAGTCCTAGTATCAAACATACGACCGTGAAATCCTCTATAACCTATAAGATTTGTATGACTAAAGTTAAATTTTGTTAATACATTCTCGAATTCAGGGTCATTAACATAAAAGTGGATTGATATCTTAGCACCCCTATTGGGATAACTAAGACCAAATCTTCTAACCCTCCAATTGCCCCTTAAAAATTGTCTATTCGGGTTTTGTTGATTCACATTATTTGAATTCTAACCTTAGCTTTTGTTATCATTACTTCTACTTAATTTAGGTTGATTCTAGTTAGGCATCCTAAATATTTGAAATATATTAAAAAAAATTGATTATGATGATCAAAGAAATTAACATGTATTATTCAATATAAAACCAAACTATACTTTATATCAACAAAATAATCTTTACATTGTCTATTGACTACAACTAACTAAATTGTTTCAACTATATTACGTATTATTGTAATATTCTATTGATTTCATCAAAATGTCCTTTAAAATCAATTGAATTTTTAAAAATAAAATTATATTATCATAATTTTATTTCAAAAATATCTTGACTTATCTTCATGAATTTTCTATTCTCACTGTATCAAAATTATCTGAGAATATAAACTGAACCAATTCTCATAATTGAAAGCAATATTTTCATAAAATTTTATTCATGAAAAATATCTCCCACATAAAAATCACATATCTTTCATTGTCATATTCCAAACTAAAAAATCAATTTTATGACCTTCTGAAATATAAACAACGTGATGTCCTAAAACATATATTCTATCAACATTATTTTAAATAAATCTCAATAGTAATCCCTAAGACAAAACTTTGACATAAGTATATTTTTTCAATTCATTCTATCTAAACTCAAAGAACTTATCACAATTTCTCAAATTCGCTAATCATTTTGACATATTTAAATCTAACATCAAAGAAAAACTCATAACTTTAAAATGATTTGTTATCACACAATTTATTTATGGCTAACACACACTAAGCTTTCTATATAATCTTTCTGAAAATATACTGAACTTATGCTATACCAAACTCAAATATCAAATAAATTAAATTGATACATCACTGTAAAATATTCAACCAACAAAAACTAAAAATTGTCCATGGAAATATTTCCACAACACCATCACATTACTCAGAAATATTTTAATCTATCTAACTTTTCATATTTCATTATTTATATAACCCTAATATGTTCAAAACTTATGGCTTTAAAATAAAGAACACCAAATATTTTAACATGATAAAACCCTCAAAAACTAAAATGCAAACCCATACAAAATCTTTCATTATTTTCAAGTTCAACACACTATACTTTCGAAACTTAATCATGCAGGATTTTTATTCAAAACCCATGAATAAATAAAATTATATAAAGCTACAAATGAAAATATATTTGCATGCTCAAACATAATCCTCTTTTTTTCTTCTTTATGATAGAACAAAACCCTTCAACATATGAAATAAAAACACACATATCTCATCCTTACAACCTAAAGTTTCAATGAAGCCTTTAGACTATAAACGACATGTTTGAAGCACCATAGTAATTTATATTACTCATAGAAAGCCAAACTAAATACATAACAAAAAATCTTCATATATTCTCAAATATCATGTTCAAACTAAACTGATAAAGCCACATACCCTTATCTAATCATATATTGAGAATATATCAAAAAATAAATCTATTTGCTTCAATTTTTCATGAAAAGAAGTGATATTTTCAACCAATAGAAATTGTAAGCTCATTTAACTTCCCAAAACACACATGCATAAATTTAAACAAACAGTTTCATCAAAACTTATTAACATGCATACCAAACATCATATTCTTTCCATGCAACCTGAAAACTAATCAAAATAACTCAATTTTTTTTTTCAAAACTTATTCATTCTATTCATGACATACCTATATGACTTTTCTGCAACTTTTCTATTCACAAATCCCATTTGCAACTTCAAAATCTAAATTGATAGAATGACGCTTCCACCAGAAAGCTTTGAAAAAATGACCAAAATAATGAAAATGATGTTATTTATAAGTCAAGTCCCTCAACATAACTACATTGCTTATGTGCTCAATTTCCATTGGCTTTATTAAATTAAGGATAGTAATTAACAATCTTCCAATTAACTAGTGAAGCCATCAAAATTATTAATAACCAAGATCCCTACTAAACCTATTACTAATCTTTGATAATTGAGGTATGTATGCCTAACATTAAAACCTTATACCACTAAAAATCTTACCAATAGCTCGAAGCCTCTTTGGATATGCTTTACATTAACTCACCTTACCAAATCAACGTGCCATGAGGTTTGCTAACTCATATGCCAAATCAACTTGTTAATTGATAAATCTATTCAATCTGCCTTTGAAATTATAAATTATGTTATAAATCCTTCATGATCATACCAATATTTTATGCCTTGAATATAACCTTAGTTCATAACTTCAAAAATAATAAATCTTGAGTGATCATTATGGCCATCAAACTAAATTATATTAGAACTTAAGATATTAAAATAGGACCTTATAATGATTAAGTGTTAGAAACTTATAACTCTTTAGGATTCTTAATGTCCTTAGGAGATAATTTATCCAATATCAAACCACAAATCATGTCAATATTTTGAAAATGTTAATTATATTTACAATTGATTACTATATGAAACTGATAAATCTATATAGGCCCATAGTCAAACCTTGAAATTCATGATAAATCAAATAATGTATTTGATTTAATAATCCATAAAATGTATTAATTCTCAAATTTTAACACTAATGAGAATCCATTTATATACTTACAATTGAAAAGGCAATAACAGGAAAATGTTATTGCCAGTTAATATATCTTTTCATCTGAATTGAATCAAGTTGCATATTGCCATGTAAATATAAAATTGTTTACCACAAAATACTCAAACTATCAAAACTAAAAACTCAATCCAAAAATTGTTATGATAAATCCACACTCAACTGAAGATCAATGTAGATATCTAAATACATATGACAATTATATAATGCTTTTAATTTTGATAAACCATATAAAGTGTCATTATTTCAAACTAAAAATATTGTATTATCATCTGAATAATCAACTTAAAAATAAAATGATTTATCACATCTATTCAAAAATGATAAATACATATGCATATTTTATTTATTCATCTATTTATACTTTTTAAAACCACTTAAAATATAAATAAGAATTCATAAACTAATCATCATCAACTTATGTAATTGAAAATATGCACCTAAATATACTATTAATTGACTAAATCCCTAACATGGTTTTAAAATTTATGATTGGGTCATTTTTATGACATAAAAGTATTAGTTTCAAAAAATTGAGGGGGGTGTGAAAAATAAGTATAACATTACGACCTTGCTAGTCAGTTTAAGTAATGAAATTGAGTAGCAATCAAATTGCTTATTGATAAAACATAATTTTGAGAGTGTGATTTAGGTAAATCATTTCTCAAGTAGTTATACATGAACTCATTTAATAATGATTTAATAAGGGATGAGATATTCGACTAACATGTTACGAAGAAAGGAAATGATATAACTGGAAAGTTTGGATTAAATGCATAAACTAATACAAATTTCTTAAATACAAAATATAAAAATCAAGTATTACCTCAACAATTAGCCATAATTTAACATATATTATTGATGTATAAAAAAATTGAATTTATAAAGAGTAATATCTAAAAAATAATTGATACTTAAAGTAGAATTTTAACATCCTCACATTATTCTTTCATAATATGAAACTCATCTATTTGTAACACTCGTTAATATTTTCAAAAGTAAAAGCAAACAATAACACAAGGCAAAAAAAAAACCAAAACAAGAAATGATAAAAAAAATAGCAAAGAAAAGAAAACATAACACAAAAAGAAAACAAAAAAACAAAACAAATAAAACTGAAAATGAGCTAATCATGAAACAATTTCAAATGATGTTCATTAATTGAGTAACATAACTAATTTTTTTCATAATATTTTAAATGAAAAGTATTATTTCTAAGTACAGTGGTAATTCTATAAGGACCAAACTATAATAAATTAAATTTATGATGTTGATCAAGATCTTTGTGAGTTTTGTCCTAATAAAAAAGTAGATCACCAAATTTAAAGTTTTTATTAAAAATTTTCTTATCGATTTTTTTTTAAATTTTTTTGTTTATCTATTTCTAATTTATTTAATGCTATTGCTTTAGATTCATCTAGAGCTATTAGATCAGGTAATCTTTGTCCAATTAAATTTATATGTTTAACAACATATTGTAAAGCAGTTTTAGCTAAAGAAATATAAAGTTCCATTGGTAAGGTGGTCTCTAATCCATATACTAACATGAAAGGTGAATAATCAGTTGCTACCTTAAAAATAGTTCTATTATTCTATAAAACTTAAAAAAATTTAAGATGCCAATTCTTTTTATTTTCACAAACTAATTTTTTCATGATTAAAATTAGATTTTTATTTATTAATTCAGCTTGACCATTTCCTTGATGAAAATATTTTGATTAATGATTAGATATAATTGAATACTTAACCAAAATTTTTAGAAATTCATTTGAAACAAACTAAAATTCATTATCAGAAATAATTTCACAAAGAACTTTAAATGTAGAGAAAATTTGATTTTCTAAAAATGAGATTACTTCACCTATTACACAACTTTTAAGTGATTTGACCTCAAATCATTTAGTAAAATAATTTGTTGTTAATATATACCTATGACCAATAGATGGAGGATATATATTTGAAATAAAGTCAATGCCCCATTTCATAAATGGTTTTTCAAGAATAATAGGATTTAAAGGCATTACAAGAAACTTATCTCTACCAACAAATAATTGACATGACATACAAAAATGCATTAACTTATTAGCATTTTAGAATAAAGTAGGACAATAATAAATTACTCTTAAGATCTTATAAACATTGATTTTTCCATCATCATGTCAACTACATTTTTCTTCATGACAACTTTAAGAAGCTTTTTAGTTTGATCATACGTAAGGTATCTTAATAAACTCCATCTCTATTTCAATAAAATAGAATTTTAAAAATAAACATACATTTAAAAATTTTAATCGTAAGAAACATCTTTATTTTTTATCAAAATTATTAGGATATGCCTAATTTTAAAAATAAAATACTAAGTCATGATACCAATCATCTTCAGTTAACATACAATCCCATTCATTCATCTCAAGATCAAATTTAAACTTTTTAAAAAATAAATTTTTTTCATGCTTTTTAAATGAGGCTTTGCATTTAAATTATCATATCTGACAAGACTAAAATATTAATATTTGAAGAAGTATTTTTTAGCTAAATATTTTACCAAATCATTACCTTTAATTATTTTTGAGGTTTTAAAGTCAAGATCAAATCTTTGAATTTGTAATATTCACTTAGCAAGCCTTGAATGGTTGGTTATTTTAAAAGAAAAGATAAAATATGCATATTAGATCACACAAAAATATTGTTTCCCATTAACAAGTAATGAAAGTTAATCAAATAAAAACTAATGAGAAAAAAAACTTCTCAATAAGAGGGTATCTAGTTTCAGTTTCTTTTAAAACTTGACTCATATAATCAATTGATTTTTTATCATTATTTTCAAACTTTTGAGTGATAACAACTCCAATTGCCTTTTTAGTAGCATTAACATAAAGATTTTTTTTTTTTTTTCAAATTTAGTTTGGCAAGAACTAAAATACTTGCAATGAAATTTTTAATGTTATTGAATACTAAATCAACACCTTTATCCTAAGTATAAATTTTATCTTTCTTATGTAATAATTGCAAAGAATTAGACTTATCAGCAAAATCTAATATAATTTTTTTAACAAAGTTTATTTTACTAAAGAAAGATGTTAAACTAGATTGATCTTTAGGAGGAGGTAACTTTTTAATAGTTTTAATGTATTTAAGATCTATAGAAATGCCATCTTTAGAAATAATGTCTTAATAACTTACCTTTAGTCACAAAAAAAAATAAAATTTTGGAGTCAAATAAATTCTGTACTTCCTACATCTTGTGAAAACTTCATGAAGATGATCTAAATATTTTTTACATTTTTTCAAATGAATGGTAAGGTCATCTAAATAAAATTGAATAACAATGTCAATCAAATCATCAAAAACAACATGTACAGCTATTTAAAAAGTATATCTTGCATTTATTAATCTAAAAGACAATCTGTTATAAGTAAAAGTCCCTCTAGGAGTAGCAAAAATAGTCTCATGTCTATCTTTAAGATTTACAAAAATCTAAATACAATCAAAAAATTCATATAATAAAGACATCATTTTTGATCATGTAATTTGTTATAAAATCTAATCAATACTTGGTAGAGAAAAACTATATTTAACACTAACTTTATTTACATTTCTAAAATCAACACATAATTTAATATCATCATTGTTTTCTTAACTGACACTAAATTAGCTACTCAATTAGAGTATATTACAGGGAAAATGATACCAACATCAATCATTTTATCTAAGTCTTTTTTAATGGTATCTTTTAACAAAGGGTTAATTCTTTATATTTTCTATCTTATAGGTTTAATACCATGTTTTTTAAGTATACCATGTTTAATAATATCAATATCATAACCTTTAACATCTTTATATGACTAGACAAACAAATTAATAAATTTTTTAAATAACTTAATAAATTTAACCTTCTCATTTATAGTAATCTAAATTCTTAAATAGACATATTTAAGATCTTCTTCTGTATCTAAATTGATAGGAATAGTTTCACTTATAATTCTCCTAAAAGGTTCTTTCATTCTAAAAATTTTGGACTGATCATTAGGTGTAAACATAGATTCTAAACTTACTAAATCAACATGCAATTTATTAATACTTAATTGTAAATAATCATCACAATTTAGTAGATAATCATCATGATCAAAATAATTACTTTTAATAAAAAAATTTGTGTTCATCATAACTAAAAATAGGTCAACTATCATTCAAATTAAGAATTTTAGGTCAAAAAATTTTATCATAAGAGAAAATCTGTGGTTGGTTCACTCTCACTTTAAGTTGGATTAGATGTAAAAAATAGCAAGCCTATCAGCTCTAATATTATATTATCTAAGAATATGAGTGATGCTGAAGGCCTCAAAATACTCAAGTAAAAATCAAACTTTTTACGTATAATGATGTAGACAAGTTTGATTAGTTTTATAATTTTTTTAAACTTGTCTAATAACTAATTCAGAATCTCCAAAGACTTTTAAATGTTTAATGTTAAGTTCAATGGATTTTTCCAAATCTAAAAATAATGTTTTAAATTCTTTAATATTATTAATGTTTTTAATGATAATTTGAAGGCATAATAATTTTTTTACCAATATGTAAAATTAAACAAATCTTAGTAACATTATCTTGTTGAGAACAAGTTCTATCAAAATAAAGTGATCATAAAATATTTAAAAAAAAAAATCTTTATGCTGATTTTTTGGTTCATCTAAATTCAACAACTCATAAGTTCTAATTACTATCTCAACATCAACAATAGTGGAATAAGTGGATGAATCTATAAATGTGATAGACTAATCTTCTCTTTTACTTAAAATAATCTCATTACTAATAGGAACTCATGTGATATCTTTACCAACAAAAGCACTAGTTATTTTTGATCAATCTCTTCTCAGTAACATAGCGTAATTACTACGAATGTCTAAAACTTGGATGTTAGTCATGTATCTAATTATTTCATCTTGAGAAATCTTGATGACTATGTCTCAAAACTTACAATTTTTTTTTGTCTAAAATTAAATTTAATAAATTTTTTATTATCAATTTTATAAGATATGCCTAATTAATCTACAATGAATTTGGGTATTATATTTTTTGAAACACCTATATTTAAAATACAAATATGGATTACTTTATTAATAATTTTGCTTGTAATATAAAAATGAGGTATATAGTCTATAAGAGGATCATAACTTTGAACAAAAATAGTTGATTGTTCATTATTATCTTTTTATTGTAAGCCTACATTAGTTTCAAGATTCTTAACAACTTAATTAATTTTATCAAGTTGTTCTAGAAGACTAGTTACTTGTAATAATGAGAATCCAAATTTAATTTTTGATAAATCATCAATTATATTATAAGTTTTAACATCAGATTATTGAAACTTTTTAGGCTTATAATGTTGATATTGACTATTATTATAAGTAGTTGATAAATAATTTTTTTGAAAAGAATTATCAACTAAACTATTTGAAGCAATGTTTTAAACTATTTTACCTTTATTATTAGAAGAAGAATCATTATTTGTTGATTTTTTTAATAAGAGTTATAATATTTATTTGTATTGTTAAAAATATAACCACCTTTATTTTTTGATGTGTCATCAAGAGCACTCATGTTTATGTTGTCTACTAGATCTTCAGATATAAGATCTTTTTTTCAATTTTTTTTAAAAACTTGTGAACAACAACACATAAATATAGATCATGATTCAATTCACATACATTATAGTAATAAACAATTTCTAATTTTTTACTTTCAGTATTATTTCTATTAGTTGAACAAGGTTTATCATTTAACTACCTTAACAATGATTAGTTCATTTTCTAGACTTTAAATGGTTTTTAAAATTTTTACATTATCTAAATTTAGACCTATAAAAAATTTATCTATAAATCTAATTTGTTTAAGTTTCTTCTTATATTCAATGCAGAATGTTAAAGTTTTATCATATTTTGTAATATCCCTATCCTTTAAGGTCATTTTATATTTGAGGGGTGCTTTTTATCATATTTTGTAATATCCCTATCCTTTAAGGTCATTTTATATTTGAGGGGTAAAGCACTATAAAAATAAAGTCTAGATAATTTATTAAAAGGTCTAAGATCATGAGGAATATTTTGATGCAACTTAGTAAATCTGATAATGAAATAATAAATGGTTTCACTTGGATCAAAAAAATAATAATCACAAGATCATTAACTAGGTCAAAGTCCTCTTTCGCTTTTTTAAAAGATAACTCTAGCCATTCTTCAATATTTTTCCATGTGTTGATAACTTTAACAAGTACACTGATAAATACTTGGTAAGTTTTTCCTTCAAGTGTTTGAGCAAAAACTATTAAACAAATATTTTCATTTGTTATACCAAAAGTAGCACAAACTAGCCTACATGCTTCTAAATGATCTTTCCAAGATTCTCTAAAAGCTCCAATTTTTTTTGACATATTTAATCTTTTAAGAGATGGTAACTTATCAAGATAATTTTTAATATTAATTAGATTTAAGAAAATCTATGGTGTTACAGATATTTGATGTTCTTCTTTAGCTTTAGCTTCAATGAGATCATTCTGATCTTTACTATCTTGTAGTTCATGAATCAACTCTTCTATCCTCACTTTTACTTGATCTCCCATTAAAATTTTTAGTAGTCTCTTCTATCTGAATTGACTAATTTTTTTGATCTTGATTGACTTGATTTAATTATAGATTTATATTAATAGGTTAAGAGGGCATAACTAAATCATCAAAAGGAAAAGAATCAGAACGGAAATGAGTTATAGGCCTAGGATTAGCAACTAAAACTCTAACTCTATCTTCTTGAATTCATTTGTGTTTAAAATGTCTTGTTGAGTCTCACTAGTAAGATTAGAATACCAATCTATCTCAAATTTTTAAATTTTCTTCTCCATTTATAACTTGAATAACATGCTAAATATTATAAAGATGATTATACTATGCATAACGATTTATATTAAAAACAACATCAACTTGTTCATCAGCAATATCAATTCTAAGCTAAATAATAGGATGCTATTTTTTAAGTACCATGAACAAGAAAAAAACACAATTTAAAAAAATAATATTTCTAAAAGATATCCACAGTAGAATCAGAAAGGAAATGAGTTATAGGCCTAGGATTAGCAACTAAAACTCTAACTCTATCTTCTTGAATTCGTTTGTGTTTAAAATGTCTTGTTGAGTCTCACTAGTAAGATTAGAATACCAATCTATCTCAATTTTTTAAATTTTCTTCTCCATTTATAACTTGAATAACATACTAAATATTATAAGGATGATTATACTATGCATAACGATTTATATTAAAAGCAACATCAACTTGTTCATCAGCAATATCAATTCTAAGCTAAATAATAGGACGCTATTTTTTAAGTACCATGAACAAGAAGAAAACATAATTTAAAAAAATAATATTTCTAAAAGATATCCGCAGTAGATTCACTAAATTTATTGACGATAAAAATTATACCATCAACTAATCAATTTTTTCACATATTGTGAAGGTTAAGTTGGAATCATACTAATCTAATAGTAAGGTTCTAAAGGTTCAATTATGAACCTATTTTTTTTTTTTTTTTTTAATATTATAAGAAATAACAAATAATTAAAAAAAAATCCAACTAAGTCTAATAAACTAAAAGCTAAAAATAATTATAAAAGAAAGAGACTAATCTTAAAAACTAACAAGTCTAACAAAATAAAATAGTCTAAATGTAATAAAATAAATCAAGGAAATTAAACTAAGAAACTAACTTAAAAAAAAAAAGAAAAGAATAGAAAGTTAAAGCAAATTAAAATATATTAAAATTAAAAGAAAAAGAAAAATAAATTAGATTAAATTAGATTAAAGTCAAAGTCAATATAAAATACAATATGGATAAAACATGCAAGTTTTAAAAGAGAGAGTCATCTTAACAAAATAAATTGATTTTATTTGAGAAACCAGCATATTTCTTTTCAAATATCTAGATAGATAACTTTTACAATCAAATAGATCAATAAAATACTATAAACAATGAAATTTTTATCATTATTTAGGTCGAATAATTAGATTCTGCATATAAGACTGCAAGGAGTAATCATCAAAAATATTAAACTTGATAAATTTTAGATAATCTATTATAAATGATAATATAAAACTGAATATACCTACCTTGCCTAAGTAATTACTTAACCATAAAAAAAAGAACAATTGGATCTATCTGTAAAATTCATGTTATCTCAAAGAAGTTACATATAAGAGAGAGATAAATGATTGACTTCATAATAAATAAGTCCTCAATACCCATGTTGTTCCTCCTCTTCAAATGATTCTTTGATCTCCTTTTATGCTTAAAATTTGATTGAAAAAAAATTATAACTAACTTTAGTTAGTTATTAGTTTAACTAAATTAATTAAATTTTAAAATATAAATAATTATTAATTAAAATTTGATTAAGACTTAAAAGTCTTAATAGATCAAGTATTTGAATATAGATCAGATATTTTGTAACATGTGACCTTAATTAATTAATAATAAAATAAAATAACATATATTAATAAATAAATAGATAAATCAAAGTTTAATAAAATTCTTGTTTATATTAATCTCATAATGCATATTTTAAAAAATTACTTAAGCACGCGCGCGCACACACACACACACACACACACACAAACACACACATCAAAAAATTAAATTGTACTATATTTTTAAAATCTCATCATTAAAATATCAAAATCTAAAATCAAAGTATCAAATCTGAAAGTATAGAATTCTACCAACTTAAAGTTAATCATGAAAATAAAAGTTTATCTTGCTAACATATAATAATCATAAGAATTAGAAAGAACTTAAATCACTAGTTTCTATTGTTCATTCATGCACTCATTATATTCTATCTCAACTATTGGTAGGTGAACCACATTCATTTTTGAATAACTTATGGGATCATCCACCTCTAGCATAATCCATTTGAGAACTCTAATCTCAATTGGGGTGTTTGTATCATTCTGACTATTTGATCATTTATCTAAAGTAGTTAGATAAATTTTAAAGTTGTATTTATTGAAATTGAAAATATGTTATTTCAAAATTAATTTTTTTCACCCTAAAATAGGATCTCTTTGAGATGATGAGGGCTTATTTGAAATAGAAGGTAGGGCAAGATTAACAAAGTTCTTGGTATGAGTTACTTAAATATCAAATTGAGTGGTTTCATTAAACATGGTATGGCTCATTAACAGGTCGAATTCTTTCTTAGGTAGGTGACTAAACTAATAATTGATGAGGGTTATTCTACAAGTGGTAAGAGGAACTACTATGAAAATGAGTCTTAGCACTAAATCTATGATCATAAAATCCTTTATAACCTCTAAGATTTTTAGGATTAAAGGATAAATTGTTCAATATATTTCAGAACTCAGGGTCATTAACATCAAAGTGGATTGACATCCTAACACCCCTACTAACATACTTAGGGCCAACTCTCTTAGCCATGAAACCACCACTTAAGAATTGTCTATTCAGACTTTGCTAATTCACATTGTATGAATTCTAATTTTAACCTATGTTATCATTACTTCTACTTAATCCAAGTTGATCTCAACCAAACATTCTAAAAATTTGAAATATATTAAAAAAAATTAATTATGATGACTAAAAAATTAATATGTATTATTTAATATGAAACTAAACTATATTCTATATCAATAAAATAGTTTTTACACTATCTATTAATTGCAACTAATTGAATTATTTTAACTATATTAAATATCATTGTAATATTTCATTTATTTCATTAAAATGTCCTTTAAAACTAACTGAAGTTTTAAAAATAAAATTATATTATCATAATTTTATTTCAAAAATATCTTGACATATCTTCATGGATTTTCTATTCTTACTATATCAAAATTATCTAAGAATATAAAATGAACTAATTATCATAACTGAAATCAATATTTCCATAAAATCTTATTCATGAAACATATCTCTCAAGTAAAAACCACATATCTTTCATTGTCATATTCCAAACTGAAAAATCAACTTTATGACCTTTTGAAATATAAACTACACACTGTCTCAAAACATATATTCTACCAACATTATTTTAAATAAATTTGTAAGATAGAACTTTGACATAAGTATATTCCTTCAATTCTTTCTATCTAAACTCAAAGAATTTATCATAATTTCTCAAATTCGTCAATCATTTTAACATGTTTAAATCTAACATCAAAATAAAACCTAAAACTTCAAAATGATTTGTTACCAAACAAATTTTTTATGACAGACACACACTAAAATTTATATATAATCTTTCTAAAAATATACTAATTTTTTTCTATACCAAACTCAAATATCAAATAAAACAAACTAATATGTCACTGTAAAATATTCAACCAATAGAAACTCAAAATTATCTATAGAAATATTTTCACAACACCATCACATTACTTATAAATATTTTAATATATCTGACTTTCCATATTTCATTCTTTATAGAACCCTAACATGTTTAAAACTTATGTCTTCAAAATAGTGAACATCTAATATTTTAACATGACAAAACCCTTAAATATTGAAATGCAAACCCATATTTTTTTTAAATTTCTAAGTTCAACACATTATACTTCTAAAACATAACAATATATGATTTTTCTTCAAAACCAATGAATAAATAAAACTATAAAAATCTATGAATGAAAATATATTTTCATGCTCAATCATAATCCATTTTTTTACTTCTTTATGACAGACCAAAACCCTTCAACATATTCATGAAACAAAAACACACATAGCTCATCTTTAAAAATTAAAGTTTTAACCAAGCCTTTAAACTGTAAAAGACATGTTTGAAGCACCATAGCAATTTATATTACTCACAGAAAGTGAAAACTAGATGCATAACAATTTTTTTTCATATATTCTCAAATATCATGTTCAAACCAAACTGATAAAGCCACATATCCTTATCTCATCATCTGTCAAGAATATACCAAAAATTAAAACTATTTGATTCAATATCTCATACAAAGAAGTGATAAATTCAACTAATAGAAACTATAAAATCATTTAACTTCCAAAAATACACATACATAGATTTAAATAGATAGTTTCATCAAAACTTATCAACATGTAGACTGAACATCATATTATTTTTATACAACCTAAAAACTAATCGAAACAACTCAAAAACATTCATCAAAACTTATTCATTCTATTCATGGCATATCTTTATGCACTTTTATACAACCTTTCTATTCACAAATCCCGTCTACAACTCCAAAATCTAAATCGACAAAGTGACGCTTCCATGAAAAAGCTTTGAAAAATGATCAAAATAATGAAAATGATGTTATTTTTAAGCTTGGTCCCTCAACGTAACTACCTTACTCATGTTCTTAATTTACATTGACTTAATCAAATCGAGGAAAGTAATTAACAATCTGCCAATTAGCTAATGAAACCACTAAACTTACCAATAACCAAGATACATGTTAAACCTCTTACTAATATCTGATAATAGAGGTATGTATTCCTAACATTAAATCCCTAAACCATCAAAAATATTATTGAGATCTTGAATCCTCTTTGAATATGCTTTACATTAACTCGCCTTGCCAGCTCTGTGTGTCACAAGGTTTGTCAACTCGTATGCCAAATCAACTTGTTAACTGATAAATATATTTAATATGCCTTTGAAATTATAAATTATGTTATAAATCCTTTGTGATCATACCAAATTTTTATGCCTCAAATATAACCTTAGTTCATAAATTTAAAAATAATAAGTCTTGAGTGATCATTATGGCCATCGAACTAGATTATATTAGAAATTAGAATATTAAAATAAGACTTTAACATGATTAAGTGTTATAAACTTAGAACCCTTTAGGATGATTAATTTAATTAAGTGATAATTTATCCAATATCAAACCACCTTAAATCATGTCAACATTTTAAAAATATTAACTATATTTACAACTAATTACTGCATGAAATTGATAAATCTATATAGGCCCATAGTCAAACCTTAAAATTCATGATAAATCAAATAATGTATTTAATTTAATAATCCATAAAATGAATTAATTATCAAAATATAACACTCATTATAATCTATTTATATACTTACAATTCAAAAGGAACTAACATGAAAATGTTATTTCCAGTTAATATATTTTTCCATATGAATCAAATCAAGTTGCATATTACTATGAAAATATGAAATTGATTACCACTAACTGTTCAAGCTATCAAAATTGAAAATTTTATCCAATTTTTTAATGATAAATTTACACTCAAATGAAAATCAATTTAGATATTTGAATACATCATGATAATCATATAATGCTTTTAATTTTGATAAACCATATAAAGTGTCCTTATTTCAAACTAAAAATGTTGTATTATCATATGAATAATCAACTGAAAAACAAAATAATTGATCACAACTATTCAAAAATGATTAGTATATATGCATATTTTATTCATTAATTTATTTATGCTTTTCAAAACTAATTAAAATATAAATATGAATTTATGAACCAATCAGCATTAACTTATGTAATTGAAAATATGCATCTAAATATACTGTCAATTGTCTAGGTCCCCAACACAATTTTATACTTTATGATTGAGTCATCTCTATGGTAGAAAATTATTAGTTTCATAAAGTTGAGGGGGATGTGAAAAATAATTATAACATAAAGTACTTAGCTATTTATAATGCTAATACAATACTATATTTAGTTTAGATAATAAGACAATTCTAGAATAATTGTCAAATTCTAGACCTGGTACCTCTGACTCTCTAGACATTTGTGTCAGCCTTGAATAGTTATATTAATGTTAGTATTTTATATATAATATATACTCAAATAGGATGTAATCATCTGGATGCTTCTATGTTTAGATTCACTTTCACTCTAGTGCATTCAAATCTAAGTCATAAACTATCACTCTTGGTGAAATAGAAAAACCCTAGCTTTTCATATTCAATATGACCATGGACAAAAATGGGTTAGTGTGAATATGGTGGTGAGATAATCTATAATTATCCCACTACTAAAATTTTCTACCTACATATAAAATACTCTAAAAGAGGTTTTCAAACTCAAGTAGTTTTTCCCTATGTGTTGGCTTGTGTGTGAATCATGTAATGTGTATAAAATAAGTACAATAGTGACCTAGCTTGTAACTTAATAAATATGATCTTATTACTACTCTTTTGGTACTTAAAAATTATATTTTATATATTATTTTGAATCATATTAGAATATATTAGGATAGGAAAGCTTTTGGTAACTTGAGTGCTTCTTGAGTGCTCTAATAGTCTGATTTCAAGGTTTTTATGGGTGGTGAATGAATGGAGGTTGATATTTTATTTATACCAATCCTATTAGGAGATAAATCACATTAAATAACTTATTCCAAACATTATTATATATTTTATTTATAAATTAGATGACTTTAGGGCACTTGACACTTGTATCAGGTGTAATAACTTGAATGAATTTTTTATGAAAATATATGTTGAACATTATCATTGATTAAAAGGGAGATTGTTGAGTTATTAAAATAAGTGTTGTCATTGATGTCATTAATATAAAATTATGATGTCAAAGGTTTTTATGAAGGTACATGATCAAGTAAGCTTTAAGGTATATGTATGATGAGTTTTGTTGTTAGCATAGTGAATGTTGTTATATGAAAGCAGTAATGTGATACATACTATTTTAAGAATGATCTTATGTTAGTATAAAAAATATCATTGAAATCAATATGAGTAAGTATAAGTTATTATGTCAAGTTTCAATTATCTTGTAATACTTTGTCTAGACCTTGTGAGAAGATATGTGCAGGTAGCATGATGAAATGAGTGAGCTCAAAAGAAGTTGTATGCTCTGAAGATCTATGTAAACAACTCCAAAGATGATCTGAATGAGCTACAAAGATATTTAATGAATATATGAATAATACTTGATAATATTTAAGCATGAAATAAGTTATTTGAGATTGTACATGACATGTTAAGGGCCTTACAAATGATTAAAAGGTCATCTTTGAAGATCTATGTATGCAACTCTAAAGATGCTTCGAGTGAGCTACAAAGATCCTTAGTCGAGCTTCAAAGATCTATAAACAACTATAAAGATGATATGAGTGAGCCATAAAGATGATGTATTGAATCTCTGAAGAATAATTATTATATAAGGTTTCCTTAACATACATAAGAGGCATTGGAGTACTTAAGAGAGTTTCAAAGTGAAGTCTATAAGGGTAAGTACTTCAGTCAAAGTCTGTAACTAGATTAGTTTTTGATCCCGCTTGGCCTAATGAGGTATCATGAGTTATTAATAAGACATATTAAGAATGATTGATATTATTTAATCATGATATGAGATTTTATGGCATATACATAAGATTCTAAGATCTTGGATAGTGTTTAAAAGGTTAGCTTCAAGACCTAATAAACTTGCAGGTCAAGGCCTAAAAAACAAAAAGAGATATGGTGAATAGATGAGGTATTATGATCATTTTCTATGACATAGATGAGTAGGTTAGCATTTACATAGGTGATTCAAAATTTTTTTAGCATGTGCATGAAGTTTTAGGTCATGGTTTATAAGAAAAGGTTTGAAAAAGTGCTTTAAAGTTTTTTGAGTACATAAAATGAAGAGTTGTGTACCCAAAAAGGTTTTTATAGTCTTCATTGACATGTGTAGCATATGAATGAGAATATATGATGTTTATGGTAGATGAGTAAGGGTTCTAGTTCAAATTTTTAGGAATTGGTTTTTAGAAATATGAGCTAAGTTTTATGAAATATCATTAAGATTGAAAGTTAGTCTAAACCCTCAAAGAACCCTAACATTAACTCATTTTTGAAGATATTATTATAAAGAGATAAAAATGGTTCTATATGGTTAAATAAGTGATTGGAGGTTGTATTCAACTCTCATAGGCATCTCTATGTGTGATTGGTTTCTTATATGAGTAAGCTGACTCTACAGATAAGTGTTTATTTTCTAAAGATCTACTATAGTAGGTAGAGTTGATCGAGTCAAAGTTACGAAGTCAATGAAGATAAAGATATGAGACTTGCAGTTATGATCCATGAAATTTTTTGGATAGGTTATAGATCTTAGGTGTGCAAAGTTGGTGATCTAAGTTGGCCAGTTGCTAATAGATCTAGTGATATAGATAGTAAAAAAATTAGGTAGAAGTGAGAAGATGATTTTTGATGTACTTTCATGTGAGAGTAATAGATTGAAGTGTTTGATGATTTTTTTTAAAACTTAAATTATATATATATATATATATATATATATATATATATATATATATATATATATATATATATATATATGATTTTTATAATCTTGGAAGTTAGTGTAAGATGCTATAACATTGAAGCCAAAATGGCTTGTTTGATTGAGTCGAGTTTGTGAGAGAGAAGATCAATAGATTGGTATGTAAGACCAATAATTTCTATTAGAGATTATGATCTATTTAATGGAGGTTTATCTAAGTATGATATATGATCTTGTTCATATTTTTAAATTCTTTGAAAATTTTTAATCATATGTCAAAAGTTCATTTTTCTTTGACTGTGTTTTGAAGTCAGTTGGTAGTTTTGATTAAGAATCTTACAGAGAAGTGTTTGAGCTTGTATACCCTAATTTAAATAATTTGATGAACCTAAGGTCATGAATTTTTTGAATATGTGATTTTTTGAAAAAATTATGTTTATGCCTTAGTTATTCAAGATAGAGTTTCTGTGTATGCACATGCCTTTTGTGAATAGTGATTTGAGAAAGGGTTCAAATAGTGGTTGAAACTAAAAGGTATTATGGACCTAAAATAAAGTTAGATAAGGTATATTAAAGTGCCATGTGATTTTTTACTACCATCTAAGGTGTTTTAATATGATTCAAGAAATATCAAAGGGTAATGTGTTGCTAAGAAGGACTATTAGGTCTCCATAAATCCTAAAAGAGGAGGAAGGGCTAATTGAGCTATGAAAAACTTAACATATTGATTGATTCATGATTAAGACATATTATTTTAATATTATAAGACTTATTCATGACCAACCTAAGAAGATAAGTATGTGTGGCTGACTAAAAATAATATGATTAAGTGACTTGTATAAAAGCAAGGTAATTTAGCCCAATTTGTGTGTGTAAGGAAATTAGAGAATAAGTGAATGATATAGATCATTGGTGAGTAAAAGGAGGTAATTTGGACCATCATATATGTGTCATGAATATATAATAGAGATTCTACATATGAGGATGAAGGTTAGAAGACCTAATCAATCCATAAAGAGGGCTAGTTGAGTGAAGAAAGATGAAGGCCAGTTTGAGAGGGAAAGAAGTGAGTGAAGATATGAGGATGAAGATCATCATCTATTTTATAATAAATAAGGGTTTATGAAGGTGATCGAGTGTATTAAGTGGCTGAGTTGGTACTGACTCAACTAGGGTGTTGGTGCCTCTTTGTAATTTGGTACTTGCTAAAACTTAGCTGAGTTGGGGCTGAGCTAGTTGGAATTGATGCTCCATGTGAAATGGATGCTTCATTAAAGATTGATATTTATCTTATAGTAATATATTGCATTTTATTCATCAGTGGGTTTTATTCCCTATAAAGACTTCCCATATATATGTTGTGTTCATATGTTTGATGCTCTTATGATTTGATGCTTATGTTTGCTAAGATGTACATGCTTATTAGAATGGTTTATGTATAATTAAGTGGAATTGAATGAAAAGTATTGAAGTTTGATTCACCCTCCTCTTAGTAATTATGATTCTAAAAATTTGTATTATATCTTGATACTTTGAATTAATTTTAAAATCTTATAAGAGATCCTAAGAATTAAGGATGACTAGTTAACAAGCTAAAAGTTATTTCTTTATGAGTAAAGATCTGTTATTCAATGGATCTGATTATGCCTTTTAGAATTTCATAATGAAGATATATCTAATGTCATAAGGACATGATATTTGCCAATTAGTTATGGAAAGTTATATTTCACCTTCTATTCTACCAATAAATATATCAAGTAAGAAGGCTAGTGAAACTCCAGGACAATGAATGCTATTCTATGTGGTCAATCAAAAGCAGAGCTTGTAAAAGTAATGCATTGTGTATCATCTAAATAAAATATGGGATAAATTTAAGACCATCTTTGAAGGATATACCAAGGTGAATTTGGCCAAGTTTTAGACCCACTGAAGATAATTTGAAATCCTAAAAATGAATGAAGATGAAACCATTGCATCCTACCTATTAAGGATTGATGAAGTTGTCAATATCATTAGAGGATTGGGAGAAGAAGTGAAAGAATCTACTGTTGTCCAAAAGGTGTTAAAATCACTAACTCCTAAGTTTGACTCTAATATGTCTATAGTAGAAGAGATGCAAGATTTGGACAAGTTAGAGATGGATGGGTTTCATGACATATTAACTACCTATGAGATGAAAACAAATGAAGGAAGAACTTCTAATAACGAAACAACTTTGAAAGCTAAAAGAAGTCAAAGGCCAAGAATTTTAAGTATGAGGTATGTTCAGATATTAATGATGATGAACTCATAGCTATGTTTTCTAAGAAATTAAGGTTTGGCTTAAATATGTATAGGGTAAGTTACCCTTCAAATGTTTCAACTATGGAAAGATTGGTTATTTTTCAACCAAGTGTCCTAACAAGGATAAATCTGAGCATAATGAAGAATATGATGAACATCATAAATATAATATAAAGGACAATAATTCTAACATGAATACAAGAGATTTTAAAAATAATGAAGAAAGAAAAGGGTCATTCAAAAATAAGAAGAGTTTCTATACCAAAGAAGACAGCTCATGTGATTCAAGCACATCTGATAATGATGATGATAATAATGAATCTAAATATGAAAATAGTGAAACTTTATTCATAGGCATAAAATCATAAAATTAGGGTTGTTCAAATGAGAAAGGCCTTATGGTTGATGTGGAATTAGATGTAGAAGCATACTATGACAAAAAACAAGGTAAAGTTGAAGTGGATCTTGAATTTGAGCTCATAAGTACTTTAAAAGAGTTGAAACTTGTGAATAAGAAGAACAAAAAATTGAAATCATTATTTTTAGACTATGAGGAATAGATTGAATTATCAAAATAAAGGTTGAGCAACACTTCCAAGGAGTATGATGAGATTATCAATCAAATTGAAGCACAAATGGAGATTATGATAGTAGGCCTAAAATCTAAAGAGGAACAATGCTTCAAGTATGAAATTGAAGTAGAATCCTTAAAATATGAGTTGGATCAAGCATATAACAAGGTGAAGAGATTTTTGAATTTGGAAAAGAGTACTAAGGCTCTAAATGATATCTTAAGTAGTCAAAAGTCTACAAGTGACAAGATAGGTCTTAGTTTCAAAGAAGACCAAAAGAAGACATCTTAAGTCAAGGAGAAGACTTTTAAAGACAAGTAGTTTAGCAAGAAAAGACCTATTAGATAACCCAATGCTATAAGGTATGCTAGTTTTTTTAATGGTTACTATTTTATATGTAGTTAGTTTGGTCATAGAGTAAGAGAATGTAGAAGATCCTCCAAAAATGCATACTCATGGAGCTATAGAAGGAATCATAATTCACATCAATCAAATGGTATATATAAAGTGGTATGTTATATATTTCATAATGTAAGACACATTATAATATTCTATCTTAATAGATTTAGAATATAATCAAGTCAAAATAGGAGGTTTGAAGTTCTTAGAATGGAATAAAGAAGGCAAATGAATGTATGTAAACCAAAGGTAGTAAAGATAAGTCATGATTAGTCTATAATATCAAGTGGAATACTTGACGAAATAGATCATGATTTAGATATAAAATCAAGGAATGTCTATTGTCAACTCACATTGATGATCAAATGGTTGATGATGATATCAAGCCTATAGTGTCAATCAAGTCTAGAAGGATGTTGAAGAATATTCAATCCTATGAGAGTATGTATAGCTGAGAATGTCTTAAGTTCATGTTGTTTTAGTTATCTTTGAAAAGGGGTGGCTCCATTAAGTGTTAGGATCTAGAACATAAAGCTCTGATACCACTTTGTCAGGATCTAGGAGCACAATTGATTACCTTGTATAAGCAACTAAACATGGAATTTAACCAAAAGTAAAGAGTAACTAGAATTCAAAAATAGCATAGAATATGAGAGACAATACACACTTGTATTAATAATCTTCCAGAAGGAAATAAAATAAAGAGATCACACTCTTCCCACACCTCTTGGGCATACCAGTAATCTTCCCTCAAGAGTTCTCTCTCTCAATTACAAACACAAATAACTCAATAACCGAGTTGGTGTTTCAACCAGTCAGTATCAATACTACTAGTATCACCAAGTATACACACATACTCCAAGTCTGAGTACACCACGTACTCCAATTAGATCTCACCTAATTTTGCTACCTGTTGTGTTAGTAATCTCCTTTGACCTTACTACCCCACAGATCTCCTTTGACCTTACTACCCCACAGATCTCCTTTGACCTTACACACACACACACACACCTATAAATCAATTGACCTTACTTACCATGTAGATCTACTGATCTTACACACCATGTAGATATCCCACCTAATCTTACACAACTTGCAAATCAACTTGATCTTACATACCTGGAAGAACCCTTGTCCTTGCCTATCTAAGTCCTTATGATTCTCCCTACTTGAGGATCCCTTCTTTGATCCTTCAAGGATCCTTCTACAGCTGAAGAATGATTACAATACAGCCCCATGGGTCTATAAATAGATCCCAAAACCAAATAATAATTAGAAACGCAGTGCAAGACTAAAATTAGTCTTTACATGCAAATAATCAATTTGTTAACTAACTATTCATCAAACTAGCAGTTTTAGAACCACACAGGCAATTGACATCGATCACTGTCTGTCTAGAGATGGCTGACGTCAGTTGATTCATGACCACTGTCGGTAGCTTCCTATTTACCCCTGACTGATGTCAGTTGGCCTGATTGATGCTAGTTACTGTGACACTTAGCAACCTCCTCCGTTTGCATCTTGGTGAAGCTTTTAGCTCCACAACCTAACAATCTCTCACTTGGAGATAAATAGCTACACCTATACCTATACCTGTACATCATTTGATTTTGTTTCCTAGCTTGTATCCCTCTTCAAGCTCAATCTTGAAGACCAACCACCACACAACCTATGATGCTACTCTTGCCATCCAAGTAACCTGCCATATCCGAATCTACATACCCATGTAGAGAAGTCCCTAACCCTACATAACATGAATCCCTACTGCTGGTCCCTCTCAGATACCTGAGAATCCACTGAACTCTTTTCTAGTGCTCCTTCCCTGGATTGGCCACAAACTTGCTGACAACTCCCCCGACATCACCAACTTTTTTAGTCTACACATGACCGACATCGATGCCTTCCTGTTCGACGTCTGTTCTCACCTGACCAATGCCGGTAACTATGTTTTCTTATGAGTGATGAATTTTACCCATGAGCTCACCTTGGATCATATCCCTGTCCAAACTACCCTGCTCAGAAATATCCAGCCCCTTTCGTTGATCTCTGTCCATCATCTCCTCCATGAAAACCAAGGCTTTCCAGTTCTTAAGTTTGTCAAAGACATCAGACTTCCTCTTAAGAACATACATTCCCTTCCCACTCATGTGACCAAGCCTACAAAGCCACATCTTTGCAGTAGAAGGAGAATCGGTAATATAAGTAGATAGATAAAGAGTACCTACTTTCTTACCACATGCTAATTCAAGTGCATCCTTGGAAACTTTCCAAGCTTCCACTATGAGAGTTACTGTGCATCTCTCATCACCCAAATTTCTTGTATAAATTAGAGTCCTCTTCAGGACTGGGACCTGCATGACATCCTTCAACACCCATGTGTTGCCCATCTGCAATTTTAGCTACACTTCCCCTTTGCCAACAATTTGACAAGGCTCACCAATCCCTAAATAAATCTTTCCAAAGTCTCCACGGACATAAACATGGAAAAATACTCTATTTCGGGTTACATGGAAAGAGGAAATAGAATCTAAAACCCAAGATTCTACTTTATCTAAGGAACATACAAGAGCATCCTGTGCAACAATATTTGTAACATCTGCTTCTTCATTTCCTTCATGTTGATCTTTAACCAACCAACAATCTTTCTTTCCCTGCTCTTTCTTTCCATAATTTAGTAATTGAGAATTCTTGCCATTGAGTTCCTCCATTCTTAGTGTACTTTCTTTTTCCATTACTTTACTCCCACTCAATTAGAAACCCCTGAGAGTGACCTATAATCAAACACTAACCTGCTTTGAACCAGGCTCTGATGAACCTACAACCTCGCTTTGACAAACCTGCACACCTAGCTCTGATAAACCTACCCACCTAGCTTTGATACCACTTGTCAGGATCTAGAACATAAAGCTCTGATACCACTTTGTCAGGATCTAGGAGCACAATTGATTACCTTTTATAAGTAACTAAACATGGAATTTAACTAGAAGTAAAGAGTAACTAGAATTCAAAAATATCACAGGATATGAAAGATAATACACACTTGTATTAATACTCTTCTAGAAAGAAATACAATAAAGAGATCACACTCTTCCCACACCTCTTGGGCATACCAGTAATCTTCCCTCAAGAGTTCTCCCTCTCAATTACAAACACAAACAACTCAATAACTGAGTTGGTGTTTCAACTAGTTAGTATCAATACTGCCAGTACCACCGAGTATACACACATACTCCATGTCTGAGTACACCACGTACTCTAAGTAGATCTCACTTGATCTTGCTACCTATTGTGTTGTTATTCTCCTTTGACCTTGCTACCCCACAAATCTCCTTTGACCTTGCACACACACACACCTGTAGATCAATCGACCTTACTTACCATGTAGATCTCCTAATCTTACACACCATGTAGATCTCCCACCTGATCTTGCACAACTTGTAGATCAACCTGATCTTACATACCTGGAAGAACCCTTGTCCTTGCCTATCCAAGTCCTTATTATTTTCCCTACTTGAGGATCCCTTCTTTGATCCTTCAAGGATCCTTATACAGCTGAAGGATGATTACAATATAGCCCCATGGGTCTATAAATAGATCCCAAAACCAAACAATAATTAGAAACACAGCTCAAGACTAAAATTAGTCTTTACATGCAAACAACCGATTTGTTAACTAACTGTTCGTCAAACTAGCAATTGTGGAACTACACAGGTGACCAACGTCGGTCGCTGTCTGTCTGGAGATTATCGATGTCAGTCGATCCATGACTGCTGTCGGTAGCTTCCTATCTACCCCTGACTGACGTCAGTTGGCCTAATCGATGCTGGTTGCTGTGACACTCAACAACCTCCTCCATTTGCATCCTGGTGAAGCTTTTAGCTCCATAACCTAACATTAAGCTTCATGAAGACATTCTTTTATCAAGAAAAGAAATATGAGGTTTCAATCAGAGAAGGTTTATTTTTGAATATTCAAAGTTGTCTATGTTGTAATCTAGGAGATGAAGATGGATATTATTCATTCTTATATTGATATCTCTATGGTTTGAAGTATATTAGGCTACATGATGAGAGATATAAGGCCATTATCAGATATCTAAAGTCAAAATATGTAGATAATTGATATATAAGAGGTAATCTTTTGATATCTATTTATTTGAGTAGTTGAGCATGATCTGTGAAGACAAAAGGGGAGTCCCTAATCTTGTAGTTGATATCAAGTATGGTATAACTTTGTGTATGGTCAAGAGTTTTATTTTCCTCTATCATATCAAGGAAGGTAAGTGATCTGAGTCTCTAGTTATTTTAAAGAAGATATGTTTGGTCTAAGGGGGATCTTGGTAGCTCTGATTTATTTATAAAAGAAAGTGATTGATTTTTGATATGCATGAAGTTAATGGGAGATTGTGTTTGAGATGCTTTTTAGACTCTATTTCTTGATATTTTGATGGATCAGTTGGTAGGATAACTTGATTGAGATAAGGATCTGAGAATGATTATCATAAGTGGTTGCTATAGTTTTAGATGAGAGAATAACCTAATTGAGATAAGGTTCTAAGTATGATTATCATAAGTGGTTGCTATAGTTTTCGAAGACTGTGTTCCATATAATGTCCTTGGGAGGTAGTATTAGCTCAGAAGGAAAAAGTATGATTTCAATAGTCACAAGTGACCCTTGATGTCTATTAATAATATAATCATGATGGATGTTTGGTTTGAGGGGGATATTTTCAGGTTGTTGACTGAGCTTTATCTATGTTGAAGTGATATTGTAATCTAAGTTTATTCTGAAAGAGATGATAGTTGTGAAAGACCTTTGTCATTATTGTCAAAGAGGGAGAAAGATATTAAAGGGTGAGAAAAAGAAAGATCCAGGTCTAATAGATGATTTCCATCAAAAGTGGTTGACTTAATTTTTTGAGTGTGTTTTCCATCAATGATAAAGGGGGAGATTGTTTAACATTGTTATTGATTAAGGGGGAGATTGTTGAGCATTGTCATTGATTATTGAGTTTTTGAAATAAGTATTATCATTGACATCAATATAATGTCATTAGTGTGAAATTATGATGTCAAAAGTTCTTGTGAAGGTGTATAATCAAGTAAGTTTTAAGGTATATGTATTATGTGTTATGTTGTCATCATAGTGAGTGTTGTTGCTATATGAAAGTAGTAATGTGAGAAGTACTATTTGAAGAATGATCTTATGTTAGTCTAAGAAATATCATTGAGATTAGAATGAGTAAATATAGGTTAGTATGTCAAGTTTCAAGCATCTTGTAATGCTTTTTCTAAACCTTGTGAGAAGATATGTGTAGGTAGCATAATGAAATGAGTGAGCTCTAAATAAGAAGTTATATGTTCTGAAGATCTATGTAAACAACTCCAAAGATGATTTGAATGAGTTAAAAAGATCCTTAGTGAATATATAAATAATGATTGATAATATTTGAGCATGAGAAAGGTTATTTGATGTTTTACATGAGGTGTTGAGGGACTTTCAAATGATTAAAAGGTCATATTCAAAAATTTGTGTATGCAGATCTGAAGATGCTCTAAATGAGCTATGTAGATCCTTGGTCAAGCTCTGAAGATCTATAAATAGATTCAAAGATGCTCTGATTAAGACAAAAATATGATCTATTAAAGATATAAATAATAATGATTGTATAAAGTTGCTTGAGCATACATAAGAGGCATTGGAGTAATCATAAGATTTTCAAGGTGAAGTCTACATGGATAAGTACTTCAATCAAAGTCTACAACTATATTAGTTCTAGATCCTGCTTGGCCTAATGAGGAATCATGATCTATTGACAAGACATATGAAAAATGATTAATAGTAGTTAAGTATGATAGTATGTTTCATGTTATATACATAAGATACTGAGAGCTTGGTTAGTGTTTAGAAGGTCAACTTCAAGACCTAATGAGACTTGTAGATTAAGGCCTAAAAAGCAAAAAGAAATACAGTGACTAGATGAGGTATCATGATAAGTTTCCATGATATAAATGATAAAATGAGAATTGAAATAGGTGATTCAAGTTGTTTTTGGTATGTGCATGAAGTTTCAAGTGATGGTTTACAAGAAAAATATTGAAAAAGTGGTTCAAGGTTTCTCGAGTGCACAAAATGAAGAGTCGTATACCTAAGAAGGTTTTTCTTGTGATTATTTGCATATGAAACATCTACATGAGAATATAAGTTATTCATGGTAGATGAGGAATATTTATATCTAAAATTTCCATTCATTAGTTTTATGAAAGAGGAACTAAGTTTTATGAATGATCATTAAGACTGAAAGTTAGTCTAAACCCTCAAAGAACCCTAACATTGACTCAATGTTGAAGATATTGTTATAAAGAGCTCAAAATCATTTTATATGGTCAAATAATTGATATTATGTTGTATTCAACTCTCCTATGCATCTCTAGGTGTGATTGGTTTATCAGGTGAGTGAGCAGACCCTATAGGTAAATGCTTATTTTTTCAAGATCTACTATAGTAGGTAGAGTTGATTGAGTCAAATTTGTTAAGTGGATAAATATCAAAGTGTGAGACTTCTAGTTATCATAAATGAAGGTTTATAGATAGGTTTTGGATCTCAGATGTACAAAGTTGGTGATCTAAGTTGGCTAGTGGCTAATAAACCTAGTGATGCATATAGTAATAAAATTAGGCAGAACTGAGAAAATGATTCTTGATGTATTTTCATGTAGGAGTGATGGATTGAAGTGTTTGATGATGTTTTTTAGGACTTTAATAATATATAAATGCTTTACATAATCTTGTAAGTCAATGTAAGAGGTTGGAACACTAAAGTGAAAATGGCTTGTTTGGTTGAGTAGAGTTTATGAGAGAGAAGATCAACAGATTGGTCTGTAAGATCAATAGTTTCCATTAGAGCTTATGATATTTTTGATGGAGGTTGATCTAAGGATGATATATGATCTTTTTCATAGATTTAAATCCCTTAAAATTATCTAATTAGGTGTCAAAATTTCATGTTTCTTTGATTGTGTTTTAAATTTATTGGGAGATTGGTGGTAGTGATGTGTTGTCATTGATGTCAAGTGGTATTAGTGATGAAAAATTGGTATTAGAGTGCTCTTGGTCTAATATGCATGATCTTAGTGATAAGCTTAGTCTTGGTTGCTAGTGAAAGCTTGTGGGAGTAGTTGGTTATATGAAAGCATGAATGGATGGCATGGAGCATGGAGAGAGAGTACATGGTATGTCTATGTGGTTAAAAGAGTAATTAGAGTCCTTCTAGGTGGTCTTTAGATAGATTGAAAGTCATCTTATACCTTGTGGGCTTGATCATGTATGGTTGCATATGGATTCATGAAGATGATCCAACTTATAAAAGATTATTATGCTTAGCATATGCAGTTTGGACATGTATAGGATGTTGAAAGGTCAGGTGTAAGGTTTGCAAGAGATAGCTAGTGGTCTACAAGATAGTTTGGGCATTGGCCTAGTTGGGATTGTGAGGCCTTGTAAAGGGTCAAAGGGTGTTTTTAGGATGATGAAGCTTATTATTTCATGAGAGATGGTCAATCAATTTTTTCTAATCATGTTGATCAGGTTTGAGGTCAGAGATTGAACAACAAAGTTAGAAAAATAGTTTAGAAGCTTCAAAGGAGGCTTGAATGGTGCATTTTAAGCTCGAGAGGAAATTTTTAATGTTCACTAGTTCATTTAGACTTTTCATATGGAATTGAGCCTTTTTAGAGAGGTGGAACATGGACCTAGGATTCCTTTCCAAATATTTTGTAGTGGATTGAGGGACAGAGCTTTATGAACATTTATTAAGAATGTAAACTAGTCGAAAACCCTTTATAAACCCTCATAATAGAGTGATTGGAGAGAATATTAATATAAAGGACCAAAAATTTATTTTTTGACCAATTTTTACTATTGGAAGGTATATAAGACTCCTCTAGGCATCTCCAAGTGGTAGTGGTGTGTCAAGGCAGTGAGCAAAAGGTATAGAAATATGCTTGTTTTTAAAGATTTTAGTGCTACAAGCAAGGTTGAATGAGTCAACACATGAGAGTTATTTAAGATTAAATATAAAAACTTTTTATTGAAGTACATATAGTTATTTTTATAAGAAAAAATCACTGTGTCAATTATCTAAATTAATCAAGTTGACTACTTGCTAATCTATAGATGGTGAAATCAGTGACAACAGCCAATTAGAGTGAGAACCTATTTAAGGATTGATTTTAGATGTTTAGGGATGGAAAAAATGGTTTGGGGTATTATTTAAAAACCAATACCTCATATTAAACTTATGTGTAAGTGTTTATGGTGCTTATAAAATAGCTAGAAGGAGCTCACAAAATGACTAGTCTGTATAAGACAAGATATTGAAACACATGACAGTGAGGATGGTTTGAAGTAGCAAAGTGGCCATTAAAGCATATGAATTTTTTGATTATAAATTATCTAAGGTTGTTTTATGATCACATTAATGCATTTTAGGATTAAGGAAGTGTCTGCACAAGTGTTAGATGTCATGTTCATCATGACTAGTTTTTGGAGATTGTAGGCAATTTGAAGTGGCCTATTTAGAGAGGCTAGTTTGAGCTGTTCTAAGCATATTTTGAGGTGAGTGAAAAATTTGTGATATTATATAATTATTATATATTTATTACATGTATTTGGTATTCATATTTTTTCTATAGTTTGGTTGAAGTATTCAAAGTTCTTTGACTAAGTTTCTGGTGTGCATAACCAATTTAAGTAATCAATTTGTTTGAGTTGGTTTGGACTTGTGTGAGCTATGTGAAGGTTATAAATGGATTTTGAGGTGTTTTTTAATTCATGGAGGACCTATCCATGTTTTTTTTAGGTAGTTATTTGAGAAAATCTTTTGTATGCTTTAGTTCTATATGACTATGTTTTTCTAGGTTTCTAGACCTATTATCAAGTAGTCTAAAAGGCTTGGTTCAAGGTATGAATTAGAGTTATGGATGTTTTAGGCCAATTTGGTAGTGATAAATGATATATTTGAGGTAAATTTGATGTGTTTTAATCATTGGTGAGGGATATTATTCATAGAGATGGTCATATGTGGTGAATGACGTATAAGGGCTAATGCATTAGGCTTAATTAAGATCTAAAGGAGGATTGAACTTGTTTTGAAGTATGGATGACCTATGGAGTATTTGAGATGGATTTGTGAAATATATAATGATATTTTATAAGGGTAAGACAAATATGTGAAGTATCTTGGTTGACTAAGATGGGTTAGATGATGAAGTGATATATATACAAGATCAAATTGGCCTATTTGTGTAGGTGTGAGAGCATGGAGTGTGTGCATTCAAGTGAAGGAAATATATAATTCAAGGGTTAGAGATGGGTAATTGTGGAAATTTATAAGGTGAAGATAGTTAGTCATGTTTGACTGATCAGTTCATGAGCTATCAAGTCATTAGACCTAACAGTCTAAAGTTTGACTTGGTTGAGCAAATGGTTTGTGAAGCATATTGCAAGTATTAGAAAAATAGAAGGTCATAATCAGGTGTATAAGATATAAAATTAGTGGTGGAAATAAGATAAAAGGTTATTAAGTGGGTGCTTAATCACCTACGGGGTTGTAGCCTCCTTACTAGTTAGAGCTAGCTAAAGGTCTAGTTAGAGCTGGACTAAATTGAGGGGTAGATGCTCCTTGATCAGTTGGTGATGGTCTAAGGTATCTTGTTTGATTCATATTATAGGATAATATTCAATTATTTTCATAGTATTTAGAGTGGGTTTTCTCCCCCTAGAGGGTTTCCCACATAAATGATGTGTTCATGTGATGTATGCTCTTATTCATGTTTTGATGTATAAGCTTTCATGTTCTTGTTGTTGTATGATGAATGAGTCTATGAAATTATACGTGAATTTTTGTCTACTAATTTACCCCCAATATTAGTAGCTAACTCCATAAATTGGTATCATATCATGTCCTTCTTGAGGCTTAATCAGCTTAGAAGGTGATATTATGAGTAGCTTGGTTGTTATCTACCTAGTTAGCTTGTTGGCAAAGTTGCTGGAGTTATTGTTGATCAATTTGGTTGATGTTATGGTTATTCATGTTTTATAAGTTGTGATTTAATGACTAATGAATTTTTAAGGTTTATCTATGATGGATAAGTCAGTGAAGATCAGAGTTAAAGTCTGCGTAAAGGTCTACATGTTGGCACTAGCAAGTTCAAAGAAGTACTATACTGAAGCAAAATCCAAGATCAAACCTGAGTTGTATGATAGGGATTATTTAATATGATATCTTGGTCAGAAATAATTATAGGTACAAATATGTGTAGGTGTCCTAAAAGGTAGAGGTCTATAATTGAAGGAGAAACATAGCCTAATGGTGCCTTGGTAATATATGCAAGTGATTTGAGGGCTTTTAAGCATGGTGAGATCTATTAAAAGTTGTCATCAATGTATTTTGATAGGAGTAATTCATTTTTAATGAGTTTATGGACCATATTGATTCATTTTTTTTCATTAAAGTAAACAGGGTAATTAAAATTAGGCTTCCTTGAGACCTATAGAAGATATGACAGTCAATGAAGATTTCTAAGTAAAAGTGAATGTCTTATGGATATCTATGCATGGAGAAGATTCATATAAAATGGAAAAAAATTATATGAAAAGGTTTGGTTCAATAATAAATATATGAAAGTGTGTCTTTGAGAGAAAATCTCCATGGAAGTTGATTGTGTCTCAAAATTAATAGGCTGTGTGACTAGCTGAGCTGAATGGCAATCTTAGACACTCAAGGTGGCTAATAAAACTATATGATAATGTTATTATACACACACACACACACACACACACACACACACACACACACACACACACACACACACACACACACACACACACACACACACACACACACACACACACACACACACACACACACACACACACACACACACACACACACACACACACACACACACACACACATGAACCCAAAAGGTCATGAAAAATGTGTTGTCATGTTTTTTATATCATAGAGATGGTTTCAATGTTCTATAGATAACAAGTTCTAAGTTTTCAAATCTAGACAGTGCTTGCTTGGAGAAGAGTTATGTGGTCTAAGAGGTATTGTTGCCATAATTGAAGAATCATGGAGTTCATAGTATTCTGAAGATGAGTATGTTTTGGTAACCTCAAAAGGTCTTGAAAATGATATTTAAATATATTGTGTATGATCTAAAGATGCCTGCAAAGGTTGAAGATTGTGACATGTAAAGTTGTCTTGTTTTCTTTAATCATGAGGTTGACGTGCTCCATTAGAAGTAGTTGATATGTGATTTGAATCTTAATGGCTTGTGTTTTTTGAGGAATGCCTAAAAATATTTTTTCCATGTTGTGAAGATGTTGAATCCTAATTGAAGAGGTCTAATTTATCTTACAGGTCAGTGAAGAGAAAGAAGCAAGGATGATTGTTCAAAAGGTATGTTCAGGTCGCCTAGTCCAAAAGTGCATTTTTGAATATTTTTTAATGCTCGATATGGGTAATTATTTGAAGGATAAAGGTGGATTTAATTGTATTGGATCATGTATAAGATTTCCATGAGTCATTCCCAAGTTTTTTGAGTTCTTGATGAGCATAGATGTGAGTTTTATGGTCAAAAGTCAAAGTTGACCTGTTTTGGTAGTGATGACTACCTAAAGGTGCCAATATAGCTCTTTGAGTGTTTAAAGGTGGATAAAAGTTTGATAATGAATTATTTAAGCTGGTTTTGGTATTTAAAATGATAAAATATATCTTGAAGGTGTTTATGATGTGTCCAAGAGTGATTTTGATCATTTGGTCAAGGTGCCAACTATAGATAATGAACATGTTTGCATAGATTGCTTGGTTTCAAATATAATTTAAAGAATAAAGATCTGTCATGAAGTTTTCTCTACTAAATAATGTTTTCAAATGTGTTTTAGACATGTTTTAGGTGGTTTCATAGGTGGATACATGTTTTTGTGCCAAGTGGAAGGTTTTGAGTGATCACAGGTTTCTCTTCTCATGGGCATGTATTTGGTGGCCTAAAGGAAGTAATGGTTCCCAAAGGTGTGGAGGGTTGTAATTTGGAATGGTAGTGTGTTTTTGTGGTCTCTAGGGGTGATATCTATCTTAGGTGTCTATGTTGACCAGTGGTTGACCTTTTACTAAGGTTTACTTTAAAGGCCTAGTCATTTAAGGCATGATTGAAAAAGTGGTCTATCTTTGGAGTTATAGGCTAGAAGCTTCAAATAAGTTGAAAAGACCAAATGAGTATCTAAAAAAACTTTTATAGTGGTTTGAAGGTAATCATATTATAAGTTATTCAAGTTTTGGTTTTCTAGGAGGCCTAATTGGCCAATAGCGCTAAGGAAGGAAGTATAGAGAAGAAGTAGAGTTGAAAGAAGGAAGTATAGAGAAGAAGTAGAGTTAAAAAATTATTATTGGCATGTTTATGGGGGCATGGTAGTGGACTTTATATATGGAATTTCATGTTTTGAAACAATTAGGATAGAGATTTATGAGGTCTATAGTGGCTAGATAGGGCTACAAGAGGTCTAAGTAGGCCTAGTGGAGAAATTGAGCAATTTTGTGATATATTTCCAAATAAGGTTGGATTTGTTAGTTCTAGATGACTAGGTTGGTCTATTATAAGCATGATTCAAGTGTATTTATATACTTGGATTACCCTTGGTGTTCTATAGAGTGCCTTGTGGTCAAAGGTTTACATAGATTGTATAGACTGAGGAAGAGCCTTCAAAGTGGAGTAGGGTCCTAGGGGAGCTATGTTACTATGTAATTGGTGACAGATCCAAGGATCTAGGTAGCTTTGAAGAAGGACTAAGTTTTAGCTATTCATTTTTACTTGAGAAGATTCAGTTGTCTGATCAGATCTTTTGAAGGAATGGAGTGTGCTTTAGTGTTGTCTAGGTTTGTTGGAGACTTAGAGGTATGTGTTTAGTGGTTAGCAAAGGGAGACCTGAGTTTTTTGTTTCTCAAGTGGTAGTGGTCTAAAGAGGAGCTAGTGTGCTTTCCTAGTGGTTAGGTCTAAGTATCTTATAGGTATTTTAGAGCTATGACTTGAGTTGGTTATTGAAGGGAGCTTGGTCTAAGGGGAAACATTATGGTTGATTTATGATCTATTGCTGACAGTTGGTGTGTTCTACATTTCAAAGGATGAGAGAGAAAGGTATGTGATCTTGGTTGTGTTCTTCATTTGCTTGATTAAAGATAGAATACCATGTTTGATAGATGATTCCACTTTGTCATTTTGGCAAAGGTGGAGAGAATAAAGGACATATTGCCATCAATGACAAAGGGGGAGATTATTGGGAGATTGGTGGTAGTGATGTGTTGTCATTGATTTCAAGTGGCATTGGTGATGAAAAAGTAGCATGAGAGTGATCTTGGTCTAATATTCATGATCTTAGTACTCAACTTAGTCTTTGTTACTATTGAAAGCTTGTAGGAGCAGTTGGTTTTATAGAAGCATGAGTGGATGTCTTGGAGCATGGAGAGAGATTAAATGGTATGCCCATGTGGTTGAGAGAGTAATTGGAGTTCTTCTAGGTGGTCTTCAAATGGATTGCAAGTCATCATATGCCTTGTGGGCTTGATCATGTATGGTTGTATATGGAGTCATGAAGAAGATCCAGCTTGGTAGAGATTAGTATTCTTGGCATATTCATGTTGGACATGTATAAGATGTTGAGAGGTTAGGTGTATGGTTTGAAAGAGATTGCTAGTGGTCTATAAGACAATTTAGCAATTGGCCTAGTTATCCTAGGTGGGCTTATGTGGCCTTCTAAAGGATCAAAGGGTGTTTTCAAGATGATGAAGCTTGTTGTTTCATGAGAGATAGTCAAGAAATTTTTTCCAAGCATGTTGATCAGGTCTAAGGTCAAATATTGAGGTAAAAAGTTAGAAAGATAGTTTACAAGCTTCAAAGGAGGCTCGAATGATGTATTTTGATCTTGAGAGGAAAGTTTTAACATTCACTAGTTCATGTACAGTTTTCATGGGGAACTAAGCCTTTTAAGGGAGTTGGTAAATGGACCTTAGAATCCTTTTCAAGTATTTTTCAATGGATTGAGGGACAAAGTTTTATGAACATTCATTAAGAATGTAAACTAGTCAAAAACCCTTTATAAACCCTTATAATAGAGTGATTCGAGAGATATTGATAGAAATGACCAAAAATGGATTGGTTGACCAAGTTTGACTATTGGAAGGTATAGAGGACTCCTCTAGGCATCTCTAGGTGGTAGTGGTGTGTTAGGGTAGTGAGTAGAAGGTACATAAATATGCTTATTTCTAAAGATTTTAGTGCTACAAGTAGGCTTTACTGAGTCAATGAATGAGATTTGTTGAATATTTAAGATTAGGACTTATTATTGAAGTCTATAGAATTGTTTTGGCAAGAAATAGTCACTATGTTAATTATCTAAGTCAATCAAATTGATTAGTCACTAATTTGTAGATGGTGAAAATAGTGATAACAGCTAGTTAGAGTGAGAACCTAGTTAAGGATTGATTTTAGGTGTTTAGGGAAGAAAAAATGGTTTGGGTTATTATTTAAAGACCTATCCCTCCTAATGGACTTATGTGTAAGTGTTGATGGTGCTTATAAAATAGCTAGAAGGAGCTCACAAAATGACTAGTCTATGTAAGATAAGATATTAGAACACATGATAGTGAAAATGGTTTGTAGTAGCAAAGTGTCCATTGATGCATATTAATTTTGTGATTTTAAATGTTATATTTTTTTTTAGGATAAAATTAATGCATTGGAATATCAAGGAAGTGTCTGCACAAGTGTTAGATGTCATGTTCATTATGACTGGTTTTTGGAGCTTGTAGGCAATCTGAAGTGGCCTATTTGTAGAGGCTAGTTTAATTTGTTTTGAGTCAAGTTTGAGGTGAGTGAAAGCTTGGTAATATTATATAATTTTCATATATTTATTACATGGATTTTATCTTCATATTTTATCTCTAGTTTTCTTGAAGTAGTCAAAGTTCTTTGACTAAGTTTTTGGTGTGCATAACCAGTTTGAATAATTAGTTTGTTTGAGTTGGTTTGGACCTATGTGAACTATATGAAGGTGAAAAATGGATTTGAAGATACTTTTAAATTAATATAAGAACTATACATGTGTTTTTAAGGTGGTTATTTGATAAAATATTCTATATGCTTCAGTTTTATATGATTGTGTTTTTCTAGGTTTCTAGACCTATTAGCGAGTAGTCTAAAAGGCTTGGTTCAAGGTATGAATTAGAGTTACAAATGTTGTAAAACCATGTGGGAGTGAGAAATGATATAATAGAGGCAAGTTTGATGTGTTTGAAGCATTGGTGAGGGATATTATTCATAGATATGGTCATATGTGGCAAATGACCTATAAGGGCTAATGCATTAGGTCAAATTGAGATCTAAAGGAGGATTGAGCTTACTTTGAAGTATGGATGACCTATGGAGTGTTTATTATAGATTGATGACATATATGAGGATATTTTCTAAGGGAAAGATAATTATTTGAAGTATCTTGGATGACCAAGATGGGTTAGATGATGAAGTGATATATATATATATATATATATATATATATATATATATGGTCAAATTGGCCTATTTGTATAGGTGTGAGAGAAGAGAGTTTTTTTTATTCAAGTGATTGAAAGACATCAGTCAAGGAGCAGAGATGGGTCATTGAGGACATTTAGAGGGTGAAGATAATTAATCATGTTTTACTGATCAATTCATGAGCTAGCAAGTCATTAGACCTAATAGTCTAAAGTTTGACTTGTTTAAGCGAATGGTTTGTGAAGAGGACTTCAAGTGTTAGAGTAAGAGAAGATCATCATCAGGTGTAGAAGACATCATATCAATGGTGGACATTAGAGTAGAGGTGATTGAGTGGGTGATTAATCACCTAGGGGTTTGTAGCCTCCTTGTTAGTTGGAGCTAGCTAAAGGTCTAGTTGGAGCTAGACTAAATTGAGGGGTGGATGCTCCTTGATTAGTTAGTGCTAGTCTAAAGTCTATTGTTTGCTTCATCTTTTAAGATAGTAGTCCATTATTTTTTTAGGCTTGAGAGTGTGTTTTATTCTCCTTGAGGGTTTCCAACATAAATGATGTGTTCATGTGATGTATGCTCTTATTCATGTTTCGATGTATAAGCTTGCATGTTCATGTTATTGCATGATGAATGAGTTTATGGAATTATATGTGAATTTTTGTCTACTGATTGACTCCACCCTCTCAGTAGCTAATTTCATCATAAGTTAGTTAGGAATTCTAAGTAAGCATCTTATAGAGAAGTGTTTGAGCCTATATACCCTAAGTTGAAGCATTTGATGACCCTAAGGTCATGAGGTTTTTGAATATGTGATTTGTTTTCATGGTTATTTAGAAAAAGTATGTTTATGCCTCAGTTATTCAAGATCAATTTTTTATATATGCATAGGCCTTTTATGAACAATGATTTAATAAAGGGTTCAAATGGTGGTTAAACCTAAAAGGTATTATGGACCTAAAGTAAAGTTGGCTAAGGTTTATTAAAGTGGAATATGATGTTTTCCTTCCATGTGAGGTGTTTTAATATGCTTCAATAAATATCAAAGGGTAACATGTGTGAATATATGATTACAATAGGGGGAGATTAGTATGGTGTTAGTGAATGAAATCAAATCCAAACAAAGAAAGAAAACACTAAGCTAACACCCTAAGCCTATCTCAAGGGGAGAACATATTAAAAAAACCAAATAAGAAACACAACTAAAATGCAAATACAAATGAATCTTCACCTTCCTTAGACACTCCAAATAGCTTGTTGAAGTGGCTTGCTCAGCTTTGTGCTTCAAAAGGTCTCTTGCAATGGATCTTGGATATCCTCCACATCCTCTTAGCACCATGTGGCTTGTGGATTTGGATTGGTTGAACAATTTAGCATTATAGCACTAATTTTAATTGCTTTTGGAATCAATTTAGGAATATAATTTTTCACCAACATAGCTTAAAAATTATTTTCATGGCTCTTCTATTTATATATTTTCAAGATGATTCATGATTAACCATGATCGTCCATCTCAAGGTTAAGATGCGTGGTCATGAATAAATCCAATTATGTAATTAAATTCCATAAATATCCCCCATAAATATTTGGGATAGGTGGCATTTATGAGGCATGGGAGGCATGGGAGGGTCTTAATGAGGCATGGGGTGGCTTGATGAGATATTTTATACATTTATGGCCTAGGGATGTCCTTCCAAGAAATGATTTCACTTAATGATTTAGATATTCAATATTCATTTCCAAAAATAAATGTTTAAAAATCTCCATGAAATTCTTACTTAGGCTCATGATTTGGATTAATTAGATTTCAAATATGATTAGGCAATTTTAATGAAAATTTTGGCCCTTGGTGGACAAATTAGTCAAATTGGTCAAAAATTATTTTTATTGGATAAAAATTTGACTAGATTAGAATTAGAAGTTGATGTTAGATGTGTTGGAACCGTATTCCTATTCAAGATGTTTGCAATGCAAAATAACAAAGTCACATGTCTTGTGAAATGAATTTGATAGAAAAGAGCAATCTAGATCACCCAAGTACAAAAATGTCATTTTGACTCAAAATGATCTGATCAAAGTTAGCTATTTCATAAATTACATTTCCCCTTTTAATGATACCTTAGTAAAAATAGGCACTTGAATATAAAAATTTCAACTCTTTTAATGTGTTTTAGTGTTTTAGACCAAATTTTGCATTTTGGTAGAAATTGGTCAAAAGTTTGGTTGGATGTTATCGATGGCCAATTTTAGGTGTCTACAGTTTACCCCTATTTGGGAAGATGTTGCAAAACCATAGGCATATAAATGTATTCTCAAATAATGAGTAAAGACCTGTATGGCAAAAAGAAGATGATGATTGAAGAAAGAAGCTCCCAAGAAAATGTGTGGAAAGCTTATGATGATTCCCCCTTGAGGGAGTGGCCATCACATATGTGGATGGATGGTCCCTCAAAAATAAGAAAGAAGAAAGGTGGAACTAACCCATGAGTTAGATTAATCCAAATAAGAAATGATTACATGCATTGATTGAAAATGGATGCTGATTTACCCAAAGGCGATTATAATCAATAATAAAAGTCAAAATAATGATTTACCCATAGGTAGTTATAATCATTAAAAGGACCTGAATTGTATAAAAATATGATTATGACCTATTTAGGGATGATTAGAAATCATAACTAAAATATATAACCCAAAATATATATTAAAAGATGAGCAAGTGTAAATATAGATACAATGGTATAATGACTAAAGAAGCCAAAAATAACCAGGCATATAAGGATGCACAAAATGATGAAAGGGATGGATAGAATAATAAGATTTGATAATTAGAAAATATTTAGTTGTATCTATCAATGAGGAGATGCATGCCCTTATTAGCATTGATACAACTGGAATGGTTAATGGGTTGATTTGATCAAGATGGGTGGAAGGATTTGCCAAGGTACCAAGGAGAAACTACTATAGCTCCACTGTTTGTAGACTTTCTTGAGGCTAATTTTTGCTGTAGCATGTGATGGTAGGCATAATGATAGACCACCATGAATACTTGGTTGAAATATGTGTAAGGAATAACTCCCAATCCAATAAAAACTCAAAAATAAAGCACCAATGATAAAAAACCATGATGATAATGTTGACATATGAATATGGATGGACTCAAGAATAATGTGCGCACGAAATCACATAATGAACACATATAGATTGAGTCAAGGCAACAATGCTAAAATAAAATAAATAGGCAAGTGAACAAATAAAGAAACAAAAAAAAAGCACACAAATAAACAAACAAACAAAATAACTTGAAATAAACAAGCAAATAGAAATCCTAAAAATAAAAGGAAAAAAAAACATCCTATAAATGACTATGCCCCAATAAGGCAAATCAAGGATAAATGACTAGGATTAGATAGGACAAATGTTTTTGGATTTTGAAATATTTAAATGTTCTTGGAATTTTGAGGTATCTTAACTCATTAGATAATTACAAGATACCTACTTATAAAATGGAAAGAGCATTTGCTTAGGTTGCTCACAAAACGATGAGAGTGTGGCCTGGGTTACTCACAAAATAGTTAATGTGTGGCTTAGGGGGATTGATGTGACCTCAACATGAATTGAGCATGACCCACATATTCATAAAATTACCTCAAGTTTCAATAATATTTTCCTCACAAAAGGTGAGAAAAAAAAGCATCTAGGTCCCAATAAGTTCTCAAATTTGAAAAATGGCCAGTCAAATGAAAAAACAATGGTAAGGTGACATGGTAATGCATGATAAACACATGTTACCCATATTTTTCCCATAGGTGGTTATAAATATGAAACAATGGGTTAGATCAATGATACTAATTTTCCCATAGATGATTATATTTAGTAGCAAGACAAGTGAACACTAATTTTCCCATAAGCAGTTATAATTAGGGTCACATAAACATACTTGATATAAGATGGAAAATGAAAGATATCTTTCTAAATCAACTGTCACACTACATTCATATATTATCATTGAAACATGGATTTTATAAGATTTTAAACTTGATCATAATCCCCTCACAAAAAGTGCATGAAGAACCAAAGTAACCAAGATCAAAATAGGATTGGGTAGGATGACTAAAAATATGATTTGGTCTAAATAGGAATGGAACGATAGGATGACATGGTATTACTTTAGGATAGTGATGGGTTTTATTGATTGGATAAAATGGTCAGAGGTTGCCTCCAAGTGATAGGGTGAATGGCTAGGTATGCGACAAGGGCAAATAGATATGGCAATTTGAAATGGAAAATGAAGATAACATGGTACATGTTTGTGGCCTAGGTGTGGTTTTTGGTATATGATTCTATTGTTCCTACTGAAGTGGAGATGCACATCCAAATCAACAAATGATACAAATAAAATAATAAATTATGTTAATTACTAGCCCATACCTCATCTAAATAGTTTCTTTGTCAAGAACTAGTTACAGATTTGGACACAAATGATGTTATTGTGATCTTCATTGGTCATTGATTCTAATTCCTTCAAACATCGAGATAATGTATATTTTTAGCCTCTACAAAGGAAAGTATGATCATGGATGGTAAACAAGGATAAAGAATATATGGTAGTTTTGATTTTGAAATAGAATGGTAGATGATAATTAAATGTGTAATGGTTGGGAAAAAAATTAAGATTAGGACTTTTAGTTAGACGTAATGTTACTGATATCAGATTTGACATAAATCTGAATATGGTAAGGCTAAAGAATTTTGAATATTCTCTTGATAGGACCATCATATTTTTCTATTATTTGATCTTGAGAGTAGGTACCATCTGATTAGGCTGTAGATTGCAAGGTTTTTTGATTTGATCTTTGATATTGTCTTCATCAAGCAGTGAATAATTTTTGTGCTCAGCTATCAATGTCTTGAAGAGATTTTCACCAATGAAGTTGTATTGATTGTCCCATAGTGCCTCTAAAAAGGTTTCACCAAGGAACATTGAATTTTGAATTTGATTATCTTCTAGTGCCTTTAAAAATGTTTCACTAAAAGATGATAAGTTTAAACTTTGATTGTCCCTTAGTGCTTCTAAAAAGGTTTCAATAGGAGAGTGTTATTCTTTTTCATGAATGTGGTCTTGGCCTCTTTGCTCTTCTTTAACTGCTATGTCTCCATGGATACAATTCAACAAAGTGTCATTCTATCATTCCCAGTTGACACTTATGGGAGATGAAATGTCAATAACATGGTTATGTTAGTTGATGGTAATGGAACAATCCTCATAAAATATACTAGGAGAACTTGTGGTGATGCTAAAGTAATCATCATCAAAAATTGTAGAAGGATCACAAATGTATTTAAACTAATTTGTGAGGCATGCGTAACTAATATTATAATAATCATAAATGCATTCTATTTTTGAATCTAATTTTAACTCAAAGGACTCTAAATCTAATGTTGAGATTGATTCCACTATTGATGTTGGTTCAAAAATAAAACTTGACCCCAATGTTGATTCTTCATATTATGGGTACTCTATTATAATATTGTCTTATTGAATGTTTAGTATTAGACATGTAATGGACTATGGCATAATGGGCTCCATAGAGACTGGTTTGTCAAAGTGAGACACCTCAATGGTAGGAAAAAGGTCAAGAGACAACTCCTCAAAGACTATCTTGTCAAAGGGAGGCCCTTAAAAAATAGGCATATGGTCAAGGTAATGATTTTCCCAAAGGTAGTTATGATCATTAAGAAATAACTCAACAAAGACTAACTCATCAGAGTGAGACTTATTGACAATAGGTATAGGATTTAAAGGTGATTCATCATAGGTTGACTTATCAAAAATGGTTGGTTCATCAAAAACATCTTGGATCAGTTGGTTCTCTTGGCCTTGGTTTTCAATGAGTTAGAAAATACCAGTTTTGAATATAGCTTGGTCTTTGAGTGATTGGTTCAGTTGAGGTTGTGATTGGATTAGATATGGTTTTTTGAATTAGGGAACTATTAAAAATGGATGAAGAATGATCAGTGGTTGGATATTGATAGGGCATTGTAGAGCTTGGTTATTCACATAAGCCAAAGGATTAGGTCTTAGTATAGAACCGGTATGGCATTATGGAGCTTGATTTCTCACACAATCGAAAGGATGAGGTCCTAAAAGGATAAGTTTGGGGCATTATGGAGCTTGGTATCTCACATAAGCTAAAGCATATAATTATTCCTTATAAACCATATCATCCCAATCTCAAGTTGGATCATAATTTAGTTCTTGACTATGTTTCATGTAGTGATTATCATAAAGAGGGTATGGATTCGTATCCCAAACAATATTATCTGTAGTTGGGTCTTTAAAAAATTCTTCCTCACTAACCTCTACATACCAATCAAGGTCTCAAGTTAGATCATAATTAGGCATTTGGTTATAGTCAATTTGTGTGACCATTCTATCATAAATTAGATTGTATGTGATTTCACCTTAAGTGTAGCTAGACATGTCTGCATAAATGATGAAAGTTCTAAAACAAAAGGCTTCAAGTTATGGAAACTCTAAAAAACTATGTCTAAAAGATAAATGGTTCAAACTTGGTCAAAATGGTGGATTTGTATCTCCATTGTGGTTTGAAAATAGAGCTATATCTCCAAAATAGTTTGTGCTAATATTTGGCATAAAATATTCTAACGTCAAATGTTATACTCAAAAAAGGTTAAGCATTTGAATAAAAACAAGTATGTCAAAAGTTTAGGTCAAAGTGTTCCAAACAAGGTTTAAACTAGGAAAGGGAAAAGAGTTGATAGGTCTATTATCCAAATACATAGTCAAAATCTAGGCTCAAATAGGGCACAATAGGACTTTTGGCCAAATGATGTCAAAAGATAAACTTTAAATAAAGGAATGGTGTGATTTGATTTAATCTAATAAGTTTGGAAATGGATTTGACATAGACCTATCATATGGAATCAAACATAAACATGATTAGTTGGGATAATCCATAAACTAAAAGGCTCTTGGAGAAATGTTGTGTTCTCCCAAACAAAAGCACAAACAATGATGAGAATAGGTTCTATAAACAAAAAAACTAGACAAAAGTGAATGGTGCAACCATATTAGACAAAGGATTTCAAAGAAGAATCAAAATGGTTGAAACTTTTAAATAATTTGGACTCTATGTGAATAGGCCTATTAAATAATTTTCAAAATAATTTGAGCAACATAACAATGCTAAAATGCTCAAAAGGTGTGATAAATACTTGTTTCAAGACTCTAAGGAAAAATGGTTTCAACACAGTTTTGGCAATGTAACACTACCCTCCTCAACTCAAATGATTCCCACACATAAATTTGTGATAAAATATCTAATGAATGAATGTGCTATCAAATGGACAAATGGAAAAATAGGATGGGTGGTCAAAGTGTAGGACTCAAAGTGTTAGCGATACACAAGATGACTTGAGTCTTAGTAAATGATGAAAATAATGTTTGAGTCTAAAAATTACCCTCAATTCAAATTAGGAATTGAACTCAAGTTAAAACAAGTCAAGTAAAAAGTGGTGAACCCAATTTTGCACATTAACCTTTTAAACTTGGAAGAGTCTAATTTTGAATTTAAACTATTAGTGAGGGACTTAAACAAAATATGATAAAAGGTCTAAAACTTAAATGGGTAGCATAACTACACCAAATTGAAAGATATGACACAAAGTGTATGATGATAAATTTGAATAAAGAAAAATATGCTTTTACTTGGGCATCATAATGCCTCTTTTGTTCAAAATTTTTTGGGGACAATGTGTTTAGTTATGCCATTTTGTTAACACCAAGTTTTGACTCCACACAAAAACCAATTAATCTAAGACAAGGACAAACTAACTAACTAATCATCTTAAGTCCTAATCTAAAAAGGTTTGGCAAAGTGAGGTTAACTAAATTAATTATTTTTTGAATGTTCTAGATGGATCAAATGCATATGAAGTTCATGTCAGCATACAAAAGAAGTGCACATCATTTAGGTCTGCATCATATGGCTTGTTGTAAAAAGGTCTTGCCCTTTTTACAACCACAACATCCATCACTTTCTCAGTGTAGTGTGATGTACAACATGCTCAAATATATTGGGCTTAGCCTCTATTAATGGAGATGGTTTAACCACTCAAACCATCATCCCAGTGAGGGGATCCTAATTTTTATAACCCCCTCCATGGAGAGGGGTTGAAGATAATTCTAGGAGATGAAGCCCTAGGTCAAATATTCCCTAAAGAACTTGTGGGAGGTAATGAAGTCCCCATCACAAGCCAAAATGCATGAAATAAATGACACAATAGAAATATTTTATGGTCACCTCAATATCACCTAATACTATTGTGAGTTTTTGGGGAGTGATTTAAATGATGTTCTTTCTATTCCTTGGACTAAGCTCAAAGTGAAATGAAACAACCTTTTTGATCCTAAAAGTTCCCTAAATGGGATGAATGGGAGAGCATACACACACGTCTCTTTTCACTAAAACACATAAGAAGCAAGTTTACAAATAATTAAAGTGAGGTTAATTTCTTTGCACTAAATTGAAAGTGTTGATTAGATTCATTACTAATCCCTTGGCTTCAAGATATGCAAATAGAAATTATTGAAAACCACCCAAAAATAATTTGGCACTTTTGATCCCAAAATTTCTCTAAAAGGGAATGATGGGAGATCATACATGCATAACTCTTCTCATGAAAACAAGAAACAAACAAACAAGGCATGATAAATGAATGTTTGTAAAAGCAATAAAACTACATGATGTTATGATCATTTTAAGACATGAAATAAAATGTGTTGTGAAGTTTGCCCCATTTAACATTTTGTTGAACTTGTAAAAACTTGATAAACATCCATGGCATAAAAATAAACTAAGTTCTTTTTAAACTCCAAATGGATAATTTGAACAAGATTGACAAAATGTTAGGATTTAATTAGGTTCAATGTTTAAACACCAATTGAAATGTTTAGATTATGTTAATATCCAATTTGAAAATTTTGAAATATTTTTGATAAAAAAAACAAGACAAAACATAAAAATATTTGTTTCAAACCCAAAAGTCTAAATGTGAATGTTTTAGCACGTTTGTTTTAAGCCAAAATTGAAGTCTTTGATTAGATTAATTCATTTTAAATGCCTAAAATTAAGTGTATATTTATTCTAAACAAATAAAATGGTGCTCAAATACTACCTTGACCCTAGAAAAACAAGATTATGACTACCTATTTTGAATCACTTTAGAGTATGAGACAAAGACTTTTAAAAAATGAGCTCTCGAGTTTCACATAGTCAAGTTAGGTTACAAAGGTGAGTTGGGGTGAGTCAGGGCAAGTTAGGTTAGAAAACAAGTTGGGTCAAGTCAAGGTAAGTTAGGGTCGAGTTGGGGTGAGTCAGGGTGAGTTGGGGTCGAGTTCGGGTCAAGTTGGGGTTGAGTTGGGGTGAGTCAGGGTGTGTTCGGGTGAGTTGGGATCGAGTTAAGGTGAGTTGGGTTTGAGTTTGGGTTGAGTTTGGGCAATTTGAGGTCTAGTTGGGTTCAAATTGGGTTGAGTTGGGGTTGAGTTAGGTTACACAATCCCAAGAGCAAAACTGTGACTTCCAAAAAAAAAAATTTGCTCAAATTTTTACCTTATTTACTTTCACACTCCAAGATCCTACATTACAATGATTAATATGTTTCTTTTAGGTGAAATTTGATCAAATTTATGAGGCTAGGTCCTATTAGGCATGCCATTTGTGAACACAAGCTTGTAATAGGGGGAGATTAGTATGGTGTTAGTGAATGAAATCAAATTCAAACAAAAAACACACTAAGCTAACACCCTAAGCCTATCTTAAGGGGAGAGAATATTAACAAAACCAATTAAAAAACAAAACTAGAATGTAAAGACAAATAAATATTTCACCTTCCTTAGATGCTCCAAATAGCTTGTTGAAGTGGCTTATTCATATTTATGCTTCAAAAGGTCTGTTGCAATGGAGCTTGGCACCATGTGGCTTGTGGCTTTAGTTTGGTTGAATAATTTGACATTATAACACTAATTGAAATTAATTTTTGAATCAATTTAGCATTATAAATTTACACCAAGATAACTTAAAAATGATGTTCATGGCTCTTCTATTTATAGATTTTCAAGATGGTTCAGGATTAACCATGATCGTCCATCTAAATATTGAGATGTGTGGCCATGATTAAATTTAATTATGTAATTAAATTATATAAACATCCTCCATAAATATTTGGGATAAAGGGGCATTTATGAGGCATGGGAGGGTCTTAATGAGGTATTAGGTGGCTTGATGAGATATTTCATGCATTTATGGCCTAGAGATGTCTTTCCAAGAAATCATGTCACTTAATGATGTAGTTATTCAATATTCATTAAAAAAAATTCAAAAATCTCCATGGAATTCTTAATTAGGCTCATTATTTGGATTAATTATCTTTTAAACATGATTAGGCAATTTTGATGCAAATTTTGACCCTTGGTGCATAAATTAATCAAATTGGTCAAAATATCTTTTTATTATCTCAAAATTTGATTGGATTGGAATTGAAAGTTGATGTTAGATGCATTAAAATTGTATTCCTATTTAGGATGTTTCCAATGAAAAATAACAAAGGCATGTGTCTTATGCAAGAAAATTAGTAGGAAAGATCAATCCAAAGTACCCAGGTGTGAAAATGCCATTTTGACTCAAAATGATCTGATCAAAGTTAGATACTTCATAAATTGCATTGCCCCTTTTAACGACACCTTGGCAAAAATTAGCACTTGAATATAACAATGTCAACTCTTTGAATGCATTTTAGTGTTTTTAGGCCAAATTTTGCATTTTGGTAAAAATTGGTCAAAAACCTAGTTAGAGGTCATTAGTGGCTAGTTTTAGGTGTCTATAATGTGTTTCTAACAAGATCTATTAGGTCTCTATTAAGCCTAAAAGAGGATTAAGGGATAATTGAGCTATGACTGACCTAATGTATTGATTGATTCATTATTAAGGCATGCTATTTTAATATGCTAAGACTTATTCATGGATGACCTAAGAAGATAAGTATGTGTGGCCAACTAAGAAGGATATGATTAAGTGACTTGTATAAAAGCAAGGTATTTAGGCCTATTTGTGTGTGTAAGGAAAATCAGAGAACAAACAAATGATATATATTATTTATGAGTAGAATGAGGTTATGCAGACCATCAAATAAGCGTCATGAATATATTATATAGGTTATACATATGAGGATCAAGTTCATAAGACCTAATCAAGCCATGAAGAGGGCTAGTTGAGAGATGAAGGTTGAAGGCTATTTTGAGAAGGACAAAAGTGAGAAAATATTTGAGGATGCAGATCATCATATACTATATGAACAACAAAGGTTTTTCTAAGTGATAAAATGTATTAGGTGGTTGAGTTGGTGCTGAGTCATATAGGGGGTTGGTACCTCCTTGCAAGTTGGTGCTTGTTAAGGCCTAACTGAGTTGGTACTGAGCTAGTTGGGGTTGGTGCTCCATGTGAAGTGGCTAATTCACTAAATATTGACGTTTATCTTATAGGACTGTAGTCTATTTGCTTCATCAATGGGTTTCCTTCCCTATAAATGTTTCCCACATATATGTTGTGTTCATGTGTTTCATGTTCTTAGGATTTGATACTTATGCTTACTAAGATGTACATTCTTATTAGAATGGTTCATGTATGATTAAGTTGAATTGAATGAAAAGTTTTGAAGACTAATTCACCCCCCCTCTCAACCATTGTGATTCTAATAATATACTTAAATTATAAAAGTCCATATTCAATAATTATGGAATAAACTCATTGAGACATATATGAAAAAACAACACCAACTAATATATTTGATTACTTATTGAAGGAATATCTATTACATGAAATATGAATCTCACACACACACACACACTCATTGATCTATTATTAAAAATTACAATAAACCACACTAAATTCTACAATCTCCTTGAAACTCTACTGTAACCTCTGAATGAGATCACCCTCTAGAACCAAAGGGTTTACATCCTCTGATTCAACAAGCATTGAAGGGGTTTCATCCTTGAATCTTGAATTTGAAGAACAAGTACATGAAGTTGTAGATTAAATGGCTAAATGACAAAAGATGCCTTAAAAAAAAAAAAGCTCATACTTATAATATTTAAAAAGAAGGAAAACAAAGGGAAGAATAGAGGGGAGAGATAAAATGGGGTGTAACATTTCATATAGGGGGATAAATTGTCAATGATGAAAATATTTTCCATGTACAAGAAACAATAATCATTTCCTCTTCTTATGCCTTCATAATGGTGCCTCCCTCTCCATGTGAAGGAGAATCAATGATGGGAACTTTTCCATCATTCAACTATGTGCCCACATGCCTCAAATAATAACCTTTTGACTTCTCCACATACTCCCATCATGAAGCCATATAAAAATATGCCATGCTTCTCCATTTTCCTTTTTCCACCAAGGACATAATCATGTGGTCAATAAAGAAATGTATTTGTCTTTTAAGTGGAGTGGTACACCTCACCCATGCACATGCTCTTGACCCCATGTGATATTTTTCTATGGGTAATGTCACCTCATCCACAAGCCACCTCTCTACTATATCACCTACCACATCACTATGAATAGTGACAATGAATAGTACTAATGAATAGTAATTGATGAATAGTGACCCCACACTACTATTCTCTTACATTACCCAATTTAGCCTATGGGAATGAGATGGGCTAAGGGTCTCCTATAAATGTCTCATTCAGGAGGAAGGGACATGATAGTCCTCCCTTCCCAAAATTGCTTGCCCACAAGCAATTTAAAATTTGGATACTCTAAAATTTCAAGACCTTCCCAAGTAACATCCTCAATTGGAATCTCTTTCCATCTGATGACATATTTTTTTATGCTCTTGTTTCTAAGTTTATTCACCCTTGTATCAAGCACAACTTTTGGAATAAAAATTAAATTACTTCATCATCTAGTAGGGGTAAATTAATGGAAGGTACTATATACAAACCAACAAATTTCTTAAAACAAGAAACATGGAATACATTAAGTATTATATTATTTTTAGTAAGTTCCAATGCATAAGCTACTTCACCTTTTTTACTGATAATCTTGTATGGCCCATAGAATTTGGGTTTCAATTTCTTCTTCCCACTAATTTTGATATAAGATTGCTTGTATGAATGAAATCTTAAGTACACCATATCACCCACCTCAAATGTCTTTTCTATCCTCTTCCTATCTACATATATCTTTTGTTGATTCTATGCTTGTTGTAATTTTTACTTCAAATATCTCATGATATCTTGGCTTTGATTAACCAAGTCACTTGTTATAGGTACTCTATGATATAAAAGTATCAAATCAGAAAATGTTAATGCATCATAACTATATAATGATTTAAATGGAGACATACCAACAGATATGTGATGAGTTATGTTATAACGGTATTCTCCCAAATGAATCCACTTGATCTAAGTTATCTATTGACTTGAGACATAATTCCTCAAGTATCCTTCTGCCCACTTGTTTATAATTTCTATTTTCCCATCCATTTGTGGATGGTAACTGGTGTTCAGAGTAAGCTTGGTACTTATCAAATGAAATAGTTCCTGCAAGAATGCACTGAGAAACCTACTATCTCTATCACTTATTATGTTCTTGGGTAACCCATGTCATCTGAAGACTTCCTTTAAAAAAATAGTAACTTGAGGTGCTTTGTAATAAGTAGAGATAGTAAATAAATGTGCATATTTAGTTAATCTATCTACTACATCATAAATGCAATCTTTCCCTTGTACCTTAGGTAGTCTCACAATGAAGTCCACGGAGATACTTTCCCATTTTTGTCTAGGAATGGGAAGTGGTTGTAGTAGGCCCACTGGAAACTATTTTTCTCCCTTATTCTATTAGCATGTTAAACATTATTTGATATGCATAAGAACATCCTCTTTGAGACCCTTCTAGGAGAATCTCTCTCTAATCTATTTGTATGTTTTGAAGAAACCTAGATGTTCTTCCAATGGTGAATCATGAAATGCTTCCAGTATTTTCTTTTTGATCTTTGATTTAGGAATAATGAATACTTTATTCTTGATTAAGATCAACCCATCTACCATTGTGTACCTATCATCCTTATCCAATCCATCAATAATGTTAGTAGTAAATTCATTCTTATAATTTTTAGCTAAGATAAAAATTTCCAATCTGTAGAAATAGTAAAAATATGGCAAAGTGTAGGAATTCTAGAGAGTGCATCAGCAACTATTTTATTCTTACCCTTAACATATTCAATTTCAAAATCATATGATTTTAGCATACTTACCCACTTTTGTTGTCTATCATTCAAATTTTTTTGGATTATAAAGAATTTCAAATGATTATGATATGACTTAACAACAAACTTCCCACTTACAAAGTATTGCCTAAATTTCTCCAAAGCATGCATTATAGCATTTCTTTATCATATATATGTATCCATCTCTCTTGATATTTTAGCTTTCTACTTTAGAAAGATATGAGATGTCCCATTTAAGATAGGATAACCCCAACTCCAACACCTAAAACATCACACTCTACAACAAAAGGGAGTGAAAAATATGGAATAATTATAACTAGACATGAACTTATTACCTCCTTTAATTTCTCAAAAGTGGTTTGTGCTTATTCGGTCCACTCAAATTATTCCTTATTAATCAAATTAGTAAGAGGAGATCCAAGTTGAGAAAAACCCTTAACAAACCTCCTATAATAATTTCACAATCCAATGAAACCTCTAAGTTGTGTTAGATTTGTAGGAGGTGGTCAATCTAGAATGGCTTGGATTTTCTATTGATCTAATTAAAGTTATTTATCACTAATCACATTTCAAAAGTATAGGATTTTAATCAATCCAAAGTCATATTTGGACATTTTAGCAAAGAACGATTATTCTTCAAGAATAGACAAAATTATATCTAGATGTTTAAGATGCTCTTCCCAAATTTTACTATAAATCAAGATATCATCAAATAAGACCAAAACAAAATTTATTAAATGCTTACCAAACAACTTATTCACACATTATTAGAATGTGGTTGGTGCACTGCTAAGCCCAAATGGCATAACCAAAAATTCAAAGTGCCCATAGTGACACTGAAATGCAGTCTTATAAATATCTTCTTTTCTCATGCATATATGATGATACTTAGACCTCAAATAAATCTTTGAGAAAAATAAAACACCATGTATCTCATTAATCAACTCATCGATCCTAGGTATTGGGTGTGTATTCTTGATAGTCTTATTATTAAAAGATCTTTAATCTATACACATCCACATAGTACTATCCTTATTCTTCACTAGTATATGAAAGATGCAAAAAGAATAGAAATTGGTCTGATGTACCCAATATATAGTAGTTACTACCTTCTCAATCTCCTCTTTTCACACTCTTGAATGATGGTATGGAGTAGTTATGATAGGCCTTGATCCTATTTCAACTCTATGATATATTGAAACCCTCTCTTGGGAGGTAATCCTAGATTCATATTACTAAAAACAACACTATGTTTATTCAAAATCTTGTATATATCAACATGCATTGAAACATTCTTACCATTTGAAAGATATTTTATAATTTTCAAAAAATGAACAACCCATAAAACTTGGATTTTACAAAAAATATTTTCCATCCTTATAGATATGATAAATTGTGTAGCTTCATTGGTGATTCCTTTTAGAACCACCTCCTTCCCTTTGGTTCTAAATTTGAACTTCATAGTTCAATGATTTATCTAGTATTCTCCAAGATAATGTATCCACTACACACCCAAAACCATATCAACATCTCCTAAACTAATAACACAAAAATCATCATGAAGATTATGGTCTATGAAGGCTAGGTCAAGATTATGAATCTTATCCTTCCATGGTATATTATACCCATCAACTATAATGACATTGAATACTTCAAACCCTTCTATTTCAAGTCTCCTCCTCTTTACCAATCCTTCATCAATGAAATTATGGGTAGCCCCACTATCAATCAACATGGTCACTCTTTATCTAACAAGCTCTCTATGAACTTTGAAAGGATGGTATATGTGTGCTCTTGAGAGGGATGTAAGAGTGCCCACACAATCTTCTTCTTCTTCATGTTGAGGGACTTATGGATAATGAGACTCTTTGAGTGTAATTAAATCTAATTCCAGGTCTAAAACAACCTCAATATAATGCACTTACCCCTTTTTGAGGCATCTTTGTCCTAGAGTCCATGGATCTTTACAAGAGAAACACATTTTATTCCTCCTAAGCTTGTTCTTGGATTCATCTTCCATCTTATTATGCATGTTGGGATGTGCATCTTTGTATGATGGGGTAGCCATAGACTTCTTTTGAGAGTTCCCCTTAGACTTATTCCAGAGTGAGGGATTTGAAGGTATAAAAGTCTCTATATCAAATACCTTCTTGATATCTTATTGTAAAGAGGAAGGGTTGAATGCCTTACAAGACCCTTGAGATGCTAAAAAAATCCTTATATGGAAATAATCACCATAACAGATAATTTTTGAAAATTAGTAACATATTCATCCACATTACCTCTTGTTGATGCCTTTGAATGTATCATAGGTTCTCTTAGTTTTTAAACAACACTTCTCATTTTAGAATTATAAGAATTTAAATCATGAGTAGTAGGTTTTGATAATATGGTTACGTATGGTGAAATAGCAGTAGAGCAAGTTGAAATTGTTCCAAAAATTTATATTGATTAGTGGTTAGGAGCCACCGTGGTCCTTAATCTATGAAAATTATGAAGTACCTAAGTTGGTATCAGTGAATTATGATCAAATTTATACACAAAATACTAATATAAATGAATATTTACAATGATATTTAAACTAAAGTGATTTGATCAAAGAAAGAAGAAAAAGGAAGGGTAGGGTAGAAAGAAAGTATGTGATTACTGATCTTTGCCTCAAACATTATGACAAAGTTTTAATTTCAATTGAACATGTATTTATCTAATATATGATGTGAAGTAAAAGATGCTCAAATCTCACCATATCAGGAAAATATCTAAAGAAAGCATGAAAGAATACAAGTATGAACTAACATTGCCTTAAAGGTTTACTGTTGCATTAAAATAACATTTTTACGTCTTAATAAAAAGAAAGTAAAATGAATTAAAGTCTAAAAACATTCAACTAATATAGAATTAGCACAAATCAGCAACCATGTATCAAAGATGCACATTCAAAATTCATAAAACCATTCAAATTCAAGGCTTAAAAAAAGCAATTGAGAGAGAAGCCATGCAACAATTGATACAAACAAAGTTGGACAAACTTTTTAGTATTCCTTACTTATATTAATTTCTTAAAAGTATACAATTTTTAGCTCAAAAAATCCCTCTCCCTTACAAAAAATGGTGACACTACTTTTATAGGAGACCTAAGCAGTATACCGATTAGTCATGAGATTATAAAATGTACAAAGATAAGGAAAGCTATCATTTTACATAATTATATAATACATTTCCTTTTTAAAAGTAGACTGACCTCTAGGCAAATATGCTAACAAACTAGCATATGACTTTACAAAATAATATTCTACTTTCTAATATTACAAGGCTTTACATAGAATGGAATATTAATTAATTGGTGGGCCCTAGGCTGAAGTGCTCCCTTGTTGCTCTTGAATAATCTCTATGGATTTTTGATGTTGTTCATTGACTAGATCTAAATCGATAGTTGTATTTAAGAGATAATTATCTTCTCAATCAACTAAGTCATCAAAGTCCTTATGATTTCTTGCCATGGCCTCCTTGATGCTTCTAGCTTCAACAATCTTCTCTTCAGCCGTAAAGATCATGCCCATGACTTGGCTATTGTCACTTCTTGATTGGCCTTGAATCTTGTTCCTCACTAATTTCATTACCAAAGTGGCTCTGTGCTTATACTCATCATCATCAATTATGCCTAAGGAGCTAAGTTTTGTAGGATTGACCAACATGGTGCTAAGGAGTTATTTGATTCTAGCTATCAACTCCTCATCATCCCTCAGGAGTCTATTTAAGCTCTTTGACCAAGTACTCAAACTTTGGATTTTATTAAAAATTGTTCCCAATATTACATTCAAGTGGGCTAGGCTAATGTTTTTAAATCCATGAATCTTGCCCTCAATTAATAGGTTGATAGGCTCCCTTATTTTTTATTCTAAATCCTGCCATTGGGTTATCAATTCTTTTGCTATTTTACTTTTCTAGGTCAATGCATCTTACCTTAGCTTCATTGAATTCAAGGATCAAAACATGTCATAGAAATATGCCTCAAACATCTTTATCATTTCCTCTGGGGTAGACAAGACAACTTGTGTCTCTAGATTCTATTTTTCTTTCTCTAGGTTCTCTATCTTCGGCTTCATGTCTTTAATACTTGATTTGAGATGAGTTGAATGAGCATTAACTAGTCATTCTATGTCCTCTTCATAAATTATATGCTCACCAAGTTTCTAACCTCCAATGGGAGTTAAACCAACAAATAGGTTAACCTTCTAAAAAGTAAACTCTTCATTTCCAACCATGGTCATCTTGGTCGTTACCCTTTCCAATTCTATTGTTTTTGGATTGAATTGCACACTAAGTAATGACTCTATAACTTTAAGAGTTTCAAGGACCTCCATTTATGTGTTGTTTGAGGATTTTAGAGTGTCCATTTATGTACCACTTGATCTTGTTGTGGTAATTATTCTTCTCTCTTCCTCTTCATCAAATCTAATATCCATGACTTCACTTCATGAAAATCAATGTGGATTCTTTGGGTCATGGCCCATGAGTGGAATAAAGTGGGGATCTTTTGCATCTTCCCATAAATGAAATTTTTAGGGATAATTGTCCCATGAATGGGGTATTCATCACTAGATAAGTTAACTTCACTCATGGGGTGGGTGAAGGTCAATTTGAGATTATTTTTTCCAATTGGGACCAATGCCAACTCAGTTTTCCTTTTATGTAGGGGTGCTACTAGAACTAGGTCCAAAGTAACTTTGTTCCTTCTATCTTGTTCTACTTCCTCAATCTAGGCTTTAGGTTACTCAATTTCTTCTTCTTATTCATCTAACCGATATGTGTCAGCAAGCATTTTGAGGGCATATTCTACTATGTCACCAGGTTCTAATGCAATCATATCCAGGAACTCTATTGGAGACTTTGGCCTTTTTGGTGGGGCTAAAGATGATCCTCCTTCACTAGGTCTCTTTTCTAATTTCTATTTTCCAGTTCCTTATGCAACTTATGCTTGAGGTTGTTGCATTTTAAATTTTGGTTTTTTTGGAGGGGGCTTAGAGGATGGTCCAAGAAATAAGTGATATTATAAGGGCTTTATTTTCCATATCTCACTCGGTGGCTTATCATCTCCCCTAGCCAACTTGGGCTCTGGCTTAATGTTATGCCTCTTTAACCTAGCTAATACCTCTGGGAAACTAAAAGCCTTGATGCATAGTGTGTCATGGATACCAAGTTGATCTTCATAGGCGTTGCTTATGGTTTTGGACTTTAGATTTTTGGTGACCCTTTCACTAAGGTCCCATTGCCTCAATTCATCTAGTTACAGGTTGAATGAGTTCCTGTGTTTGAAAATTAAATTCAAATGTTCTCAAATTTTTAACACACTTCTACTAATTTTTAAAGGAAAGGGATAGAGGAGGCCCTTCTCTTTCTCCTTGGAAAATCCATCTATACCATAAAGAAATTGGTACACAACTTTTTGCTATGCTAGTTTGGTGGGCACATAGATGTGTAGCCTATAGGGCTACATCAATGTCCCTTCTATCCTTATTACCATGTAATCTAGGTAGAACTAGATATCCCCTATTAACTCCACATATTTATTAACCAGGGGGATAACCCTACTCATGGGGATCCTTGTGATGGCTTCCACTAAAGATGGATAAACACGATCATAAATGAACTGCATGTTATGTCTATATTTAAATATCTGTAGCTTAGAATAATGGTGGGAAATGATCTACCTCCCTTTAATGTGACCAATTATTGATGTCAAGAATCTTGGTGGTGGCCAATAAGGCATCAAGCAAATAGGACATCATGAAGAAATGGCCACTAGTTTTCTTTTTGATAGCTGTGAATTGCTACTTTAGGTAAATGTTAATCATCTCACCAATTAGGGGGTGAGTCCCTTTTCCATTATGAAATAGATGTAAGACATCCAAATTTTATTGACATGGGTTATGGAAGAGGCCCTAGATAAGCTATTTGATAAAGTCATAATTATCCTATTCCCTTCCCTAAATTAGACAATTAGGATTTTCCCTGTGGGGTCCTGGATTACATGGCTTCCAATAAGTAGCCATGGGGAAAGGATGGAATTCAAGTCATTCTTTTTTATCCATGATTTAATTTTGGGTAAGTCTATCTAAGGATTACATAATTTTTATTAGTTCTCAAAATTAAGAGGGGAAATGTATGCAATCTTTCTAAAACTATGTTCATGAATTATCCAATCTTGATCAATTCTACAATCCATGAAAATAGGAGTAAGGACATATATGCAATGCAATACCTCAGGGTTCATAATAACATAGTGGAGACTAGCCATTTGGATGGAGACCAAGTGATTGTATCTCCATCTAATGGTGGCATTTTTCTATTCCTCCATCATAAGAGCTTGCATCTCCTCAATGGTCTAAAAGAGATTAGACCATTTCCTATTCTTAGTGTTTAATGTTGTAGTATCTAGGTTTGTATCCTTGAAGACTCTTCCCTCATTGTCTGAAGTTAAATATAACTCTATCTCATCCCTTTGTTGTTGCCTCTAAGTTTCCATGTCTGTGGAACTTGTAAATTGCTCACTATTGGATGGAAAGTAGCATCTGGTAGAATTTGTTCTCACTTAGATTGTAATTAAACTCTTCTTGGTTTGATTGTGATTAATTTGAGTTCAAATTAGGGATTTTTGTATAAAAACTAGGGATTTTTAAAGCTTTAATGGTGATGATAGCTCATACTTAGGATCATTCATGTCTTATGTTTTATTTAGACCTCCATATTTATAACTTTGTCTTTTTGAGCACACAAAATCTCTAGTTTGGTCATTTTGTGCTTGTGTGGCACCTACATGGCATCTATTTGGAAACTTTCATGGAATTTTTCATAAATACCTTAAAATCTTTCAAGCCATTGGATCCTTGGTTATGGATCAATGTGGGCCATTGATCATGATCCAAGGACTTAATCTCTATTGGTTATTTTATGTTGGGCCTAATGGTTATGCCCCTTGATACCTTCATGGGCCTTCTAGGCTTTGTATTCTATGTAGTGAATGTGTGATTACCATGTTTCAATCCTATGGGCCTTCAGGGTCTCATTGAATAGTCTTTGATACCTACATTCCATTCAATCACTTCTCATAAGCAAGCATGGACCATTGATCATAATCTGAGAGGATGTATGCCATTGGTCTAATAGATCAAATGTTTTAGGTTCATTGGGCTCTTTTTGCTTCATCCAATCATCCTTCATGATGAAGTGAGAGATGTTGATCCTACAAAGAGAATTAATTAGCATAAAAACATAGGAATGGACTTAGGATAAATACTTTAGGCTAATTTTAATTTTGTGTTTATAAACACATCATAAACTCTAGGCTAAAATGTTTTAAGCTAAGTCTTAGAATACATATAAAGGGACCTAGGATAAAAACTTTAGGCTAAATTTTATGTTGTGTTGATGAATGTGATGTAGACTTTGGGTTAAAATATTTTAAGCTAAGTCTTATAATACATATAAAGGGACCTAGGCTAAATATTTTAGGATAAATTTTATGTCATGTTGATGAACATGATGCAAAATTTAGGTTAAAATATTTAAGCTAAGTCTTAGAATACACCTAAAAGGGGCCCAAATATTAAGTGGTCTTAATGAAGGGTTTTAAACTAGGATTTTGTAGTGTTGATAAACATGATGAAAATTTATGTCAAATATTTTAAAATCTAAGTTGTGGTATAGGGATTGGCTAAAATAAGACCTAATACAAGTTTCTAGCTTAAGGTTTATTGAATTTAAATAAACACAATTGGAACCTTAGGAAATAGACTTAGATTAAGGATATGTTTGTAAATATTTAGACCACAAGATCATTTTATTATTCAAAGTCCAAAGGTCCTAAGTGCTGTGTATTTTCTAAAGGATCCCTTGATTTGCAATATGATAAATAGACTTTAGTCATGTTTTCAAAGCATATGCATGTGTTTAAACAATATATTTGATGAGCTTAAATTTGAAAATATTATGGACATCAGTGATGGCCTTGAAGGTGTCAAATTATAGTCATGAGAATGTCAAATTTAAGTTTGTGGTTGATTAGGTTTGATGGGATTAAAGTTGATGGTCTCACAGACATCAAATGATGATCATGAGAACATCAATTTTAAACTCATGAAGTCCCTTTGGTCCACATATCTTAGATTCAATACACTTCATTTGATTGATTGGTTTTGACTAAGCATGGACTGTTGATTAAGATTTGGGTAGAAGCACACCATTGGTTCCTACAATCATGAATGAGATCAAGTCAATGTAGGACCATGTCATAAAAATTAGACTAAGACAAAAAGCCTAAGTTTATAAGCATAATTAAATAAGTCCCTTCAAATATTATGGTCATAACCAAAGGTTTGAGCCTAAGGTTCCATTGTATTGAAAAAAATACAATGACCCTTAAGATAAAAACTTAGGTTAAGTCCAAATTTTAATATGTGGGACCCTTTATTATCAAGATCAAATGTGGGAGCACCATGTGGTAGCTCTAAAAGGATCCCTATATCTTGAATTTTCAATGCCACATTTACTCTATTAGATCTACCCTACATGATTAATCATAGACCATTGATTAAGATTTAGGTGCTTGTACTTGATTGGCTTAAGCGTGTATAGTAAAAGGGGATCCATTTAAACTTTAGGATGATCTCATGCTATTCGATCATCAGTCCCACTTAAATGTGGATCATTGATTAAGATTCAGGAAAATCATGTGGGATTGGTCTGATGGATCAAGGCTTTAAGTTTGTTGGGCTTCCTACACTCCATTAGATGTTTCATCATGATGAAGCAAGAGCCGTTGGATCTAGAAAGAAGTAAGGTGCTTAAGTTAAGATGTGGGTTAAAAGGAACTTTGGCTAAAGTTTTTAAGAATCAGGTCTCATTTGTATTGATAAATATGAATGGGGCCTATGGGTTAAGACATTAGGCTAAGCATATGATAAAGGGGACCATGTCAAGATAAAAGACTTTATAAACATAAACATTAGACCACATTAAGAACATATGGAATGGAAGGGGGAACAAATAAAAGGGAACCAAGTATGATTTTTAGGCTAAGGTTTGGTTGTGTTAAAAAACATGACCAAGATTTAGCATAAAAATTAGGCTTAAGTCTAGATTTAATCCAAAATGTTCTCGCTAAATGTATTCTCACCAAAATTTAATATTAGATCAAGGGTCTAAACTAGGTTTTGTTGGCAGAGGGCTTTAGAACATGATTCTAGCTATGAGATCTTATAGATCCAAGGCTGGCCATACCTTGAAAGAGGATAAGACCATGAACATCCTAGTATGATCCATAAAAGGAGGTCCATGAAACCTACAAATTAAGACTTAAAAGTTAATTATTATCAATATTAGGCAAAGTTAAAGCAAAATCATGAACAAATGGGCTAATTTCATCAGGTGTGAAAAATATCAAGCTTTTAGTATTAAGGCTCAAAGTAATCACAAGGGTCCCTATTTTTCAGAAAGGGGGATATGTTGATGTCAACAAATGGTGACTTCCAAGGGAAACATATTAATCTGTTAGAACCTAGAGACTCTAGTTCAGACAAATAACTAGGTCATTCATTCCATTTGAACAATGCCATTATCAAGATCAGTTCAAGGTTAAAATAAAACTTGTGTGTGCAAAATTAGGATCAAACACCAATACATATCCATGATGTGTGTGTGCTTTTATTTCACTTACTATTTTTCATGGGATTCAAGGGACAACTTCTAGGTTTCATTCCTTTAATCATTAACATTGACTTGGAGCATGTTTAGATATTCATTAAAAACCATGCTTCTAGTTTAAGGAAGGCTTGGGCATTGCTCTCCTGCTAGCTAGGTGTTTATATCCCTGACAAAGATGCCTTTGAATCTAATCATGGCCTTGATCCACTTCCATCCAATTGTCCATAGTCCAATGGAGATTACCAAGATCACCTTTGCTTGAGAAACCTTTTATTTTTTAATAAGTTCTTGTTTTTTCATATTTTTGGGTCTTTTAGGCTTTCAACAAAGGTTGGAAACTGGGGTAGTCGGGTTTAAGGATTTGGTCAAGTGTTTGATTGTCAGATAGTCACCTATGGTTTCAAAATTTATCTTAGACAAGGATGTTTTTTAAGTGCAAGCATGATTATACCTTAATAAGTTAAGCTTTCATTCTATATGCACAATTCTCCTTAAAACCAAGTTTAGTTCAAGATAATTTTTAAGGACTTATGGAATGGTTAACCTATTCATGGGTCCTTACTATTTTATTCAAATCATAACATCAAGACATATCTCAAGTCCATGGTCAACACATGTATGAAGTTCATACCAACATTTTTGAACTTTTGGAGTTTCAAGCTAACTAAGGAACTTTGAGCTGAGGGTTATCCAAAAGGGCTTATTAAAAGCAAAGAACAAAGTAACAAGAAACAAACACATAATAAAAAGTAGCAAAGTAGGAAGAAAAAGGGAAGCAAATAAATACATACAAACTTATGTACACATAAGGAATAGGAAGAAAAGATCTAAAGGAAATTAACTAGCCTACCTACATTAACTCTAAACATCTTACATATTTACTCCATGAAGACCCTAGGAGGAGCAATAGAGAAATAGTGTTTAAGATACTACCCATTGGTGGGTAGTGTGAAATCTACACCTTATAATATGTTTTTATCTTGAAGATGTTATCTCCAAGTATATCTACAATTTGATAGGGGCCAATAAATAAGAGTGTGAAATTTCCATGTTTTCTCTTGGGCTTATATGCTTTGTCCCAAAGAAGAACCAAATCTCCTTGTCTGAACACCTTGATCTTTGATCTCTTATCAAACCACCTATTTAATATAGTTTGATGAGTATTAAAGTTAGAAAAATCTTCATCTCATGTATTTTCCATCTAAATAATGTCCAATATCCTCAAGTTTTCAAATTCTTAGTCATCCTTCATATACTCTTGCATAAAATTGGAAGTTGGTAGCTTGAGAGTGATGGGGAATATGGGCTCTTAGCCATATACCAACAAGAAATGGGATGATTTAAGAGCCTTCTTGACTCTTATTCTATCTACGTAAAGGGAATATTTAAGAATCTTATACCATGTTATAGGTTGGCTGTAGAATATTTCTTAATGAATTTCATCAAGTTTTTATTCGTTGACTCAGATAATCCATTACCTTGAGGGTAATGGTTAGATGAAAACTTGAGAATAATACTATTATCATATTCCCATTATATCATTTCTATAGATATGAATGTTGATCCATTATCACATACCAAAGAGATTGGAGTCCCAAATCTAGTGCATATGTTTTCTTCTAAAAAAATGATCCCTTCTTCTATTCTACATTGCTTCATGGCTAATGCTTTAATCCACCTAGTGAAATAATCAGTAGCTATTAGAACATACTTGTGACCTTCTAATGAGTTGGGGTTGATTACCCCTACAAATTCCAATCCCCATTAGGAAAAAGGTTTGTCAATCATGACCAGTTGTAAAGGCATTACTACTTTTGGATCTTTTGTACTGAAGATCTGACACGAATGGCATTCCCTCACATGTTTGTGAGTATCTTTGTAGATGGTGGGCCAGTAATAGCCAACCTTGAGGATATTTTGAGATATTTTTCTTCCTAATGGATGCCCACTTCCCAAATTTTCATGGAAAATTCTCATTAACTCAATGGCTTCTTTCTTTGAAACACATCTCAGGTATATATCTTTAAATTTCTTTCAGTACAAAACACCATTTTTGATCAGATAATGAGCTAATTTGAGCCTTAGAGCTCTCTTTTATTCCCTGGTTAGTCTTGCAAGACAAGTACCATTAATTAGTAAGTGAATAATGGCCTCATACCATTCATTAGCTTGGAAATTATGCTGGTCAACTTGCATAATACTTAGCCTAGGGACAGTATTGGCAATCATTTGAATCAGACCTTGACATATTACCAATTTCACAATTTTCATCTCTATGTCATATTCTTGAAGAACAAACATCCACTTACCTCTTCACTCTCCAAGTTCACATTGGCTCAACATTAGCTTAGTGGCTAGATCTAGTAAAATGGCATGCACTTTGTTCCTAAGAATATAATGCCTAAAATTCTTGATAGCTTTAACTAATGCAAAAGCTTATTTGTCAATTAAAGAATAATTTAACTTAGAATTTTTCAAATTATTACTCATAAAATCAATTAGATGGTCAGATCCTTCTATTTTATGAGTTAAAATATCAATAATATTATGGTCAGAGGAAAAAGAGTAGGGGTAAAAATCCTTTGAAAAGTCAAGACTTATTAAGACTAGAGCTTGACTGATTACACTTTTGATGTCCTCAAAGGCCTTCTTCGATTTATCATTCCATGAGACTTTAACATCCTTATTCAGTATATCATTCAATGGTTTGAAAATATCTTCAAAGCTATAAATGAATTTTCTCACAAAGTTTATTTTACCAAAAAATGTTTTCATTTATTTTTTACTATTGGGAGGCTCTATCTTGGAAATGGCTTCCACTCTTTCAGGATATATGGAAATTCCATCTTTAGTGATAACATGGCCTAACAGTTTACCCTTAGTGTCATAAAAAATGCTCTTCTTAAGGTTAAGGGAGATACCATACCTTATGCATCTTTCAAATACCTACTATAGATACATGAAATGGTCTTCCCTATTCTTAGAAAATATATTTAGATCATCCATGTAAATTATAATTCACTTACCAATCAGGCCTTAGAATGCATGGTTCGTGGCCCTTTGAAAACTAGCTCATGTGTTTATCAATCTAAAAGGCATTCTCTTGTATGTAAAGGTACCCCACTTAGTTGTGAATGTTATCTTCATTCTATCTTCTTTGTTTACCAACCCTAGATTGTATCTTGAAAAATCATCAAGAAAAGACATCATGGCTGCTCCAAACACAATCTATGTTACTTGGTGAAGAGAGGGGAGAGGATAATTATCATTTTTAGATGCTCTATTCAAATTTCTAAATTCAATACACAATCTAATTTCACCATTCTTATTTTTGACTAGAACCAAATTGGCAACCCAGGTAGAGTGCCTAATGGGAAATATAATTATAGCATCTAACAATCTCTTGACTTCTTTTAAGATCATAGGTTCTAAGACAAGATTCATAGGTCTTTATTTCTACCTGAAGGGATTGCAATTTTATTTGAGAGGTATAGCATAAGTGATGACTCTTGGATCAAAAATATTCAAGTCATCATAAGACTGGGCTATGACATATTTGTATTTTGCCAACAACTCCTTGGCTCTCTTGTTATCAATACGAGTGTAGGCATTTCCAATGTTAATCAGCTGAGGTTGATCTTGAGGTCCATGATAAATTGCATTATAATCTTTTCCACTTTGAGAATCTTAAAAAATTTAGCTAGATTATCTTAATCAAACAACCTTTCCAAGGTAATCATCCCTTTGGGGATTTTGTTGTCATTCAACTGAATGATTTTGCCCTCTAACTTTCCTTCTCTAAATATATTTTAATCAACCTCATAAATGATCTGAGCCTCAAATGCTCCTAAACTAGTCATGAAGTTCAAGATTTGTTGGTCATCACTAAAGACCTATAAATGGTTCACATTATTTGGGATATAAGGGTAGGGTATCAACTCAATACTAAAGTTTGGGGAATCTTGGTTAGGCATGAGATTAGATGTAGTAGAGGCAAGTTCATTAGTAGCTTTATTTTCATCCCTAGGGATAGAAACAATATTGAATGCATCAAAAGATTCCACTAGATCTCAGACTCTAAAATTGTACCTCTTAAGGTATGACAACTTTCACTAATACTTATTTCTTACTTGATTTAAATTAGTTATAAATCACCATAAACTAGTAGTTCCTTGACTTTATTTTTAATGGAAAATTATAGATCTAAGATGAGGGCTTCATATTGTATAAGGTTATTGGTGCAAGGAAACTAGAGTATATAAGAAACATGATATTTCTTACCAAGAGGTTTAGTTAGGACAATGCCTATTCTAGATCTATATTTACACATATCCCCATCAAAGTACAACTTCCATAAACTAAGAACAATAATTAAAAGCTTTAGGATCACACACCTTGGTAGTTTCTAAGGTGAAAACTCCTAAAGTAGAATCAATTATGTTGACCCTTTCATTGATAACATTATACTTAGTAATCATATGTTTCATTCTTGGCTCCCTTTCAACTTTAATTTGGTTGGAAAATCCCCTCCAAGGTAGCCATAGGTGTGAACAATCTATGTACATATATCCATTTAAAGCTTTTGTCCATTTTCTACTCAAAATTAGTCCATATGCATCAGGGATATCACCACTTGGATATCTATATATTATTGGACTATTGGCTCAAAAGCCAATTGCATGTGGACATTTATATTTTTTCCAACCACCTTGAACCTAGACTTATCTAATTAGGTGACAACCCTATTAGACTTAATGGGCATTAAACCAAGTTGCTTAAAAATACTTATAGGCATAATATTTTTAGAGGCACCAAAATCCAACAAATAGTTATGCGAGTTTTTACCAAACATTCTGACTATAAGTAAGAAGGTTGGAGACTCTATTTTAGCTTTATACATAGCTACATTAATATTATCAGTTTTCGACATCTTACTAGATTTCTTGGATAAGGATTTTAGTAATAGATCTCTCTGCTTTGTGATTTGTGTCAATTCATGCAAGGTAATATTAGCTTTAATTTTCATGTCCTCTACAATATTATAACTAGTCCTATTGGAAGAATTGGAAGAATCAATGATAGGTTTAGAAGTATTACCTTTGGAGGATTTAGATTATTGTCTAAAGTGGTATCTGAAGGGGTACCAAAGTTATTTGGAAGAGTATAAGTAGTCAAAGGCTTCCTTTATTCTCTATTCCTTAGAGGATATGTATTTTTTAAGAATTATTAGAAGGCATGAACTTATTCAGGGACATCATCAAGTTCATTATCTTCTTGGAAGGGGAAATCAAATGCTTGTACCATGAAGGTCTGGTCAGTAGGCTTGGATCCTAAAGTACCTATACCATTGTCTTTGTTAGGCACTACCTAAAAAGTGTCTAAATCTTCTTCAAATGCTTCAAAAAATTTAATGCAATCAATCTCACCATGCTTAGTAGTACGATGGACTCTATAATAATCAAACAAAGCAATATCGATAAGATTAATATCCATAGTCTTCTTTTCAAAAGATGGTTCACTATTCTTATTATTTTGGAAACTGTCATTATTGAGCCTACTATTGGATCTATTAAATTTTTGAAAATTTAAATTCCTACCAAAATTTTCTCCAGTATTACTAACTTATTTTTGCAACTGAAGGCAGTTAGTGCTCAATTTTTAGACCATTTTCAAAATGGACCCATTCTCATTTATGGGGGTTTTTAAATTATGAACCTAGTTCTTATTGGTACCAATGGATGGTACTAAGGTTATTTGATCATTTGAATTATATCTATTGTTACTAGGATGATTTAAGAACCCCAAATTTTGGTTAAGAACAACATGTCTTAGAGGAAATTGGTTTAGATTTGGGAGCTAGTTGAGAGCATGCACATTATGGTTATTATTAGGAAAGACATTCAAGGTAGGCATATGTGGGTTGACATTGGGAATAGAGTAGGCCAGCTATCCTTGAGGTTTCATTTGGTCATTAATTATCACAACCTCAACATAAGCTAAAGCTAGTGTGCTTATTGGATATATATCTCTCTTTATGAATACGAAGGTCATGGGATCAAAAGCATCTTTGTAGATTTCCAAGACCAATACTTGATTAGGTTTATAAGGGTCAATGGTTATACTATACATATTTTGGAACCTAGCATTGAAATCTCTTATAGGTTCATTAGCATCCCTTTTTAGGGTAGTGAATTCTAGTACAAGACACTAGGGTTGATTATTTTGCCAAATTGGTCAATGAACATATTGCCAGGTAGAAATGCAATCATCAAGAAAATTAAATAACCACTCATATGCAACATATTTAAATGTAAAAGGGAAAAATATACATGCCATATCCTCATGAGTTACATTTGACAATCTCAATGCAACCTTAAATGATTTAACATGCTTTTCTGTTGTTACAATACCACTAGGATTAAAAGTTGGAAAATACTTTTCAGGATTGCAAGGAAGGTCATGGATTTCACCTTGTACATTGATAAGAGATATTCCTAACTAGTCCATACCTTGATGAAGGCTGAATGTAGGAGTACCTTGGAGTGGTGGAGTTGGCAAAGATTTTGAATGCCTACATCTACCTTTGTCTCATTTGGCCTTCCTGTGGATGTCTAGTTCCAACAGAGGTTCTCTTGTTTCTAAATGTGATCTTGTCTAGATTCTTGGTAGGTCCAAATTGAGAACTTTATATTCTATATGAGATATGATGTGTCAAACCAACCTTTACAAAGGACATGATTTAGATTTGCAAATTAAGCTAATTTTGTAAAGATATATGTAAATAAATATAAAGGGCATTAAATTTTAACTAAGTTAGCTCAAATGTGTGTCTAATTACATAAATATGATCAATATTTATAATTATAATCTATAATAAACTCATATATGTAAAAGGTCTACCAATATTTGATCAAAACAAGCTATTCTAACCTCAAAAATTGTGGATTCTCTGATCTCAAGCTATCTTTACTAGAATTAAGCATCTAAACTCAAAGAACTTTGATAATTTTTTAAAAGAAGAAAAAATATGGGTCAAAGACCATAAATATCAATGCTATTTATGCTTTTGAGGAAATAATTATGCAAACATGCAGAGATAACATCAAACTTTGATCAAAACATACTAAGACTAGCAAAGATTCAACAAATTCACAAGGGGCCCTCCTTCTAGCACTGATAGAGATCATCATGTTGATGTCTCTAAATGTATCACATGTGCTCTTAGTGTTTAAAGAACAATTCTCATTTTAGAATTCTAGGATTTCAGAGCATGAGTAGTAGGTTTTGATAATCTAGTTACCTATGGTGAAATAGCAGTAGAGTAAGTTGAAACTATTCCACAAATTTATATTGATTGGTGGTTTAGAGCCACCGTGGTCTTTAATCTATGAAAATTATCAAGTATTTATGATGGTAGCAGTGAATTATGATCAAATTTATACACTAAAGACTAATCTAAATGAATATTTACAATGAGATTTAGACTAAAGTGGTTTGATCAAACAAAGAAATAAAAAGAAGGGTAGGGGAAAAAGAAAGTATGTGATTGTTGATATTTGCCTCAAACATTATGACAATGTTTTACTTTTAATTGAACATGTATTTAACAAATATATGATGTGAAGTAATAGATGCTCAAATCCCACCATATACTAGGTGAATATTTGAGGAAAGCATGAAAGAATACAAGTATGCACTATCTTTACCTTAAAGGTTTACTATTGAATTCAAATAGCATATGCACATCCTAATGTGAATTAAATAAAATGAATCAAAGTCTAAGAATATTCAACTAATCTAGCATTGGCACAAATTAGCAACCCTATATCAAAGATACACATTCAAAATTCATAAAACCATTCAAATTCAAGGCTTAAAACAAGCAATTGAGAGAGAAGCTATGTAACAATTGATACAAAAAATTTGGACAAACTTTTTAGTATTCCTTTATTATATTAATTGCTCAAAAGTATACATGTTTTAGCTCAAAAACTCCCTCTCCCTTACAAAAAATGGTGATACTTTATAGGAGACCTAGGTAGTATATAAATCAGTCATGAGATTACAAAATGTACAAAAATAAGGATAATTATCCTTTTACACAATTCTAGAATACATTTCCTTTTTAAAAGTAGACTAACCTATAGGAAAATATGCTAACAACTTAGCATATGCCTTTTAAAAAGAATATTATACTTTCTAAAGGCTTTACATAGAATGGAATATTAATTAACTGGTGGGCCTTGGGCTGAAGGGCTCTCCTATTGCTCTTTAAGAATCTTCATGGCTCTTTGATGTTGTTCACTGACTAGCTCCAAATTGATAGCTAGCTTTAAGAGACAATCATCTTATTGATAAACCATGTCATCAAAGTCCCTATCATTTCTTGCCATGACCTCCTTGATGATTTTGGCTTCAGTAATCTTCTCCTCAATAGTAAAGGTCATTCCCATGACTCAGTTGTTGTCACTTTTTGATTGGACTTGAATCTTGTTCTTCACTTATTTCATTACCAATGTGGCTCTATGCCTATACTTTTCATCATCAATGATGCCTAAAGAGTTGGATTTTTTAGGGTTAGCTAACATGGTGCTAAGGAGTTGTTTTATTCTATCTCTTATCTCCTCATCATCCCTCAGGAGTCTATTTAAGCTCTTTGACCAAGTACTCAAAATTTGGATTTTATCAACAACTATTCCCAAGATTGCATTCAAGTGGGATAGGATAATGGTTTTGAAGCCAATAATCCTACCCTCAATTAGTATGTTGATAAGCCCCCTTATTTTGTCTTCTAAATTTTTCCATTAGGCTATCAATTCTTTGGCTATTGCACTTTTCTAGGTCAATGTATCATGCCTCAGATTCATTGACTTCAAGGATTTGAGCATGTCATATAAAGATGACTCAAACATATTTATTATTGCATCTGGGATTGATAAGATAGCTTATGTCTTCAGATTCCATTTTTCTTTCTCTAGGTTCTCTATCTTTTAATTCATGCCTCCAATACCTACTTTGAGTTGAGTTGAATGAGAATTAGCTAGTCCTTATATGTCCTCCTCATGAATTGGATTCTCACTATGTCTCTGACCTCCAATGGGATTTAAACCAACAAATGATTCAACCTTCTAAAATGTGAACTCTTCATTTCCAACAATGGTCTTGTTGGTGGTTACCCTTTCCAATGTTGTTGTTTCTGGATTGAACTACACACTAACTAATGACTTTGTAACTTTAAGAGTTTTAGGGACATCCATATATGTTTTAATTTAAGCTCATTGATCATATTATTGTAATTATTCTTCTTTCTTCGTCTTCCTTCATCAAAACTAATATTTATTGCTTGACTTCATCATGAACATCAATGTGGATTATTTGGGTCATGGCCCATGAGTGGGATAAAGTGGGAATCTTTTACATCTTCCCATAAATGAACCATTTAGGGATAATTGGGCTATGAATGGGGTATTCATCACTTAAAAAGTTGACCTCACTCATGGGGTGGGTGAAGGTAAACTTGGGCTTCTTTTTTGCAACTAGGACCAATGCCAACTCCTCTTTCCTTTTGTCTAAGGGTGATACTAGAACTAGGTCCAAATCAACTTCCTTTCATTTGTATTATTATACTTCCTTAGCTAGTGCTTGGGGTTCCTCAATTTGCTCTTCTTCTTCATCTGACCCATGTTCCTTAGAAAACACTTTGAGGGAATCTTATACTATCTCACTAGGTTCCAATGCAATCATATCCTCTAACTCTATTGGAGATTGTGTCCTTTCAAGTGGGGTTGAAGATGATCCTCATTTAATAGGTCTCTCTTCTAATTTCTCTTTTCTTGTTCCTTGTGCAACTTGTGCTTGAGGATGTTGCATTCTAACTTTTGGATGTGTTTGAGGGGGCTTAAAAGATGGTCTAGGAAACAAGTGATATTATAGGGGCCCCATTTTCCATATCTCACCTAGTGGCTTGTCATTTCCCATATCGAACTTGGGCTCTAGCTTAATGTTATGTCTCTTCAACTTGGATAATACCTTTGGGAAACCAAAGGCCTTTATGTATAGTGTGTCATGGACACTAGGCTGATGTTCATAGGCCTTGTTTATGGTTTTGGAGTTTAGATGTTTGGTGACCCTTTCACTAGGGTCCCATTGCCACAATTCATCTATCTATAGGTTGAATGAGTCTCTCTATCTAGAAATAACATTCACATGTTTCCAAATTTTCAACATAGTTATAATAATTGTGAAAGGAAAGGGATGGAGGAGTCCCTTCTTTTTCTACTTGTAAAATCCATCTATACCATGGAGAATTTGGTACACAACTTCTTACTCTACTAGTTTGGTGGACACATATATTGGTAACCTATAGGGCTATGTCAATGTCCCTTATATCCTTATTACTATTCAATCTAGGTAGAACCATATATCCTCTATTAACTCCATATATTTCTTAACCAAGGGGCTGACCCTACACATGGGGATCCCTATGATGGCTTTCACTAGACCTAGATAAACACAATCACAAATGAATTGCATGTTGTGTCTATATTTAAATATGTGTAGCATAGAATAATGGTGGGAAATAGTCTACCTCCATTTAGGTAACTAATTATTGATTTCAAGGATTTTAGTGGTGGCCAATAAGGCATAAATCAGATAGGAAATCATGAAGAAGTGGTCATTGGCTTTCTTTTTGATGGTTGTGAACTGTTGCTTTAGGTAAGTATTAATCATCTCACCAATTAGGGGGGTGAGTTCTTTTTCCACCATAAAATAGACATAAGACACCCAAATTTTATTGAAATAGGTTCTAGAAAAGGCCCCAGATAACCTATCTAATAAAGTCATTATTATCCTAATCCCTTCCTTGAATTGGATATTTGGGATTTTCCCCATGGGATCCTAGATTACATGGGTTTTGGTAAGCAGCCATGGGGAAAGGATGGCATTCAAGTTATTCTTATTTATTCATGATTTAATTATGGGCAAGTCTATTTGGGTCTTATGCAATTTGTATTAGTTCTCAAAATCAAGAGGGGAAATGTATGCAATCTTTCTAAAACTATGTTCATAAATTATCCAATCTTTCTCAATTATACAATCCATGAAAATAGGAGCAATGACATTGATACAGTACAATATCCCAAGTTTTGTAGTAGCATAGTGGAGACTATCCATTTAGATGGAGACCAGGTCATTATATCTCTAGTTAATGGTGGCATTTTTTTTCCTCCCTCATAAGAGCTTGCATTTCCTCAATGGTCCAAAATAGTTTAGACCAGTTCTTATTTCTAGTTTTTAATGTTGTAGTATCTAGGTTTGTATCCTTGAAGACTCTTCCCTCATTGTCTAAAGTTAAATATAACTCTATCTACTCCCTTTGTTTTTTCCTTCGAGATGCCTTGTCTGTAGAACTTGAAAATTGTTCACTTTTGGATTGTAAATAGCCTCTTGTAAAATTTGTTCTCACTTAGATTGCAATTAAACTCTTCTCAGTTTAACTATGATTTTTGAGTTTAAATTAGGACTTTTTAGACAAATACTAGGGATTTTTAAAGCTTTAATGGTGATGGTAGCTCAAACTTAGGATCATTCATGTCTCAGATTTGATTTAGACCTCTATCTTTATACCTTTGCCTTTTTAAGCACACAAAATCTCTAGTTTTATCATTTTGTGCTTGTGTGGTGCCAATGTGTCATCTATTTGGCAACTTTAATGGCATTTTTCATAAATGCCTTAGAGGGACTAGTCATTGTCTTTTGAAAACCATCTTTTATTTCACACCATTGGATCCTTGCTTATGGACAACACGAACCATGATCATGATCTAGGGACTTAATTATTATTGGTTGTTTTATGTCAAGCCTAGTAGTTGTGCTACTTGGAACTTTCACAAGCCTTTCAGGCTCTATATTTTGTGCAGTGAATTCATTCTCACCACCTATCGATCCTGTGGGCTTTCAGGGTCTTGTTAAATAGTCTCTGACAACTTCACTCCATCTTATTGCTTCTCACAAGCAAGAATAGAACATTGATCATAATCTAATTGGATGTATTTCATTGGTCTGATGGATCAAATGTTTTAGGTTCATCACATGCTTTTTTCTCCATTCAATCATCCTCCATGATGAAGTGAGAGTCATTGATCCTGCAAAGAGCATGGACTTTAATTAGCATTGAGACATAGGAAGGAACTTAGGCTAAATACTTTAGGATAAGATTTATTCCATGTTAATAAACATGTCATAAACTTTAGGCTAATATGTTTTAAATAAAGTCTTAGAATACATATAAAATAACCTAGGCTAAATATTTTAGGCTAAAGTTTATGTCATTTTGATGAACGTGATGTAAAATTTAGGTTAAAATATTTTAAGTTAAGTCTTAGAATACATATAAAGGGACTTAGACTAAATATTTTAGGCTAAATTTTACGTTGTGTTGATGAACATGATGTAAAATTTAGGTTAAAATATTTAAGCTAAGTCTTAGAATACACCTAAAGGGGACCCAAATCGTAAGTGGTCTTAATGTAGGGTTTTAACCTAGGATTTTGTAGTGTTGATAAACATGATGAAAATTTAGGTTAAATTTTTTTAAAGCTAAGTTGTGGCATAGGGATTTCCTAAAATAAGACCTAATATAAGTCTCTAGCCTAAGGTTTATTACATTTAAATAAATGCAATTAGAACCTTAGGAAATAGACTTAGATTAAGGTTATGTCTGTCAATATTTAGACCACAAGATCATTTTATTATTCAAAGTCCAAAGGTCCTAAGCACTATCTATTTTCCAAGGGATCCCTTGATTTGTAATACAAGATATATTGTTTATCCATATTTGCAAAGCATATTCATGTGTCTAAGCAATATATTTTATGAGCTTAAATTTGATAGTCTCATGGATGTCAATGATAGCCTCATGAGCATCAAATGATAGTCATGAGAATTTAAAATTTAAGTTCGTGGATCATTAGGTTTGATGGGATTAAAGTTGATGGTCTCATGAACATCAAATGATGGTTGTAAGAATGTTAATTTTAAGCTCATGAAGTCTCTTTGGTCCATAGATCTTGGATTTGATATGCTTCATCTGATCAATTGGTTTTAACTAAATGTGGACCATCAATTAAGATCCAAATAGAAGCACACCATTGGTTCCTATAATCATAAATGAGATCAATTCAACTCGAGACCATGTCATAAAAATTAGACTAAGATAAAAATTCTAAGTTTATAAGCATAATTAAATAAGTCCCTTCAAATATTATGGTCATAACCTAAGGTTTTATCCTAAGATTCCACTATATTTAAAAAAATATAATGAACTTTAGGATAAAAACTTAGGTTAAGTCCAAATTTTAATGCATAGGACCCTCTGTTATCAAGCTCAAATGTGGGAGTGCCACATGGTGGCTCCCTAGCTCTTGAATTTTTAATGCCACATTCATTCTATCAAATAAACCTTGTGTGATTAATCATGAACCATAAATTAAGATCTGGGTGCTTGCACTTAATTAGCTTAAGTTGTATAGTAAAAGGGGATCTATTTAAACTTGAGGATGATCTCATGTTGTTTGATCATCGGTCTCATTTGAGCATGGATCATTGATTAAGATCTAGGTAGATCATGTGGGATTGGTCTGATGGATCAAGGATTTAAGTTTATTGGGCTTCCTACACTCCATCGAATCTTTCCTCACAATGAAACAAGAGCCATTAGATCTATAAACAAGTAAAGTGCTTAAGTTACGATGCAGGTTAATAGGAACTTAGGCTAAAGTTTTTAATACTAAGGTCCCATTTATGTTGACAAATATGAATAAGGCCTTAGGGTTAAGACTTTAGGATAAGCATATGACAAAGGGTACCATGCTAAGATAAAATAGCCTAAACATTAGACCATGTTAAGAACATAGGGAATGGAAGGGGGAAAAAATAAAAGGGGACCAATTATGATTTTTAGGCTAAGGTTTGGTTGTGTTGAAAAACATGACCAAGATTTAGTATAAAAATTAGGTTTAAGTCCAATGTTAATCCAAAATGTTCCCACCAAAATTTAAACTTGGAACAAGGGTCTAAACTATGGTTTATTGGTAGAGGGATTTAGAACATGATTCTAACAATGAGATCTTACAGACCTAAGGCTAGCCACATGCTGAAAGAGGATAAGATTGTGAACATCTCCATATGATCCATAAAAGGAGCTTCGTAAAACCTACAACTTAAGATATAAAATTCAATTATTAGCAACATTAGGTAAGGTTAAAGTAAAACCATGAACAAGTGGGCTAATTTCATCAGGCGTGGATGATCTTGAAATTTTAATAAAGTTTAGAATATCAAGCTTTCAATATTAAGGTTCAAAGTAATATCAAGGTCCCTATTTTTTTAGAAATGGGGTTATGTTGACCTTAACACCTCTTTGATTGAGATGACCCAACTGTCTAAATTATTTCTCAGGATCCTTTCTATTGAATGTCTCAACCAACCTTTTATAGAATTCATCATATGATCTAATTTGATCATGATTCTGAGTGATTAATCCATGGTATGACCAATCATGTGCAATACCTTCAAGATGAAGGGTGAAAAAATTGATAACTTCCTCCTCTACCATGGGATTTAGAGACAAATATGTATCCAATTTTTGCACCATGTTATAAAAGCACATTTATCAATTCCATTAAAAATAGAGAGAGTTATATTACCCAAGGTATGCTCCAGTACTTTGGCTTTGATTAAAATCTGGCCTCTTACCTTATTTTACTTGTTGATGCGTAAAGCTTTCACTTCAAATTAGATAATAATATATGGGAATTTTTATAGATGTAGGAAAAAATATGGTCTATAAAGCAACCTCTAGGATTTTAGAAGCTAGATCTTCATTCAATTTTGGGGGTGGAAAGGGGTAGAAGGAATAATAGTAAACATCATGAAATTAAATCTAATCTAAGGCAATGTACTGGAAGATTTGAAATATTAATGTAAGATTGCATCAAATAGTGTAAACCTCCAAATACCATAGATCATAAAGGATCTTAAAAGCATGAATTAAGATCTACAACATAAAAAAAGACCTACACTATTGAAGCAAAATAAAAGAAATATCATACAAAGATAGTTTTAACCTTAAATAACACATAACATCATGTCCTCTTCATTGTGAATAGGGAAATGAATATAGAAGGCCACAAAAGGCACATACAAATCATCCACTAACATGTGTGAGGTGAATCTGCTAAGTTTGTAGGATGAAAAATCTAACTATTACTATATCTAGTCTATTACAATGGCTATTCGTAGAAATAAAAATGCAAAAAAAATAAATTGACAACCCCTTCTAAAAAGGAAGAACCTCAAATATATAGGTGGAGTGACTACTAAAAGAGATGACATTTTGAGATTCCACCACTCATGCCCATGATACACTACAACTAAAAATGATTTGGAACTCATGAGTACAATTACACCCCATATCCTAGATAAGGCACAACTATCTTTTTCAGTTATGTCTACTATGCTTAGGAGAAGTGAGGTGGTGATATGTGTTTGCTTATGCCATTTTTAGTGGCCTTGGTCTTCCCCCCAAACTTAAAATATTACACTTTAGGAAAAGCTTAAAGTATTTCAAAAGATTGCTTGAAAGGAGGGACCCACATCTTCATCCAATGATGCTCTTTCAATATCTAGTAAATTGACATCCTCAGATAAGTACAAAGATGACACACATCAAGTTAGTGCTTCTTCAAATGGGCCAAGGGATTTATTGGCATGATTGAGCATGTGGGCACCACATGTTGAGCTGGCACTCCTCCTAAAAAATCTAGGCATATACTTGCCAAAATGAGCATGAGGATGCCATGTGGTAAAGCCATGTTCAAATCTTGCATTGACTACTCCATGGGGCCCCATAGTCTTGCCAACCAATGACACTTCTCTGAGGCTTGACCCAAATGAAAAAAATCCAAGGAATGTGAGGGTGACACATGTTGAGTTGTCATTCCTCATGAGGGGAATGAATTTTTCCCCAAGTTAGATGAACATCAGGATACCATGTGGAGGAAGTGGAAGGAGGCTAAAATTAGTAAAATTTTGAGAAAAGGGGCTTGAAGAAAGAAAGGGCTAAAAAGGGAAACTATTGAGAGGTATCAATGAACTACTATCTATAGATTGAATCTAAATTTGCATATTGAATTGATCCAAAATAATTAATGTGGATTTATGATCCATAGGTCTTGGTGACTCATAGGGGAATCTACCTATAGATGAAAGAACCCAAAACCTCTGGTGCTTAGACTAGTCAAAGAAAAATTTACAAAAATAGGAGGAAGATGGATACTTAAAACTTTTATAGGGCTACCTGCAAGGGTGCCCATTCTCCCTCCTTTATCTAGGCCTTTTTATTAGTATCCTCAAAGGCTCTATCCAAATCAATTATCTCTTTAAAGGAGATATTCCTCAAGACTTTGACCACTACCAACATCTATAAATCTAATTGGGAAAGTGGGTGTAAGATCTTATCCACTTTGGAGGCATTAGGTGCTTGACTAAGAGTCATGAAGATGGTTTGGTCATTCTACTTCTGCTCGAGCAGTGGCTTGATTTGATCCTTAGGGAATATTTTATTGTAAGCCAAAAAAATAGAAGCGAGTCCTAATTGGACTAATTTATCTATGCATCCCTTCTTTTATTGGACCATTTTCACCAAGGCATTGAGGAATGCCTTGCATTTGTTCATTGCCTTATTCTATCCCAAGAACTCATTTACCTTTTCCATGGCTTGCCTTTAGTCAGACACCCCTGCTACCTATAGTGTTTCATGAGAAGAATTATAGAGATTTTGAACTAATCTATGTGAGTCTATGACCTTTGGGGTGACAAAGATGATTACTTGATCCATAGATGAGCTCACCTAGACAACCAACTTCTATGCATTTATAATGAAAGCAAGCATCATCTTCAGGCTTGCTACTATGACATTGATCCATTTTTAGTAGGATTTATTCAGTTTTTAGATTAGGGGAAGGACTTATGTGACCTAGGAGTGAGCAACAAGGTCATTTTTTAGTTTTTCAATCTCTTATTCCTTGACTAAGGAGTCTTTTTGCATTAAGTTTTGTAGTAGTTAGAGTACCCAATTTACATTAGAGAGTTTCTTGTGAACTGTAACCAGCTCTATCTCCATCTCTTATAATTTAGTTTTGGTTACTATTTTCTTATTATCTTCAACCTATAAGCTTTTCATTATGACATAGCCTTGGAGGTCGATCCTTGCTTGGTTAACATTGATGTCCTTAGATTTATCCTCAACATTGAGGTGGTCAATCATGGCCTTGACCTTGGTAAATTCCTGCTTGGTTTTCTCTAATTGATGAGTGATATTAACATAGTTCGTAGTCATGAACTTATGTGTTTCCTTCATAAGCTCGAATCTATTAGTGGGCTAGGCTTGATTGATGTTAATCCCAATAGATTGAGTAGTGTAATCTCCAAGCTACATCTATTCTTTGGGATTGAATACTTAGGGGGTTAAATGAGTGACCAGGAGGGATTTTTGTTTAGGGTCATAGAATGATCGAATGTGGGGCTAACCATTAGCCTTGGCCCACTTTCCCCTTTTATTTTCCATCTAGGTTGCTTGGGATGCCCTTATGATGTCTACCTATTACTAATATTGATTTGATGCTTAAAAGATTTCTCTCATGGTATCATGAATGGGATAGCTAGCTTCTATTGTGAAGTAGTAGACCCTACTCCTATGGAAGCAAGTGAATGAATAGTGAAGGATAAAGGGTAAAAAGGTAGGATCCCATAAGATAGAGAGAATGGTAATTGTGAAATGAGTGAGGATGAGATGGATGATGAAGTTGGGGGAGTGAGGAATGGCATGTAGGAGGAGATGAGAATGGTGGAAGAGAAGGGGTCGGTTTAGACAATGGGCTAGGTGGATGAGGAGAAGATTGGGGTTAATTTAATGTCAGGTTGGGTATTATAAATTACTAAAACCTATAGTGAGACCATCAAGGTTGATGAAGAGGTGATGGAAGGAGCCAAAGTACTTGATTGGGTTGTAGCTAATGTTGTAACTTGTGCAAGATCTATGGAGAGAGAAGGATAAGTAGCAAAAAAGGTAGAAGTAGAGAGAAGGGGATATATAAAGCAGATCTTCTTCTCTAAAGGGGATATTAGTGGATTAGAAATAGGGGCCTTAGTTTTCTTAAGCTAGTATGACCCAACTATGAGGTGCCTAGAGGGTACTTGTTGTTGCAGGGCTATAACGTATGGTCACTTAGGCAGTGGCCATGTTGGAGGGGTCTAGACCACCACAACTTCTGCTTCTACTAATTTATTTGTTGGAGAGGTGTGTTCTACCTCCTTTCTAAGGGTATCTTATTTTATATCATCCCTTGATGCCTCAATTTTATGTGTGGACTCCTTTAATGTGTTTTCTTTGAGGTGGGATTCATCCCACAATTTTTCAAACTTCTCATCTAGGGTATCCTCATACAACCCATGTGGTTTACCCATCTTGTATATAGACTTTAAGAAGGTATATTTATTCTATTCACTCTATCCTAAGTCATTTAGCCACTATTTCATCCCCTTTGAAAACTTATTGGTAGGGTCAAGAGCTTGGAATTTATCATAGATAGACTCTTATGATTTGGGGCTATCTTCCAAGATCAGGGCTAGGTCCACATAATTTTGAGGGTCTTTTGTGGGAGACTTCCTATAGTCCAAGTAGGGATGGGCCTAGTGTCTAGGTGTATTAGCAATCTTCAATCCTAGTATATACCCCATTGGGTTGTAATACCATTGATTATTTATTAGGTCAAGGCCTAGATTTTCCAGCTTGGCTGCAAGGAGATGTCTTGGTGCCTTTTATGCACTGTGATCTTGCCTCTTGAAAAAGGAATGTCATACAATAATTTTTCCTTATTACCTACCTCATAGATTAAGTCTAATATATCAAGTTATTAGGCCAACTCAAGGGTAAAATTCTTATCAGTCGTCATATAGGGGAATTGGAAGGGCTCTCTCACAAACCTATGTACTTAGATGAATGAAAAATGGTCCATCTAGAACCAGTTGATTAGGACCTTACTTCTTTTTATCTATGCTTGCTACTCATTTATCATTTAGTGAATGACATCCTACCCTCTAAGGTTTAGGAGAATTAGAGCCATAAACTATTATGAGAACCCATAGTAGTCTCAAGTGTTCAATAAGATGTTGGTCTATATGGTGATCGAGGCTACAATATTTGGGAAAACATCCTTATTCATGGTATTCAGTTGTAGGTGCTTGGAGAAGAATTTGGAGTGATGGTATAGAATTAGGTGCATAAGGTAAGATACATACTAAAAATCACCTATTACCAAGAATTTTTTTAGTTCAACTCTCATAGGAGAGGTGATGACTTTAATGAAGTCCATTTTGAATGCTTCTACCTTCTCCACCATGATCATAAAGAAGATTGCACCTAGCTAGAAATATTTAATGTCGGCATCAATATCCATGCCCAAGATGAATTCCAACATGGATAGAGTGTATTTCACATGTTTTGCATGTAGGGGCATGGGAGGCATCTCCATGATCTTTTGATTGAGAAGAGACCCAAGGAAGTGTGCCTTATCCTTCACTTGGGAATCCTAGATGATATATAGGTTTTTGATGTTGTAGATGAAAGTGATGGGATTGTGTTGGAGTCAAAGCATCACCCTAACATTATTTGCACTAATCTTAACCTTTAGGTAGGTATCACCTATGATTGTGCCAGTTTTGGCATCATATTTTTTGACATAGAGGGTGATGATCTCAGGGCAAGGGTACACATAAAGTACCATATGTTGTGTTAATATGAAATCCCATATTTTTCACCTGAAGGAGGTATACTCATTCCTAATGATTCTATAAACTTTATAAGCATAAACACCCTCCCTCAAATTCTTAGGATTATGGGCTAACTCTAGATCAAATATTTCATCCATAAAATCAATCACCAAAGCCCTATATTTTCAAGGTCCCTTAGTTGCCTGCATGGTATTTGGTACCTTCTTTTTTACTTTGGTAGGGGCTACAACATAGGACTTGTTCATGGTGTATGTGGGAGGACGGGATCCCTTATTATTTGAACCATGGGATCTCTATTTTTAAGGGTACTTCCCACTTCTTGAAGAGGATGTAGAGGCTTCCATAGTCTAAGTAGGCAAAATTTGGTCCAAAAGATCTCTCTCTATTTCCTTTAGGTCAACAATTATTTGTCACTCCTTTCAATCCTTGGGCTTCCTCTCTTTGCAAGTTTCAACTGATCGATTCCCTCTTTATAATCACAAAGTGTCAAGTGTTTGTCTTCTAGAAATAGATGGCATATTTATGAACCAATGTCACTAGGTGGTTCATCATGAAAAATTCAAAAAATGAGTGCTCTCTTAAATGGTAAGAGTGACATGCACATTAAAATGGCCAATATTGAGATATTTGTGGTGATAATTATAGGGAATCATGCATAATAGATAATTTGACATTAATGATGGAGGAAGTAGGTAGATAAATATATTTTTAAAAATATTTTGAAGATGTGGAGAGATTGAGGAGATGATGCATGGTGATCTAATCAACCACTTGTGACAATGACACTTATTTGGAAAATAAACGACAAAGGAATGAAACACCACAAGGGAAACACAATAATGAGGAAAGGAAAAATAATGATGAGGAAAATAAATTGTCTAATTATGTACAAAAGATGGTGGGAGGTCAATTGAAATGTTTCAAGTTGTTCTTATTGATGGGGATCTATAAGGCATTAACCTCTAAATATTCTAGTTTGAAAGCATTTCCCTACCTATCATTGATGATGTGAAAAGGTCCTTTCCATAGAGAATCAAATTTTGCATGATACCCCAGTGTTGTAGCCTGTTGATCATACTTAATGACTATGTCCCCAGGTTTGAATTGTGGGTTTGATGAATTTTTATCAAACCATTACTTCACTGCTTGTTGCTGAATGATCTTTGCATCACCCCTTAGGTCCCTTTTTTCTTGGAGTTTGAGTAATTTAGTAAGCTCAACTTCCATTACTCCATTCTCTTCAATCTTGACATCCTTCAAAAACTATTGCATGGGGATTTATAAAGACACCAACATCACCATTTCCTTCCCATATACAAGTTCATACAAAGAATTTTTCAATATTTTCTTGGGGGTGATGTAATCCACCCATAGAGTTATTTCTATGTACAAGTGCTAGTCCATTTGCTTGTTTTTACCCATTCTTTTGATCAGCTAGAGTAAGTTCTTATTTGTAGACTCTACCAATCCATTCCCCTATGGGTAGTAATTGGATGAAGTCTTCAAGAAAACACCATTATAGAGTGCAAATTCTAAGATTTGGGATCTAAAGAAGGTTTTTATGTTGTTTGATTTTTTTTAGCAAGCTAAATCTAGCCATCAGATCTTCATAAAAACTAAAAATCACATTCTTGATTGCCTCTTTTAGTGGGATTACTTCGATCTACCTAGTGAAGTAATCGATGGCTATTATTATCTATTTATGAACCATGTTGGATATCAGGTTGATCATTTTGATGAAGTCTAAGCCCCACTACACAAAGGTCTAATTAGTCATAATTGGATTGAGAGGCATGGCCATGTTTTTTCTCTTCCCAATGAAGAATTAGCATTTTTGGCACTTTTTAACTACCTAATGACAGTCTATGAACATGGTTGACCAATAGTATCCTAACCGTATGATCTTGGTTATGATAGTCTTAGCTAAGAAATGGCTATTTAGGGGGGTAAAATGCATGTCTTGAAAAATCTCTTTTGCTTGGGCCTGGTTAATACATTTGAGGAGGTCCTTATCAAAATTATTCTTGAATAAGATTTCATAGACTAGCATATAGCTAGACCCTTGAAATATTACAAACCATATTTTATGTGCAAGGAGACCACTAAGATACATATCAATTTAAATGAAGTGGACCTAATCGGTCTCCTAATACTCTTCAACTTAAAACTAGTTCACTAAGGCTTCCTTCATCATGTTTTGATCTTCCATCGAGAGATATGTACACTAGGCCAAGTACTCATAGATTCCTTTTCCTTTAATTACATTGGTTGGCCTAAATTCTATGTCATATTATAGGATCTTGGTGATCTATTTGGCCCTCTTCTCTATAATTTCTTCTTCCATAATATACTTGTGAACACTAGAATGCATGATGTACACCATTATCTTGGTCCTCGCTACAAGGTGCTTGAACTTTTTAAGGACCTTAATGATGATGAAGGCCTAACTTTCTAAAAAATTATATTTAACTCATACCCACACAACATTCTAGAATAGAACATGATCAGGTGTTCTTCTCTGCCCTCTTTTTTTTTTGAGTTAGCACAACCACAAGGCTATGCTCACTTCTATATACATACATAATGAAATCTTTGGAAAATTTGAGGTTAAAAAGTATGATCAAGGTGGATATTTCTCTTTTTATTTCTTTAAATGCTACTCTCCCTTCAAGCATCCATTTGAAGGCCTAGTCCTTTTTTAGCATTAACATGATTAGTCTGACCAATCCTACAAATTTTGATATGAATTTGCTGATAAAATTAATCTTTTTGAGGAAAGATTAGACTCCCTTCTTGTTTATTGGCAAGTCCAAGTCTCTTATGGCTTTTATCCTCTCCAGGTCAATAGCAATCCCATCCTTAGACACTACATATCCAAGTAGCTTACCTTGAAGGATTTTGAAGATACATTTCTTAGGGTTTAAGGATACCCCAAATTCATAGCACCTTTGGATGACCTTCTCCAAATCATCAAAGTGGTCTTCTTTAGTCTTAGATAATATGGTGAAGTCATCTAAGTAGATTAGGATAATCTTATTGATCAGTCCTTTGATGGCTACATCCATCACTCATTAGACTGTTACCCTAGTATTGGAGAGGCCAAAAGGCATCTTTACATATGCCAAGGTTCCTCACTTCATAATGAAAGTGGTTTTGTGATGATCATCCTCCTTTACCCACACTTTATTTTACCTATAGAATCCAACTAAAAGGGAAAACATCTCTATGCATGTTATCATTTGAAGGATTTACTCTATGGAAGGGAGAGGGTAGTGATCTTTTAAGAATGCCTTATTTAGATTCCAAAAATACATGAACAATCAGATTTCTCTAATTTTCTTCTGCATCAAGACTAGGTTAGAAACCCAAGTCAAATGTTTGAATAGATATATAATCCTTAAATCAATTAGTTTCTTGAGATCTTAGGCCATCAGGGGTTTGACCTTTGGGTTCATCAACCACTACTTCTACTAGACTAGTTTGGCTCCTTCTGCTAAGTCGATGGTATGTTGAATAACCTCTTGATCATATCCTTTTAGGTCATCATAAGTCTAAGCGATGATGGCCTCATATTGTCATAGAAATAAACCAACCACTCCTTGTCCCTCTAAGGAACTTCTTTTCTGAATTTCAACTTTCTTTCACCACTAACATTGAGTTCAGAATAATCCCCCTATCTATGACAAACTTGTGCTTGTCATTCCTTGCATCATCAGATTCGAAGAGGTTTTCTAGAGTGATGAGGCCCTTTAGTAGTTTGTTAGTCTTCAGCTACATGATTTGGTCTCCATATGCTTCCTTAGTCTTTAGCTATAGTTTCTCTATGAATTTGTAAGATTGTTAGAGAAACATTGTAATCTAAGCATTGCTCTCAAACACCTACCAATTTTGGTCATTTTATAGGATGACAGGCTTGATGACAACTCACACTACCTATTCACTATTGAATAAGTCTATCACTAGGTCAAATTGAGAACCCAATGTTTCCATTCTATCAAATATTGTGTTTGTGGCCCTCAAGATGATTTAAATATTGAAGGCCTTGAATAATTTAATTAAGTCCCATACATAGTGGTGGTAAGACCTCATATACACATTCTTTACTGTGACCACCCCTCTTAATTATCTTATAACCAATTTAGAGTCACCGAACACCCTCAAATGTTTGATACCCATTTGTTCAGTGAGGTTGAGACCATGGACTAAAGATTCATATTTTACTTTGTTATTTGTGAAAATAGATTGAAAATGAAAATCTTTGAATATCTCTTCCCCAAAGGGAGATGTTAGTTAGATACTAGCTTTGGAGCCAATCTTGCATTTCACACCATTGAAATACAAAGTCTAGAATTCAAAATCATCTTTTGCCCCCTTGTTTTGGTCTTCTTTCTTCCTTACGACCTTGAGAATGACCTCTTCTTCATCATAGATGATTTAGGTTCTAAGACCAGTGGTATCAAAGTTTGCAAATGGGTCATTCTTAATGAACTCATTGATGAGGACCTCTTCTTCAAGGTTTTTATTTTTTACCACCTTTTCTACCTCAAAAATCTCTACATAGTGTGTCTCTTTCCTTGAGAAAGAAGTGTGTTTTACCTCAAAATTTTCCATTACTTCATCCACTATGTGCTCTGGGTGGAGGGGTTCAGATAACACCTTCAGCTTTGAACCATGCTTATTCCTTAAGATTAGATGGGATCAATCCAATGACGTATATCTACCAATCTTGGTGGTGAAATCTCTTGATAGACATAACCCAAAGATAGGTGGAATGTCTATCACCATAATATATTATGGTATAGTGATGCTTGGGCAAGAGTACAACATGAGAGGAAGAGCTTAAATGATTCCTAAAGTTTGAACCTTCTTTCCATCTAACTACATCACCCCCTTATTTAAGGGCTCAAATTTCAATTTTAGTGTGTTAGATATTTGTTTGGGAATCACCATCATGCTCATGACCAAGTTGATCATGGATTTTTGCAACAATTTCTTACCCATAATCAAAGTTAGATAGAATAGGTAAGGCTTTGATTTTTTTACCCCTTCCTTGGTATTGATGAATGTGGAGGGTACCTGAGGCTAAATGCTCATGCTAGTTTCCTTCCTTTTTTCCTTTGCATGATCTTCTAGTGATTTCTTTTATGTAGGCTCCTCTTTTTATTATAAGGATTTCTTCAGCAAGTTCTTCTATTTAGGGATGGAGAGGACATCCTAGAGGGAAACCTTAACTAGTGTCTTCTTTAGCTACTCCACCACATTATATGAATTCAAGGGTAGGACCTTAGGGTCCTTTAGCTTGTTTTGTAATACTTTGTTCTGTATCTAATATAATATAAGTGGTGTAGACACTAGAAAACTACAAATGATAGTTCTAGTTATCAAAATGCCTTAGACCCCTATTAGACCTTGAGTCTAGTTGACCACGTAGTTATCTAATGTGTTAACCTAGTAACATAACATTTGACCAGCCCATTTTAACCCCCTTTATTTAACTCCTTTACCAGTAGACACTTGACTATCGATGGTTAGCCTAACTATCAACGGTTATCCAGATCATCAATAGTCAAGTCCTTAGTCTCCTCGCCCTCCTAACACATCACCAATTATGTACAAGATAATAAGGAACCATTTAATATATTCACCTTATGTGGTGTTAACAAACTTCCAATCATCATGATCAACAACCTCACCCTCTAAGGAACTTTTCATCCTCCATCTCTCTTTGTCTATAAAAGGAGGGGAATGGGAGTGGAAAATGGATCCATGCTCAATATATAAAATCTTCTTACAGACAAGTATTTAAGTCTTCTAGCATCCAGTCTTCCTTCAACAACTCAAAATCAGTAAAAGATACCCAAACCTCTATCAAATTTACTTTTGAGGCCAAAGTACCATTACTCTAGAAAAATTGCTTAAACCTTCAATCACTAACTAACTAGAAAACTATAGGTATATCAGTACTTTAGCATTGTTATTTTAGATCATTGACCTCCCTGACCAGATTAGACCTGTCTACACCTTATTTCCTTTCCACCACATCTGTAATAGAACCTCTATCTACCCATCTACCTAGTCTGTAAATATTTTTTGATCACCTTCAAAACCACATAGACAACTACTGTTGGTCACCCCTAACTATCAATGGTTACCCAACCACCAGTGGTCAGTACAACCATCGATGGTTCATCCAACCATCGATGATCACTATGGTAGAAAAAATAGCAAGTTATTTTCATCCCCTTAACCCCAACCAAATCTAAATTTCTAAGTTCTTTTCTATTCATAGACCCATTTTGGACTTTTTGAATTTGACCCCACCCACCTTAGTATGAGTATTGACTAGATTTTGCTAGATTTAATCATTTTATTTAAAAAGCATTCTACTTTCTTCTTATATTACATTTTATTTATCTTATACAAGTACTTTAATTTATCATTTTCAACTTGATTGTTATTAATAGTGGATTAACAACCTCCTAACAAGCATATGCTTCTTGGATCTAGCTCATGATAGGTAGTCCATTTAAATATCTTACTAACTATCCCCTTTATTAGTGTGTTCTTATTTTTAGGTTATTCCTTCCTAGCCAAAGAGGATTTCTCCATCATCATCTAGATTACGCGTGCATCACCAACCAGGTATTTCTACCACACCCTTATTACTAGTTTCTTATCTTCTTCCAAAATTAATAATTGAGAAAAATTTAAGAGAACATTTTGGCACACTTGGTGGAACCCTAGCATCATCTAGGTGCCCCTTTCTCTCTTCTTTTATTCTATGCTCATCAAATGAAATCAAAAATTTATTTTGGCATAAAAATAAACATTGCATTACATTGGTTTATTGCTTGATTTAGATCATTTAGTAACTTAAAAGCAAACTAATTAATCATAGTTTTCACTCTTGTTATCACACACTTATCTAAACCAAATAATCAATCAACACATCAAAATAAAACTTTAGACAAGGCTCGACTAGGATTTTATCACCTAGTGGTCAACCTTACCCATTCTTGGTAATCCTACTTGGAGGTTATTAAGAAAGGGAGAACCAACTCAATTATTTAGCTGAGTATAAAATCTAAAATTTAATATATCTTAGTTAATAACCCAACACCCTTATCTTTGTGGTATGTGAAGTAAGGGGGTAGGCCCCAATATCAAGCTACATACTGAAGATCAACACATATTTCTCTCTTGAGCACCTAAACACAACCTAAAACCAACCTTAGATTTAATCTTTTAGTACCTGATCTACAAGCCAACTTTCTCCTTCACACTTTATAAGGCATAATCCAAAAGTGATCTAAAAAAATTCTAAGTTTAATCTCACTTTTAGTGTATATTTTGATTGCCTTGAATTCTTTTTTTTGCTTTATTTTTGTTTGAGGTGTGATTTTTCATCATCAATTTATTATTTTCTCACATGGCCTTTACTATATAGTAGTTGAGAAATCAAACCAACCAAGGACCACCTTCTTCATCCTCCTCCTCCTCTATGGAGTATACCTCAGATGCTGAGGCTTCTCATCCTCATTCTCCCCCTCCTACCATGCCATGGATACTTATTGAGGGTGATGAAAATTTTACCACATTCCTTGACAACAACCTTGTATCCCTTCAACACTACCTTAATACCTTATCTCACTGCATCCCTATTGCTTTGGTTCCTCCCACAAATCCACCTTTTGGTATGCCTCCTCCTTTTATGGTTGGTGTTACCTTTAACCAACATTTGATCACCCAAGCCTCCTATTCTACTAATATCCCATCCACTACCACCACAAAAACCCAATCCAACATTTTAACCTATAACCAACCCCACCTACACCAACCAACACTTCTAATGTAAGGGCAACCTTACTTCTTGTTACCTAGACCCCACCTACCATGGGGATATCTTCTACCCCTATTTCCACCATTCTTTTTACCACCACCACCCAACCCATCTCTACCCCTCTTAAAATTTTGGTACTATCCATTCCTCACACCCTTCCATCTATTAGCACTAGAGTTACCACCTAACCTCAACCTACCACTTCAACCATACCTCCAAACCAACCTTTGTCCACCCCTCAACAAACACCCATGACATCTTACCAATATGTTCCTAATCCACAAGGATACATATCACCTTCTACCCAACCTTTTGTGCCCACATATAAATATGGGTCATCATCATAACCTTCCATGACCACATATCAATATGTGGCATCTTCTCAACCTCCCACCTCTTATTAATACATTGCAGCCACCTAACCTCAACCAAACCTACTACCCAACTATGGATCTCCCCAACGTCAAATAGATTTATTTAATATGTTAATCGATAAAATGTCCAATCTTGAATTATATATTTCTAGATCTCATAACCTTCTATCTTATGATCAAATTGCAATGAGCCCATTCATCCATCCATTCCTATCCGACCTTATCCTTGAATGGGAACTACCTAATTTTTCCAAGTTCCAAGGCAAGGAGGATCCTCAACAACATTTAATATCATTCCAAATTTTTTACTGTTTGATCACATATGACAATACTCTCCTTTGTACCTTCCCCATGTCCCTATTTAGACTAGCCTTGGATTGGTATAGTGCTCTCACCACGCACTCTATCTTCTCCTTTTCTCAACTAACCCAAATCTTTTTAGATCGCTTTCTAGTTAATATATCTAAAAAGGTTTCCATTATTTACCTTTACTCTCTTTGGCAATTCTATGATGAATTGATTCTGATTTTGTAGCTAGATGGAGAGGTCTCATTAACCAAATTTTTTTCCATTACCCCAACCTGAACTAATTTAACTCTTTTCTTGAGGTTGTGTCAAACATATTGCTCCAACTCTTTAGGTTTAAATTTTTAGAACCTTTGATGAGGCATTTACCATGACACATAAGCTTTAAACTAGAGCCATTGACGAAGGGAAATTGAAACTAAGAAACAAGAATTCAAACTTTAAATCCAATTACTCTTCTTCTAAAAAACCACCAATCCACCCAACCATCCAAACACTAAGACAAAGGCAACCACAAATGTGATTGTCTTAAAATCTTCTTAACTTCCAATTATCAACTAACCAAATCAAACCAAGTCTTCCAACCCATCAAACCAACAAACTCGTAAACAAAATTGAACCACTTCAAGACAATATAATCCTATAAGGGAATTGTATGCTTTAGTTTTAGATAAAATACTTAAATCTAACCTCATCTAACTTCCTCCTATCAAACCACCCCAATAATTTGATGCTTCTCACCCCACACTTGAATGGTATAGTGAAAATGATCTATGCACCTTCTATCACATCATTAGACATGATGTGAGTAGGTGCAATACCTTTAAATCTATAATCCAAAACATGATTTACAAATGTGAACTTGCATTATATTATCCCAATGTACCTCCAAACTAATTATTAGACATATTTTGGAAACATTTTCCCAACCATGCACCTTCCACCACCCATTACAATAGCCAACTGAAATCATCTCATGCTCACAAGGTATATACAGTTAAGGTTTTACCATTAAACCTATTATTGAGGAAACCATTACCTCAACTACGTCTTTCTTCCACCTCACTTATTGAAGTGGTGAAATCTTCTTCTATTCCTTTAGACAACCAAATAAAGGAAGAAACCCCTTCTCTTTCAATTGAAGAAACCATTGACCCAACCACCTCTCCTTTGATTGAAATTCACAAGGAGGTAACCATTACATCAACCACTTATCTTATGGAGGTTGTGGAATCACTAATATTTCCTTTAGAAATCCAAACAAAGGAAGTAACCACCCCACTTTTTACATCTGAATAAACCACACCTTCCTTACCTACCATAGAATAAACCACTCGTTTGGAAACCATACTAAAGGAAGAGATCATCTCCTATATTCTTTCCCTAGAAACACCATCTTCCTCGACTATCAAACCTTCCACCCAAGACAAAGGAGAGCAAGCTATTTCCTTACCTCAACCTATGGGTTTAATATTTGAAATTGGTAACCAAGGAATCAAACCCATCTATAAACCATTTTCTAGATTGGTCCAAAATCTAGAGTTTACTTCTCAACCCAATCTAGATAGGGCCACCTTTTGGCACCGTCTTGGGCTACCTTACCAAAACAAACAAGAACTTTTAACCTCACTCAGATCTATCCTCAAACCTATCATTACTTCAACCCCATCTTTAGATACTTCTTCCTCCAAAACCATAGGGGAACCATCCAACCCACCTCAATCTAAAATTGCTAAATCACCCTACACTCCTTTGGCCAAACCCATCAAGAATATAGGAATCCTTCCTACCCCTAGCTTGGATCATCCATATTTTAAGTTGGACTTAACCCCATGAAGTTCACCAAATAAAATTTTGAATAAACTTATCAAAAAGGTGGAACCCCCCAAACCATCTAGAATTAGACCCATACCACCCCATTCTCTTTTACCTTCAATTTTAGGACCCCATCCATCTACTATCCCCATTACCTATTCCTCATATAAAAAACCTTATCCTATTACTCTACCTACACCTACCCTGACTAAGACAACAAAATCCCCATCATTCTTGACTAACCTAGCCACCTCTACCTTCTCACCTGTCACCAAATCTACACCTTCCACCTCTAAATATTCCACCTTCAAACATGTTGGGTGAATATTTTGTCGTCAACTCACTGATGACAAAATGGGTATATCAACCATAGTATAAAGAGATTTATGCCACAAAAAGTGTAGGTTTACCACATTTTAATGAGATAAATCTCTCCTCTCATCAAGGGGAGGTTCCCTATGAATCACTTATATGCTATATATGTATATAAATAAATAGAAAATAATACTCAGGGTAATATAACACCATCCATCTCTCTTTTTTTAGAGATGATGTCCAAAGAATAAAAGAAGGAGGTCTCGATCGATGGCTGAAAGCATTCTTCTTCTTTTAGGAATGGTATCCAGTGCATAGCAAAAAATCTCTTAAAGTAGTAACAAAGTCCACAAGGAAACCCATGAAAGCACAAAGTCTTCCATTGCCTCTTTTACTGATTCAGACACACATAACAATAGAGTGAAATAAAGCCCAAAGTCTTTGCCTAAAACTACAATGGATAAAAGGGTCACCGAGATAAAAGTAGCTCAAAGTCTTTCTTTTATCCTTTAGAAACGTCTTTAGATAATTTCAATACATACACTTTGCTTATTAAATCAAACAGATGAGAGATTATCAAGAAAGAGAACATAAGAACTATTTCCTAAGTAACACAAATTACTTCAACACAAAGTCTGAAATTAACATGTTTCTCATTCATTCAACAAAATATGATTTACAAATTGAGCACAAAGTCTCAAGAAGTGTCTCAATTTTAGTAGAGTTTTTGCTCTCAATTATCTAGAGATCTTTTACAAAAGAGGTTCCCTCTATATTAGGGAGAAACCTTCAAAATTGGAAAAAGATTAAAATTTTGAAAACCTAGTCAAAGATGAGTCATCGTTGACTTTGGGATATTTATATATTTTTTACATGTAATTACATATTACAAAAGTGCATGTACTTTTACATGACAAAAGTACATGAGAAGAAAGAAAGAAGAGAGAATGGAGGAATAATTGAACTCTTGCCACTGAACTTCTTCAGATGAGCATCATACATGGCAATAGATGCCTAAATTCTTATACTGTCTGGTGCAATGGTAATCTTGAAGATTACTTTGGCTCTGATTGTAGCGTCTTTTAATGATGTGATTGATTTGGCATGACTAGTTAACCTGGTTCTTAGATTATCTAGAGTTAACTAAGTATCTAAAATGTTATCCACAGAAGTCTTTAAAAATGCTTTCTCTTCAAAATCTCTTTCGATCATACCTTTGAATTCTTAAATCATCTCTTCTACTGAAAGAAATCAATTATCTCTAGAGGTGAGTTCACAAGGCAATTCCTCCAGTCTATTCAATAGGCTGGTGTCACTTTTCTCACTAGCATCCTTAAAAGACTCGAGATTTTTGATAGGCTGCTTAAGTATCTAGATTCTGTATATCAATAATTATTTGATTTCAACATAGGAATCTTTGTTGGCAATGATGCCAATTGATACTAAGGTGCATTTCTTTAGATCCTTCATCTCTACCCATTTGCTAAGATATTTATTTGTACAGTCAATATCTTGAGAAATAAGAGAGATGAGGTCTTCTAAATCTATCCTTATTTTCTTCATCTTCTTTGTCTTCTTAGCAACCTCTATAAACAAGGAAATTCCTTGTGTATGCATCTTTTCTATATAATCTTCAAGTACTTTTCTTTTCATGTAGGTTTTCTCTACTTTTTGGATAATAGGATCATCTATGGAAAAGGCTTCTGGGGTCGCTGCTTCAGGAGCAAAAGTGAATCTCCTGACTACTGTGATCAATCGTTCTACCTTTGCCTTATAGTAATATTTCATCTCCTTCTCCTTGTCAAATTTTTGGACCATGATATCCATTACTGACTGTAGGTTGCTCTTTGCACCCTCATGAGTTACTTTCCCCAACTCAACACGAGAAATGGAATAGTTGTTTATGTCAAAATCCTTTAGGGTTGCATCTTATGGAGGTTTGACTATCTCTAGAAATTTGTGCCCCTTTTCCTCAACCATTTTTGAAAGGATCCTTGGTTTCTTAGGGGTCTTAGCTTTCACTAGCACTATTTTGACAAAATCAAAGTCATCTGCAGAGATGGCTTGCTTCTTCTTTTTAGGTGTGAAATTTGATAACCAAGGTGGGAGAGCGGACGCACTTACCATGACAATAGTCCTTGTAGTTGGTGTTACTGGGGTAATGTCTGCACTACTAGTGGGAACAATGGGCACAGTGGGTGTAGTAGGTGAAACTGTATCGGCCACTGGTTGGTCAATGGTGGAACTATCGCTGATATTGAAAGAAGGAGATGAGAGACTAGGGATAGATCCTGGGGAGCGAAGGACGTCTCTAGAAGTGCCTTGAGGATCACCAAAAATATATCCAAAAGGAGAGGTGGCTCTAGAAGAAGGAATGCTGATGGGAGAAAGAGGTGAAAGAGATGCCATAGGGGATTGGGGTGATGAAGAAGAAACCCCTACAAGTGGTTGTGCCCTTTCTTGGGGAGATAGAGTTTTAGTTCTCTATTGCTCTGAAGGCCTATCATCTATCTCCATCTATTATGCCACTTGTTCTTGAGTGCTTTGTTCTCCAGCCCCCATAGCTATTGATTTTGGCTCTTTCTTAGTAACCTTTGATTTTTTTGACACAAAGATGATCCTAGGCTTGTGAGGTCTAGAAGGAGAAGGAGCGTCGCCTTTATTCTTAGTTCTATTCTTTGCTCTCTTCCTTATTTCTTCTTAGAATTTAGCCTTTGATCTTATGATGAATTCCTTCAATGTGATTCCTTTAGCCACTAGCCAATCATTGGTGTTAGCCAATATTGGTTCAAATCTCATCATTAAAGAAGTCAACTCCTTTTGGGACCACTGAATTAGAGGAAGAAGAGAGTTAGCAAATTTTTCAGCCAAGTATCTATTGTTAATTATATTTTTATCAACCAAATTAGGGAGAATATCTGCAATCCCTAGATATTCAATCTACTCTAGAGTCAGTCTATTATAGTCCATTCTTTTGATCTCTTCTACTATTCTCAAGTCTATTCAAATGTCTTCAATCATGGGTTCATGAAACTGAGTCTTTCTTCTGATCATATCCTTGACACCCCTATAGTCAAAATTGGGCCTTCTTTTGAACTAGTTCATGCTGACCAGTTGCATTTCTATCTCCATTACCCTTACTTTGGTGACAGTCAAAATTGAGTATCTACCAATTTCTATTGGGAACCTAAAACTTGGCTTTTTAAGTTTCATTTGCTTAGTGTGTACGACAATAATCTATCTACACAACTCCATTAGGACTAATTTATCAAATGGAAATCTGGGGAGCATATAGGGATAGCCTTGGAAAAAGCCAACCCATAAATAGCAAAAAAAGGGGAATTGTAAAAACATGCAGCCAAATTCATTGACGACCATCCAGGCTTCATCTGATACTCTTTTTTGTTCTAGCTAAGGATCAAAAAGGCATAAAGATAATGCAAAGAAGGCATCATTTACCCTCCTAAAGTGATGAATTGATCCTTTTAGTGTTAGCTGAGGGTAATATGAATAAATAAAGGTGGTTCTTCTATCTCCTTCTATTGTCAAACTTGGAAAGGTTCACATTAAAGCTGCAATGTATACTAAGTATGAAGTCATATAGAACTTCAAAGTAGTAGACACCTTTGTCAATTGCTCATGAAGAGCGTTGTTGATCTACTCAGCCCAAAAGATGACTTTTTTCCCTTGTAGAATTATCTTAATAAAAGGATACATCCATTCATGGAATTGTGAAGAAGATGGTAGACCTCATACTCTACTGAGAAGAGTAATTAAGTCACCAATTTCTTCTACAAAATCACTTCTTAAAAAATTCCACGACCATCTAGACAAGTTGGCTCTGGGAGTCTTGAGCCATCTGTTGTTCATCACTTTTTTTGCCCTCTCGAGATCTTTATCATACTCTTTCTGTGCCTCAATGAAGTTGATTTTTAGAACTTTGATAGTAGGAGGGCACATGAAAATTTAATTGATAAATTTAGGGTCCAGTCAAATTATCATGTTGCCACTGGCATCTGACACTATCTTGGTCTCTTTGTTATAGAATTGGGTGCACTGGAGGATGAACTCTATGTGATGCACCACTATAGGGAAAGAGGAGACTAGATGGATGTTGCTCTCAATTATTCTTTTCATCTATGAGCTTAGGTTTGTCAACTTGGTTCTCTCCATGAACTCGACCATATCCACGTGGCCAATCTCTGTGTCTCTAATGTCATCAAAATTAGAAGTGACTGAGGTGATTGGGAAAACACCTTGATACTAGTACTTCATGGCCTTCAACTTCTTTGAAGAAGCTTCAATTATTGGGATGAGCCTTTATTGAGAGGACATCAATGAAGGAGGATCCTTAGGGTGAACTGTGATAAAAATCATGATTGTGCAATTATAAAAAAATTGGCAATTTAGGGGAATTGCACATCAGGTGATCATGACCAAGGAGGGCACTTGACAGGGTTGAGGTGTGAGTGGGTTAGAAAGCAAGAGGAAAATGGGGAGAAGGCATGAAAAATGGAAGGAACAAAAAAAAATTGGAGTTAGAGGAAGTAGAGAAAAAGGATGCAAGGGTGGAAAAATATGTCGCCCTAGCATGTGGGACGGTCTGCATGCATAGGTGGCAAAATTTGCCACTTGTGCATGTGAGCTGGGAAAATACATTGGCAGCAAAATTTTTTGCCTATGCATGTTGGGAAGAGAATGTGTAAGGGCAAAAATTTTTTTTGCCCTTGCACTCATAAAAAAATAGGTGTAACGGTAGAAAAATTTGCCACCTTTACACCTTAGTCGGATCAACTTGCATCGATGACAAAATTTGCCACCAGTGTAAGAGAGGGAAATGTAGTGTTAGGGCAGCAAAATTTTTTGCCCTTACACAGGTAGGAAGACTTAGGAAAAAAGGGAGGGTGGAAAAATTTGCCACCTTAACACTAAAGAAAAGCATGAAAAGGATAATAGGGAGGAAGGGAAGAGGAGGAAAGGAGCGCAGTGGGAGGAGAGAGGCATCTCGACGGGAGGAAAGGAAGAGGGGGAAAAAAGGAAAGAAAAAGAAAACCTAAAAAGAGGAAATAACATCAAATAAAATGTAAAAACAAAGACCTACCTAGAAAATAACATGCGATGAGAACTTGAATCTGATAAAAAATGCTTCTTCCTGCTTGTTGGATCATGCAGAGGCAGAGGGCAGGAGGAGGATTAGAAGAAATAAATAAAAAAGAACTAAAAATAGATTAAATGGGGCAAAAATCAGCCCTAACTACTTGACGTGTGTGGCCATAAATGCTGTGCATGAAAAATGAGGTAGTGTAGGGGTGACAAAATTTGCTACTCCTGCACGGGAAGGAGAAAAATGTAGGGGCGACAAATTTCATCACTCCTGCATTTTGGATGCAAGGGCAGTGAAATTTGCTACTTTTACATGGAAAAGAGAAAAATGCATTGTCAACAAAATTTGCCACCTTTGCATGAAAATGAAAGGAAAAAGACTAACTCTGGGAAAAGAGAAATTTGTCCCCTAGTCGCATTGAGACTGTAACAACTTTCACATTTTGGGGAAAACATAACAAAGAGACATTAAAAAATTTGAATGATGCCAGTTGAAAAAACATGAGAACAAGAAAAACTTGTCTTGAAAAATGAACTTAGAGAGAAAAAGGTGAAAAAGACAAGTTTCGTAGTGGTTGTTCTAAAAATGAGCTAAACTAATTTTGGAAACAATAGCTAACTCCTGTTGGGGAAATTATATTTGATTGAATCGATCAATGAGAGCAGAAACGAGTCTTTAAGTGCCTTCATTCAAGCCATTGGGCTACAGAGTCATGCTAAAAATGAAAGAAAACAAATAAAACATAAAAACTATACAAATATACAAGTGAATCTATCTAAACTTCAAGGATTGAAATGCTTCAGATACTACCCATTGTGGGGCAGTGAAAATGGTGCTCCATCTTGATACTCCAATAAGAAGCTATTCTCACCATAGAGTTGTCAAATGGTAAATGGATCTCTCCACAAAGAATAAAATTTGTTGTGCATTCCCTTGGTTCTCTCCTCTTGTCCCACAACAAGACTTGATCTCCAATTTAAAAATCACGAACCTTAGCCCTTTTGTCAAAAAAATTATTCACTTGATTTTGATGCATCATAATTTAGTCCACCACCATGGTTTACTACTCATTCAATTCAGTTAGACACATTGTCCTTTTGTCGATTGAATTTTTGAAGGTTGAATCTTTGATTGCTTTGGCTAACCTGAGCACTGGTAGTTCTAGAGTGATAGGTATCTCTGATTCAAGCCGTATAGAAGTTGGAATGGTGACATGCCTATGGCCCTCTTAGATGTAATTCTATGTACCCATAAAGCATCAAACAATGTTTTGTGCCAAGTTATCTAATTGTCATCTACTAATTTCTTGATAATAGTAACTAGGTTCTTATTGCTCAATTCTGCTTGGCCATTCTCTTGTGAGAATAATCTAAAGTATGGGATAGGGTAATTCCATAATAAAAGCAAAACTGAGTAATTTCATGTTAAGAGAAACACGCTACATTAACTGTTACAATTTTAAGTGGAATCCCAAACTAAGAGATGATATTTTCCTTAAGAAAATTACACACCACTTTAGACGTAGCATGCTTGGTTGGGATGGCTTCCACCCATTTGGTAAAGTAATCAGTTGCCGTGAAGACATAATCATGTCTGACACTCAAAGATGGGTTAATTGTGCCAATGAAATCAATACCCAACTATTGAAAAGGCTCTTCAATTATTACTAGCTTGAGGGGTAATGCAGCCAGTTTAGGCTTTCCAATGAATTGCTGACACAATTCACATCGATGCACCTATTTGTAGGCATCTTGAAATAGCATAGGCCATTAGTACCTTGCTCACAGAATTTTATGTATTGTCACTGGTGCAAAAAAAAGTCCTCCATAGGCCAAATTGTGGAAAGACTCCAAAAGTTTATCTTGTACCTTATCGACATAATGAAGAAATACCCCATCTAGGCTTCTTTTATATAAATCATTATCCCACAAAACATAGCTAACAGCTTTTAGTTTAACATTCTATTTTTATTTGTAGGAGAGATGAGTGGAACACTCACCATAGGTCAGAAAATAGGTGATGTCAGAATACCACTCATCAATAGTGGCAACAAAGAGGACCGTAGGCATGTCTTCGATCTCCATTTCTTCATTTTTTGCTCCCTTGGGAATGTTGTCAGAAATCAACTGACAAAGACCCTTTCCCTACACAAGTTTGGTAGGTTTGATGTCTAGATCAAACTCCTAAATCTTGAAAATCTAATTACCCCTCTTTGTACCAAACTCCTATTGAGTCAAAATGGACTTCACTATTGTATTAGGCACCAAAACCTCAGTATATGAATTCAGGATATAAAACCTGAAGTGCTTAACTCCTTTGGCTACTGCATATGCATGCTTCTCCATGTTTGAATATTTTTGCTCATGAGATTTGAGCGGACAACTCATAAAGTAAATAGGAAATTCCACACCTTCTTAGTTCTATTGAACTAAAATAGCTGAGAGTGTATGTTCAAAAGCATAACTATATATTTTGAAGTCTTTAGTGTAGTCTGGACAAACCAGAATTGGTGCATGAGTGATTGCTTTTTTAATGTCTTTGAATGCTGATTTGGCCTCTGCAGTCCACTTGAAGATGGCTTTGCCTTTCATCATATAGACAATGTGGATAGTTTTTTTAGTGAACTCAGGGATGAACCTTCAAAGAAAATTTACTTTTTCAAAGAAAGAGTGAACTGCAATTTTACTGGTAGGCAGAGTACGCTCTTAGATGGACTTGGCTCTTTCTGAGTCAATTTTTATACCTTCTTGGGACACAATATGTCTGAGAAGTTTCCCTTCTGTCACCCCAAAGATATATTTTTTGGAATTTAGAGAAATACCATTCTGATGACAGCGTTCTAGTATTCTTTGTAAATTGTGAACATGGTTAGAATGATGCTTTGAAAACACTGTCAAATCATCCAGGTATACTACAATGAACTTACCCATTTCATCCTTGAAAGCGAGGTCCATCGCTCTTTTAAATGTGGCACCTACATTTATCAGACCAAAAGGCATTCTTCGATAAGCAAAGGTGCCCCACAGTGTGGTGAAGGTAGTCTTATGCTAATCTACTTTTCCAACTTCAACCTGATTATACCCTAAGAAACCATCTAACATTGATAACATCTCTGAATCTATCACCATCTGCAAAAATTTATCCATGATAGGGAGAGGGTAGTTATCTTTTAAAGATAATTGATTCAAATTCCTGAAATCCATGCAGATTCAAATTTTGCTATTCTTCTTTCTCACAGGCACTATATTGGCAACCCATGTGGAGTGATAGATTGGAAAAATTATCCTGACATCAAGCATTTTTTGTATTTCAGATAAAATGGTACCTAATATTTTTGGATTATATTTACTGGGCTTTTACTTATAAGGCACTGAGTTAGCCTTAAGAGGAATGCCATAGCAAATTTCATCAGGCCTGAGTGATTTCAAGTCATCATAGGAATATGCTAAGACATCTATATATTGATAGAGTAGAGTAGCAAACTTGAATCTCTCCTCGGGAGTGCAACATTTCCCAATGTTCACCATCTTAGGATCTCCCTTGGTTTCTAGATTTACTTGATCAAAATCTTGAGAGGAGTTTGAATCTGTTCACTATTGTTTGATGAATCTGTCATGGTTATCAAACAATTTCTCTAGGAAAACTAGGCTTTTGGGAATCTTATTTCCCTTAAGTTGCAGGAACTCCTCACCTATGTCTGTATTTGATTCAAAAATTGTCTCACATTCTTAGAGTTCACTACCTTCAAAATGCAGCTATTTGAAGCTATTTTTTTGCTCCAAAAAGGCAATGATTTAATTGTCATTGTTGAATACTTTTCAATGGCTAGCATTATCAAGTACACTTGGTCAAAAGACCAGTTTAATAGTGTACTTGTTTCCTTTAAAGTTTGGGTGGATAACCAAGAGAGTAGCAAAAATAGCCAATGCATCTACTCGGTCATTGAATTCTCTCAAAATGGCAGAGATGCTAAAAGCATCGAAGTTAACAATTTGGTCTCAGACTAGATTGCGATAGTGGTGCAGTATTTTATTCTTAGTTTGATAGAGGTTTCTTACCTGAAAAACCACCAATTTAGCATCCCCTTTAGCATGGAGGAGTTTAATGCATTTTTCTCTAGCAACCTTCAATCCAAGCAACAAGAATTCATACTCAGCTGTGTTGTTGGTGTTGCTGAACTGCAACTTGTAGGATAAAGGGATAATATCTCTTTAAAGAGATACCAACACAACTCTAGCTCTTAAATTAGTAGAGGAGTAGCTGCCATCGAATTCTAAAATCCATACCTCACTAGACACTGCTTTTTCTTTAAAAACTTCTTTGTTTGGAGGAAGAGATTCTTCCATGCGTTCATTTTGCTTCACCAATTCTCCTACTGTGTCAACTGAATAAATTTCCAAGTTGTTACCTATAAGATTTTCATCAGATGCCTCATGAAATTCATCTATAAATAGTAAGTAGTTACCCATGCTCAAAGACTCAAATAAAATTTGAGCTTCTAGTGCTGATGATCGGGTGACTACATATTTTACCTCTTTTTTAGGAAGCAATCTCTTCATAATACCTTGAATTGGGATCCTTGCCTCAGATAATTCCATGCTTAGCTCACCACCAACATCTTTGTAGAAATTTTACCCAAGAAGGATGCCATAAGAGGCTGGAACATCAGCCACTAAAACTATCATTTTTATCCTCTTTTTTTGAAAAGCTGTGAATGCAAATTGGGCATCTTTTATTTGACCAAGGAGTGAAACTTACTTGTTTTCCATAGAAAAACACCTCCCAAAAGTTTTGGTCAAATTTAGACCAAGGGAATCTGCCACCTTGATAGGCACAACATTATCAGAAGCTCTAGAGTCTATTATGCAATTACTCAATTTATAACCATTTATCAGCAAGGAAACATAAAAAGGTTCTATTTTCCCAGGAGCAATAAGAGGAGTCACAACAAGATTATTTTGGGTGGATGTATCCTTGGGGGAATCATGAGTTGCCTTTGAAGAATCTTGTCCTGTGGGAATGGCTTTATTTTTTACATAATCTGCCAACCTATCAAACTATTCAGGATTGGCTCGCAAATACTCAATCTCAGTCATTTGAATCTTAGTCTTTTTGGCATGATCAATTATATCAATTAATTGAAATGAATTTGAGATAGAGGAAGAGGGCCCATCATCTTGATCTTTAGTGGGTGTGGCACTGGTCTGAAAAATAGAGGTGAAAGATATGAGTGGTTTGAGGTACTTAATTTTTTGTTAAGTACCTGATCCTTTGGTTGGGAAGGCAATGAAGTCCCTCATTTAGTGATGGAGACCACCAGTTGAGGTTCTTCTTTTGATTTTCTTTTATCATTTTGTGGAGCTAACTGGTTTTGAGATCTAATAAAAACAATATAGGATCCATCAATCCCTTTTTCTTTACTTCCAACTTCATCCTGATAATCTATAAAATCGATATTAGAGTCACTAGCTAAATCTTCTTCTTACTCTTTAAAGAGATTAGCATCATCTTGTTGGTCCAACTCAGGTTGGAGTGATAAATTGTGTTCAGCCTCCAAGTAATCAACTGCTAAATTGGCAGGTGATGCTTTAATGACAAGTTTCCCATGTGGGGGAGGTAGGCGATTTGGTTACCCTTGGTTTTGGGTAGCATTGCCTTGATATTACTGAATCTGAAATGTTCCCCTTAGCATATCCTGATAAGTGGGAGTAGACATACCTTGGGCCATTTGTCTTTCAAAGCTATTAGTTCATTTGTCAAATTTTGCACCATAGGATTTGTAGTGCTTGTAGAAGAACTTTTAGCAGATGAATAAAATTTATTTTTATAGGAGTCCTTTCTGATCTTACCCGCTAGGCTAAGATCATCCTCAATCTTAATAGCTAAATTTTGAACTATCACGAGATCCATAGGGCCAACTTGCCTCAACAAAAAACTCATTTTGAGAAGTTGCGAGTTGATGAAAAAGCACTTGAGATTCTCTAGCGTGGGCTGAGCGATGGTTGGAATCTGGTTTCTTAACTTATTGAATTTGGCTATGCAATCCCTCATGGGCTCATGGGGTTCTTTCTTCATCTACTTAAGAAAAGCTAATAAGGCATGCACATCTTCAGCAAGTTTAAACCTAGCTTCAAATTTGGATCTAAGTGTATTCCAGTCAGTTATAGTTTGAGCTTGAAGGTGATAAAACCAATCCATAGTAGCACCTTATAGAGTTTCTACAAAAAGTCTCACTGTTACATCTTTGAATTCCATGTTGATTATGCCGCATGCTATAGAGAAGGCAATAATATGCTCATTGAGGTGAACCTTCCCATCACCAAAAAATTTGGGAATTTTTTTTCTAGAACTATGAGGTAGTTCATGTAAGGGTGGGGTCAAATTAAGAGGGCCAAAAGAATTGCCACACAGACCTTGAGCCATTACAATAAGACAGTTAAATGGTGGGATAAAAAATATTGGTGGGGTCAATAAAGATAAAACCTTACCAGTATTGAGACTAGAAGCTTCACCAGGTATAGGAGATCTAGCATTGGTAGGAGGGAAACTCCTAGTTCACTGAAGCTGAGATGGTGGAGGAAAAATCTCAAAATTAGTTTGTCTCACCAACTCGAATAAAGGATCAACAATAACTTGAGCTCTCTGGCCTCATGTGTACGATGGATCTGTAAGAGTGTCAAATGAAAAAAGAACTAAAACTACTTCAAGTTGAAGCTTGAGGCTTCAAAATGCACATTTGTGTCCCCAGCAAAGTCACCAAAAGTTGTTGAGTGAATATATTGTCGTCGACTCACTGATGAAAAAATAGGTATATCAACCATAGTATAAAGAGATTTATGTCATAAAAAGTGTAGATTTACCACATCTTAATGAGATAAATCTCTCCTCTCATCAAGGGGAGGTTCGCTATGAATCACTTATATGCTATATATGTATATAAATAAATAGAAAATAATACTCAGGGTAGTATAACACCATCAATCTCTCTTTTTTCAGAGATGTCCAAAGAACAAAAGAAGGAGGTCTCGATCGATGGCTGAAAGCATTCCTCTTCTTTTAAGAATGGTATCCAGTGCATAGCAAAAAATCTCCTGAAGTAGTAACAAAGTCCACAAAGAAATCCACAAAATCACAAAGTCTTCCATTGCCTCCTTTACTGATTCAGACACACATAACAGTAGAGTGAAACAAAGCCCAAAGTCTTCACCTAAAACTACAATAGATAAAAGGGTCACCAAGATAAAAGCAGCTCGAAGTCTTTCTTTTATCCTTTAGAAACGTCTTTAGATAATTTCAATACACACACTTTGCTTATTAAATCAAACAAATGAGAGATTATCAGGAAAGAGAACATAAGAACTATTTCTTAAGTAACACAAATTACTTCAACACAAAGTCTAAAGTTAACCTATTTCTCATTCATTCGACAAAATATGATTTACAAATTGAGCACAAAGTCTCAAGAAGTGTCTCAATTTCAGTAGAGTTTTTTCTCTCAATTATCTAGAGATATTTTACAAAAGATTTTCCCTCTATATATAAGGAGAAACCTTCAAAATTGGAAAAAGATTAAAATATTGAAAACCTAGTCAAAGATGAGTCATCATTGACTTTGGGATATTTCTAGATTTTTTACATGTAATTACATATTACAAAAGTGCATGTACTTTTACATGACAAAAGTACATGAGAAGAAAGAAAGAAGAGAGAATGGAGGAATAATTCAACTCTTGCCACCAAACTTCTTCAGATGAGCATCATACATGGCAATAGATGCCTGAATTCCTATATTGTCTGGTGTAATGGTATTCTTGAAGATTACTTTGGCTCTAATTGTAGCGTCTTTCAATGCTGTGATTGATTTGGCATGACTAGTTAACCTAGTTCTTAGATTATCCAGAGTTAACTGAGTATCTAAAATGTTATCCACAGAAGTCTTTGAAAATACTTTCTCTTCAAAATTCCTTTGGATCATACCTTTGAATTCTTGAATCATCTTTTCTACTGAAAGAAATCAATTATCTGTAGAAGTGAGTTCGCAAGGCAATTCCTCTAATTTGTTTAATAGGTCAGTGTCATTTTTATCACTAGCATCCTTAGAAGACTCAAGATCTTCAATCAGCTCCTTAAGTACCTAGATTCTATATATCAGTGATTCTTTGATTTCAACATAGGAATCTTTGTTGGCAATGATGCCGATTGATACCAAGGTGCATTTCTTCAGAGCCTTCATCTCTACCCAGTTGCTAAGATATTTATTTGTACTATCAATATCTTGAGAAATAAGAGAGACAAGGTCTTCTAAATTTGTCCTTATTTTCTTCATCTTCTCTGTCTTCTCAGCAATCTCTATAAACAAGGAAATTCTTTGTGTATGCATTTTTTCTATATAATCTTCAAGTACTTTTCCTTTCATGTAGGTTTTTTTTGCTTTTTGAATAACATGATTATCTATAGAAAAGGCTTCTGGGGTCACTGCTTCAGGAGCAAAAGTGAATTACCTGACTACCACCGTCAATTATTTTTCCTTTGCCTTGTAATAATATTTCATCTCCTTCTCCCTATCAAATTTTTAGACCATGATATCCATTACTGATTGTAGGTCACTCTTTGCACCCTCATGAGTTACTTTCCCCAACTCAACATGAGAAATGGAATAGTTGCTCATGTCAAAATCCTCTAGGGTTGCATCCTATGGAGGTTTGGCTATCTCTAAAAATTTATGCCCCTTTTCCTCAACCATTTTTGAAAATATCCTTGGTTTTTTAGGGGTCTTAACTTTTACTAGCACTATTTTGCCAAAATCAAAGTCATCTATAGAGATGGCTTGCTTCTTCCTTTTGGGTGTGAAAGTTGATAACCAAAGTGGGAGAGTGGAAGCACTTACTATGGCAATATTCCCTATAGCTAGTGTTACTAGGGTAACATTTGCACTACTAGTGGGAACAGTGGGCACAGTGGGTGTAGCAAGTGAAATTGTATCAGCCACTAGCTAGTCAATGGCAGAACTGTCTTTGATATTGAAAGAAAGAGATGAGAGACTAGGGATAGATCTTGAGGAGTGAAGGATGTCTCCAGAAGCACCTTGAGGATCACCAAAAATAAATCCAAAAGGAGAGGCAGCTCTAGAAGAAGGAATGTTGATGGGAGAAAGAGGTGAAGGAGATGCCATAAGGGATTGGGGTGGCGAAGATGAAACCCTTGTAAGTGGTTGTGCCCCTTCTTGGGGAGATAGAGTTTTAGCTCTCTGGTGCTCTGAAGGCCTGTCATCTATCTCCATCTATTCCATCACCTATTCCTAAGTGTTTTTTTCTCCAGCCCCCATAGCTATTGATTCTGGCTCTTTCTCAGCAACCTTCGATTTCTTTAACACAAAGATGATCTTAGGCTTGTGAGGCCTAAAAGAAGAAAGAATGTCACTTTTATTCTTAGTTCTATTCTCTACTCTCTTCCTTGTTTCTTCTTGGAATTCAGCCTTTGATCCATGATGAATTCCTTCAATGTGATTCCTTTGGCCGCTAGCCAATCATTGGTGTTAGCCAATATTGGTTCAAATCTCATCCTTAAAGAAGTCAACTCCTTTTAGGACCACTGAATTGGAGGAAGAAGAGAGTTAGCAAATTTTTTAGCCAGGTATCTACTGTTAATTATATTTTTATCATCAACAAAATTAGGGGGAATATCTGCAAGCCCTAGATATTCAATCTACTCTAGAGTTAGTCTGCTGTAGTCCATTATTCTGATCTCTTCCATTGTTCTCAAGTCTATCCAAATGTCTTCAATCATGGGCTCATGAAACTGAGTCTTTCTTCTAATCATATCTTTGACACCCCTGTAGTCAAAATTAGGCCTTCTTTTGAACTACTTCATGATGACCACTTGCATTTTTGTCTCCATTACCCTTGCTTTGGCAACAATCAAAACTGAGTATCTACTAATTTCTATTAGGAACCTAAAACCTGGCTTATTAAGTTCCATTTGCTTAGTGTGTACGATAATAATCTATCTACATAGCTCCATTAGGACTAATTTGTCAAATGGAAATTTGGGGAGCATGTAGGGATAGCCTTGGAAAAAGCCAACCCATAGATATTGAAAGAGGGGAATTGTAAAAACATGCAGTCAAAATCCTTGACGACCGTCTAGGCTTCATATGATACTCTTTTTTATTCTAGATGAGGCTCGAAAAGGCACATAAATACCACAAAGAAGGCATCATTTACCCTCTTAAAATGATGGATTGATCCTTTTAGTGTTAGCTGAGGGTAATATGAATAAACAAGGGTTGTTCTTTTGTATCTTTCTATTATCAAACCTAAAAAGGTTCGCATTAAAGCCGCAATGTATACTAAGTACAAAGTTATATAGAACTTTGAAGTAGTAGACACCTTTGTCAATTGCTCATGAAAAGCATTGTTGATTTTCTCACCCCAGAAGATGACTTGTTTCCCTTGTAGAATTATCTTAATAAAGGGATACATCCATTCATGGAATTGGGAAGAAGATGGTAGACCTCGTACTCTGCATAGAAGAGTAATTAAGTCACCAAATTCTTCTATAAAATCACTTCTCAAAAAATTTTGTAGCCATCTAGACAAGTTGGCTCTAGAAGTCTTGAGCCATCTATTGTTCATCACCTTTTTTGCCCTCTCAAAATCTTTGTTGTACTCTTTCTGTGCCTCAATGAATTCAATTTTTAGCACTTTGATAGCAGGAGGGCACATGAAAACTTTATCAATAAATTTGGGGTCCAGTTGAATTATTGTGTTGCCACTGGCATCTAATACTGTCGTGTTCTCTTTGTTATAGAACTAGGTGCACTAGAGGATGAACTCTGTGTGATACGCCACTAAAGGGAAAGAGGAGACTAGATGGATGTTGCTCTCAATTATTATTTCCATCTCTAAGCTTAGGTTTATTGCTTTGGTTCTCTCCACAAACTCAGCTATATCCATGTGGCCAATCTCTATGTCTCTAATGTCGTCTACATTAGAAGTGACAGAGGTGATTGGGAAAACACCTTGATATTGGTACTTCATGGCCTTCAACTTCTTTAGAGAAGCTTCAGTCATTGGGATGAGCCTTTTTTGAGAGGATGTTGATGAAGGAGGATAATTAGGGAGAACTGCAATAAGAATCATGATTGTGTTATTAGGGAAAAATTGACAATTTAAGGAAATTGCACGTCGAGTGATCATGACCAAGGAAGGACACTTGACAGGGCCGAGGTACAAGCAAGTTAGAAAGTGAGAGGAAAATGGGGAGAAGGCATGAAAAATGGAAGGAACAAAAATTCTCCAGAGTTAGAGAAAATGGAGAAAAAGGATGCAAGGGTAACAAAATCTATCGCCTTGGCATGTGGGATGCTCTACATGCATAGGTGGCAAAATTTGCTACTTGTGCATGTGAGCTGGAAAAATTCATCAGTGAAAAAATTTGTTGCTTATGCATGTTGGGAAGAGAACATGTAAGGGCAGCAAAATTTGCCACACTCACACTCGAAAAAAATAAGTGTAATAGCAGCAAAATTTTTGACCCTTACACCTTGGTCGGGTCGACTTGCATCAGCGGCAAAATTTGCCACCGGTGCAAGAGAGGGAAACACAGCACTAGGGTGGAAAAATTTTCTACCCTTACACAGGTAGGAAGACTTAGGAAAAAAGGGAGGGCAGTGAAATTTGTTGCCCTAACACTAAGGAAAAGCATGAAAAGGATAATGGGGAGGAAGGGAAGAGGAGGAAAGGAGCATGGTGGGAGGAGAAAGGTGTCCTGATGAAAGGAAAAGAAGAGGGGGAAAAAAGGAAACAAAAAGAAAACCTAAAAAAAGAAAAGAACATGAAATAAAATGCAAAAACAAAGACCTACCTGGAAAATAACATGCGATGAGAACTTGAATCTGATAAAAAATGCTTCTTCCCACTTGCTGGATCATCCAGAGGTAGACAAAAGGAGGAGGATTGGAAGAAATAAATCAAAAAAGAACCAAAAAGAGATTAAATGGGGCAAAAATCGGCCCCAACCACTCGACATGCATGGCCATAAATGTTGTGCACAAAAAATGAGGCAATGTAGGGGTGGTGAAATTCACCGCTCCTACACGGGAAGGAGAAAAATACAGGGGCAAAAAATTTCACCGCTCTTGCATTTTAGGTGCAAGGGTGGCAATTTTTTTTGCTTTTGCATGGAAAAGAGAAAAATTCATTGTCAGAAAATTTTTCCACCTTTGCATGAAAATGGAAGGAAAAAGACTAACTCTGGGAAAAAGGAAATTTGTCCCCTGGTCGCATCGAGACTGTAACAACTTTCACATTTTAGGGAAAACGTAACAAAGAGACATTATGAACTTCTAATGATGCCTGTTGAGCAAATATGAGAACAAGAAAAACTCATCTCGAAAAATGAACTTAGAGAAAAAAAGGTGAAACAGACAAGTTTCGTAGGGGTTGTTCCAAAAACAAGTTGAGCTAATTTTAGAAACAACAAAACCAACCATAACCAAGCAATCCAACTCAATAACACCTACCAAAACCATCCCACCACCTCCAAATTCCATGGTAAATCCTATTCTGAAGAAGGCTCCCACTCTTCAAGCCAAAAACCCAACACCCTCAACACCTTTGGTTGAATCTTATTCGACCATTATACAAAGGTTATTGCAAACCTCTTCTATAACCTTATCACCCATCAAACCTTTCAAACCTTCACATCTTAAACCATCATGGTTCAATGATAATTTATTTTCCTATACCATAGGACACTAGGACATGATACAGAGAACTACAAATCTCTCCAAACACTAGTCCATAACCTTTTAGATGAGGATGATCTATTATTAGATGAACCTCCCTTGAGCCTCTTATCAACCCAAACACCAACCCAAACCATTCAACATTTACCTAATCCCCCAGTCTTACCTAAGACTAAGGAGGAATCAAAGTGGCAAACCAAATCAACATTTCCTCTTATCCACACCATTCATATGGTTACCCAATCTCAGGCCCAATAAAAAGATAAGGGAAAAGCAAAAGTGTCCATACCATGGACATACCCTTCAATCCCTCAACCTTCTAACTAAACCCAAACACCTTCACCTTCACCATTACCTAAACCTAAAGTATCCATCTTGGGTGCCTCCCCTTCCAACCCTTTTGAATCCATTCAACGTGTAGTGTTGAAACAACTTCACCAAACACTGATGAAAATGAGCTTATATGAATTGATCAACACCTCACCTCCTCACTATCAAACATTGATAGAGATACTAAAATACATAGAAGTTCAAACTTAATATCCTCAACCCCATATAGCCTTTGTTATATCCCTTTAACTTTCCACCTTAGTCACCTTTAAGGATTCAAAAATACCTTTTGTGCATCTTGAGGACCCTGATCCTCCCCTCTATCATGACATACATCAACCAAACCCATATCAAAAGGGTGATGATTGATGGAGGGGATAACATCAACATTATCTCCTTGCATTCCTATGACCAACTTGACTTACCCAAGAACATCATGTTTGAAACTACAACTGTCCTTCACTCTTTCAAGAATGTTATGGCCACTATCTTGGGAATAGTTGTGTTCCATATTTGTTTGGGACCTTGAACCATTCCAGAACTATTTTACATTATAGAGGGTGATTTCTAATATAAATTTTTTATTGGAAACCCTTGGATTCATATTATGAGTTATGTCACCCTCTATAATTCCACTCTACACTGTTGCATCAAATTTGAGTATGAAGGTCATGTCATCACCAAATCGACTGATGCTAGTCCCATCTTGAAATATGATGTACATGCCTAATGATGTTCTTATTCCTCATCCATCCAATTCAACACAAACTACCAATAGCTCCACCCTTATAGTTGATGAAGCTTTGACAAGACCATCCATCCCTTCTTCATAGATTCATAAAGAGGACCCCTTAGAACCAACATTATAACATATCTTGCTTGGGGAATACTACCTTCTAGCTGTGGATGATTTCCATACTCCTCAAGAGTATGGGAACCTCACCCATTATACTTTATGACCCTAACATTGGAACCATCATCCCATTTTTGGCCACCCAACCATCAAACTAATTTCATCTATGGGGGACTTGATCATCTACTTCTTGCTACCTCTACCACCCCTCATATCCAACCATTTACCATTGACTTTTCAAATCTCAACAAACTCACATTTGCCAAAGTGTACTTTTATAGGTGTGTTTGGAAGGGGTTTGGCCTTGGCCTCTATGAATAGGTACCTCATGAGTTACCCATAATCAAAACTCAAAAACCTCATGAGTTTTTAGGCTTTGGGTTCATACCACTAGAAGAACCCACCTCACCTAAACTCATTGCCACCATCGACAAGGATGTCCCATCTTCACCAAACTAATATCCTTAAAAATTTGAGTATTATAACATCAGCCAACCTAATTTTATTTTATCAATACCATTATTTTTGGACCCTTGACCTATCAAAAGGATGGCAGGACTAAAATTCTTCCTCTCATCTATCCTGAAATGGTAGAAAATGATTCTCCTACTATCAACACCATCCAACATCAAGATGATGATTCCATTCTCACATACATTGGTGAAGGGGAATCTTATATCCATACATTTATTCCTCTTAATAACCAAACCATGTTGAATGAAGCTACCATTGATGTCAACTTGAGTACTTAGGATAACCCCCACATTGTCAAGATCGGACAATCCTTGAACCCCACATAACAATAGGATTACCCTTCCTTCCTTCATGATTAAAGCATAGAATTTTCTTGGTCATATAAATATATGATTATAATTGACCCTTATATCACTCTCCATAATATTGTCACCCATCCTAATTCTAAGCCTATTCAAAAAATGATTTGCAGGATGCACCCTTGCATTACCCTTCAAGTCAAAGAAGAACTTTAATGCCTCTTATCTATTGACTTCATCCAACCCATTTATTATCCACAATGGGTTTATAACATAGTTCTCATTACCAAACCTATAGGGGCCTTCACCTTTGTATCAAATTTCATGACTTTAAGCTTACTTGTCCAAAGGATGACTTTTCTTTGCCTAGCATTGACCAACTCATTGATATTATAGCTGGCCATGAGATGTTATCTCTCATGGATGATTTCTCAAGATACAATTAGATATTTATTTCCCCTAAAGATCAACATAATACCTCTTTCATCACCCCATGGGGAACCTTTTGCTATAGATTCATGCCCTTTAGTTTAAAAAATGTTGGAATGACCTATCGGCGAGTCATGACCTATATCTTCCATGACTTCATTCATAAAATTATAGAGGACTATTTAAATGATCTCCTTGGGAAATAAAAAATGATAAGGATCATCTTGATGTTCTAAAAATCATATTTGAATGCCTCATATATTTTTATGTCAAACTTAACCCTAAGAAATGTATCTTTGGGGTCCTTTCAGGAAATCTTGGTTTTATCATCTCTCTTCAAGGAATCAAAGTAGACCTAATCAAAGTCAAAATAATATTATAAATTCTACCACCTACCCACCTTAAGTAACTCCATATTTTATAGGGGAAGATCCAATCCATCCATCATTTCATCTCTCAACTATCAAATAGATGTTAGCCTTTTCACCATCTCCTTAAAAAAGACACATCTTTTAAGTGGACCAAAGAGTACCAACAAGCTTTTGATTCACTTAAAGAATACCTTCTTTCTCCACCTATCTTAACCCTTCTTAAATAGGATCAACCCTTTTACCTTTATCTCTCTAACACTGACCATCCCCTAGGGGCAATGCTCACTCTCCACAATGAGCAAAACAAAGAAAAAGTGGTCTACTTTATAAGTTGAATGATTATAGAGTATGTGACTTAGTATTTCCATCCTAAGAAACTTAGCCTTACCCTCATATTTATAGCTTCCAAACTTCCCCATTACCTTCTTAATCATTAAACCTATGTCATCACTAACACTGACCCCTCAAGTACATGCACTCCAAACCATACCAAAACTAGTGTATGGCTAAGTGGCTCACACGTTTAGTTGAATTTGATCTTGAGTTCCTTTAGTAGAATTTAATTAAAGGGAAATCAATTATTGATCAATTGAATAAATATCCCTTACAAAATAACCAATCGCTTCCTCTTGCATTTCTAGATGAGTCCATCATGACCCTTTCTAAAGAGGACCCCACATATCAAATGACCATATTATTTGATGGCTCCAAATTCCAATCTAGTGGGGGTGTAGGAGTTATTATCATTACCCTCAATGATTAACCTCTTATTCTTTCCTTCAAACTTGACTTTGAATGCACCAATAATATGGCTGAGTATGAATCCTTAGTCATAGGTCTCCAAACCACTCTAGCCTTGGGAGTCAAGATGATCAACGTCTTTGATGATTTCCAACTTATGGTCAACTAGATCAATGGATCTTATCAATGTAAAAATTATGTCCTACTAAAGTAAAAACTTGTAGATTTAATCTTATCATCATTCAATCATTACTTTATCTAGTTAGTTCCACTATCTACCAACAAGTTCACAGATATAATGGATTCCCTTGCTTCCAAAATCCCATCTCAACCTTCCAAATCTAAACTCTTTGTCACCATTAATTAATTTGTCACCCCATATTATAACCATTCTAATCTTCCTACCATTTTTAATGTAGACACATCTTCATCAGATATATGGTACGAACAAACTTTTGATTACCTCAACCTTGGTATCATTCCTCCCAAACTCTCTTGGAATGCTTGAAGAGCTTTTGTTCAGAGTACCTATCATTATACTATACTAGGGGGAATCCTTTACAAATATGGCTTTGACAACTTCCTTCTCTATTGCCTTCACAGTCATAAAGCTTCCCATGCCATTAAGGAAACACATGATGGAATATATGGAGGACATTTTAGTGGTTTAGTTGTCACTAAATGCATCCTTCACCTTGGCTATTATTGGCATACCCTTAACCAAAATTGTTTTAATTATGTAAAGAAGTGTGTCAAATTTCAAGAACACATTAATTTATACCACGTACCTACCCATGGCCTCCAAGTATCAAAAGACTTTTGGTCATTCTCACATTGACACCTTGATCTTATTGGGAAATCAATCCTCATTCATACAACATCATCAATCCATCATTACCACCACCGAGTATTTCACCAAGTGGGTGAAAACCATTCCTCTCATCTCCACCGAATCCAAAAATATTGTCAACTTCATCAACCATCATATCATCTGTGATTTTAGTGTTCCTTAAAAGATCATCATCAATAATGGTAAATCTTTCAAGAACAATAAATTATAAGGCCTCTATGATGCATTTGGCATTAATTTAATCTTTTCCTCACCTTACCATCTATAATAAAATAGATAGATGAAAGCCTCTAACAAAATCCTTAACAAAATGCTAACCAAAGTCATTAGTTCTTCAAGTCAAAATTGGCACTTACACATCCATTTCACTTTATGGGACTATTGAACTAGCATTCAAACATCTATTGGTGTTACCCCTTTTTCTCTAGTCTTTGAAGAAGAAGAATTCTTACCTTCGAAGTCCAAATTCCCTCTCTTTGCATATATTTTCAAAAGATCATTTTTTATAGTGACTATCATCAAGAATATTTCACATGACTTGAGATACTTGATAACAGCACTTTGTAGAGCTTAACCATCTTTGTGTCTACCAAGAACTAATCAAGTGCACCTATAACAAACACTTGATTAAATGATAATTCAATATCAGAGACCTAGTCCTTAAGGAAAATCAACATGTAACCAATATGAAAAAAATAAAAAGAGGCAAATTTGCATTTAATTGGCTTGGACCCTACATCATCACCCATAAGTATGGATCAAGAGCTTATCATATGTCCTCTCTTAAAGGAAAACTAGAATCTAAGCCTCTTAATTCTTTTCATCTACAACAGTTCTTTTATTAAAACAAGGATCAAACTCACTTTTTTGTCTAACTTAAGCTTGTCTCTTGATCTACGAGATTTCCACCTTCACCTACCTATTCCTCTCCCTTTGAGGACAACCAATTACAACATAGATCCATGTGATTATTTGACCTATTTATAGCCTAATCCTAAATATGGGTATCATATCTCTACCTGTAGCATGGTTCTCATGGATAATTTTCATCTCTAAGGAAATGGAATCCCATGATCATTTGTTCCTCAAACCATTCCTTTTACCTTTCATTAACCTCTTGTGCTAAAAGGTTTGCCCTTATAAAGGCAAACCTCTTAGCCTAATTAGACTTGTCCATGTCTAAAAACCTTCCAATCTAGAATAAATATCATTTGGGTCATATATTTATAGAATTGTATACTACTCCTTTAAAGGACAATTATCCAAAATCCTCTAAATTACTTAAAAGATAGACTATTCCCTTGAAAAGACAATTACCAAATAAATAAATCCAAACATAGACCACTCCCTTGAAGGATGGCTAAGATGAATGGGTCAAAATCAATCATTTCGATCAGCTTCACAAACTATCAAAACAAAAGTAATAAACAAAATATCCTATATCAAAATCAACTATCCTAAGGAATCTACAATCAACTTTCATATCTAGCATTAGTAGACTTCCTGCATCAATCAATCTACACCTAGCATTGAGACAAGTACTTATATAATATGGTTCTTAGGTCACCTGTATAAGGGGAAAACTAACCCACATAAAGTTACTTTACCTATCCACTCATTTACCTTTCACCTACCACCTATCCTCCCTTTATACCATCTTTTAATCAAGGGATTTTGAGCTTACTGAACATGATTATGATTAAGACACCTATTTATCAACCAATGTATGCTAATGCAAAACATTCAAAAGGATTAAGTTCATTAATCCAATCTAACTTTGGGTTCATTAGGTCCTTACCAAGGAAAAGGCATCATATTTCTTTTCTTATCTTTCATTATTGGTTCATGTAGACATGCGTCTCATGATTCTCATCTCTTTTTCCTACATTTAGTTTGTTATCTAACTTACTTTATGTATTTTCATCATATCCTTAACCATAATCACATTACATCTCCATGATCCTAAATAACAAACATCATGAACTACATAACCATGTATCTATCTACATCAAAACATCATGAATCAAATCATTTCTCTATCTCTAATATCATCCTATCTATCTACCATCAAAATGTCATATGAACATACATAAATTCATACACAACCCTAATTAAACCACTCATCATCATATACATAAAAAAATCAATAATAAAAATATCATGAATCACATCATCAGCTATCTATCTATGTATTATCTTATCCATTTATCACAATATCACAATAGTTTATCTAATAACATCAAATCATAAAACCACATCAGCATAACCATAAACAAAATTACCATCATCACCACATCATATAACATCAAATAAATGAGCCATAAAAATGAGCATCATATCCATAACATCAACATCATCATCATATACATCATGCACATCAAATAAAAATACATGTAATAATGTATGAACCTCTCTCTCATATACATCTTGCATCATCAACACACAAGCTAGTATCAAAATCAAAAACACATACAACATATAATATCATATATAAGGCCCTTAGGGTACCACTACCACTCATTCCTCCACCTAAACTACCATCTAGTGTTAGCCCCCCTGACCTACCTTCTTAGCCCACTATAGAGTCCCGCTATCCTAGAGTAGCTATAGTTAGACCACCTATTAAACTAGCCCTATACTCTCGATATCAAAGCTCTAATGGAAATTATGTTAGAACTATAGCCTCATAGTATCTCAATTCCTTAATAGTAGCTAAGTACTATGTCATAAGAATCATATCAGGTCCTCCTATAGGTGCCCTTATCGGTACTATTACTACTCCTACACTTTGCCTCAATTAATCTCTCTCTTGATTCTCTAACCCAAGAGAGATCCTCACCTGATCTTGCTCTCCTATTAGCATCACCACTTGATCCTATAAAATGACAATCTATCCCTATAAAGTTGGCCACCTATCCCTATAATTTATTTATTTGGGCCCATGTCAATGCAAGTACTACCTGTGCCTGTCCTTCCTACCATTGCCCTATACCAATGCCCCAGTAGGATCTACATCCATGGGTTATTGATCCCTATCACCCCACATAAAATTAGTGGCTACATATATGCCATGGTACCATGACATATATCCATCTACCATAATAACGTCATCTATCATTGCTTTCATTGATAACTCCTCATGATCCACAAATATGTCTTGAGGTTGTGGCTCTAGGAGTAAAAACTCTACATCCTCTCTCTGGTATCTTAAAAAATTTGGTGGAATCCCTTACCTTAGGCCAAAACTACCTCCAAACTTAGTCAAATGGGATGATATCAATCTTCCCATCTTGCCTTCCATATATCCATCTCTAGCTCTGTAGTTACAGGGTGTGATAATTGTACTAGGCCCACCTAGGCCTGCCCATATAGGGCCTCCAAACCATGTCACTAACAACCAAACCCTCCAAGGCATCTCAAAAATAATCGATGTCTCTAGTGCCACCACCTACCCCTATCAACACATCATCTCCTTGCCATCATAGGAAACTAACTCTATAGTTTGTTAGAGTGTAGCCATCCCATGATAGCCCCGAAGGCCTCAAAACTTGAATGTGATCATATGCCTAGAAATGGAGTACAAACCCAACACTAATACCATATCACTTGTGTGCTCAAAAGGCCCAAAGATCCATATATATATCTAGACCAGTGACATTGGTACCCACCCAAACATAGTCCTTCCCAGTAGCATCTCCACCAAAACTCCAAATGGCAGATACAAAAATTGACCACTACTCAAATTAAGCAAAGCAAAATAAGACACTACCATCATCATTATCATCAACAAACATCAGTCCCCTAGATCCCTCTAGTATAGTGACCCATAGCTAAAGCCACCTGCATGATACCTGACATGGACCCAATTTACTCCATAAACAAGATCCATATGGTAATCTCTCTCCTTTCTCTCAATGTGATAAATTGGCTCCCCCCAAATGGGTATCCATGTAATCCTATGAACATCCTCTAGTAGAATGTTAATCTCTCCAGTTGGTAACAAAAATGTGTTCATATTTGGGTCCCATATCTCAATGAGAGCTATGATCATAGCTACATCCTATGGTAGGTGATGATGGTGTCTCATGGCCCTTAGGCTACCCTCCTTCATGTGCCTTCACTCATCATCAATCATCCCATCATGAACCTCTACAAATATCTTCTAGATTTAGTCCCTCATCTGGATCTAGTCACATGCCTAAAAAATAATAACATTAGCATGTACACTTAGTTTTCCAAATTAAACTCAATACCAACTTATGCCTACCTTTTTTACCCATTTCAAAATAGCACATTACATCTAACAGTTGAACAACAATCTATCATTAACCAAAACATTTAGACAACTCTACCCAACAACTAATTCCTAATTTTCAAATATCCTACCTTAACATACCATACCTTCCCTAAACTTATAAAACCTATAGCTAACTCTATTCAACAAATTTCTCCATAAAACATTACTACTTGAAACTTGTCATAAATCATTCTAACCCATTGCTCAAATATTCCACCTATCCTAAAACTTACACTTAACACCTTAATCAAATAAAAAAAATTAACAAATATTCAAATGAAGCTTTTCAACAACATCTTCATCTACAAATCTTAAATAAAATTTCCATAACACAATCGATCATCGATAGTTGGACCAACCATTGATGGTCCTGTTACCCACTTTACCCTTGGTGTTTGACCACCGATGGTCAAGCCAACTATCAACAGTCAAGTAAAACCACTAATGATCATGGCATGTGACCATTGATGGTGAAATCCTAAACCTCAACTCTCTTGAAAAAATAAAAAAACAACTAAACTACTTCAAACTTTACTACAAAACCACCCTAACTTAACTCCTCAATCACTTTTAAAATTCATTAGCTAAATTTTTTGATTTTACTTATAACCCAAACTAGGGCATCATGGCCAAATAATTTCAAAACCCTATCAAACTAATCTAAACCTACTCTAATTCACCTTCTATCACAATCAAATCAAATAAACATCAATTTTAAAAAACATCCCCTAACTCATTCCTTAATTACTATTGAGGTTGGAGTCTATGTTCTACTACTTAGCCTCACCCTCATCCACCCTCCATCTCAAAAAACACTCAATCTCCTCGAACACATGTTCGACCAATAACCAAGATACCCCTCATCACACTTGATCAAATTTATATAAAATGCCAACATACACAAGTTCTAGAGCATAAAATGGGGAGGTCAAATAGTCAAAAGTGAAAATGATTTTTTCATTTTCACTTTTTATGTTTTGGCTTTCTAGGGTTTCCCCCTGATTGTCGATGATCAAGGTCCTTAAATTTTTTAATTTTTAAGCACCCCACCTAGTTGTTAAACTTTAGAGATCACCTAATCTCACTTCAACAAAAAATTGAATTTTTAGAGATTACCTTTCTTTGACTAACCATTGGACCATGTCTACCTCGATGTTGGTCATTTTTACCCAAATTATTTGCATGTTTTGTGATGACCTTATAATGGTATTTTTTACTACATCAACCATTTTTTCCATGCTAACCATTTGAATTTACACCACTTAGTGCACAAATAGATCATTTATTTTTTTCAAGGGAGCACTTCCTACCTTGGATACCTATGAAAACACTGACCTTGTCTAGAAGACTTATAGTGTCACTCGATCAACTATGACTAATGTTGTGGACCAGTTACCCTATCACATCTACTTTTAGAATTGACCTTATTTTTTACCAACATTAGCAACCTTAGTTTATATGTGATCTTGGTTATCATACTTATTTGTATTTTATGTGCTTGTTTATGTTTCAAATGCCCAACCAGATTTATTTTCACCACCTAACGACTCATCATCTACCGCTTATCAAACCTTGACCTGATTTTAGTTTCACCTCATCAATTCCTAATTTAAGGAGGAACACCTCCTCCCATACTTAGGGAAATCAGACTTTTGACCAATGATCTATTTTTATTTTGTAACTTATTAATTCAAAGTTACATAACAAAAAGGGGTAAAATATAGACACTAGAAAACTGCACATGATAGTTCCAGTTATCAAAATGCCTTGGACCCCTATCAAACCTTGAGTCTAGTTGACCACCCAGTTAACTAACTCATTAACCTAGTAACTTAACATTTGACCAACCACTTTTAATCCCCTTTTTTTAACCCCTTTACCCTTAGACACTTGATTGTCAATAATCATCCTAACCATTGATGGTTAGCCTAACCATCAATGGTTAGGCCCTTAGTCTCCTCACCTTATTAACATATAAATAGTTATGTGCAAGATAATGAGGCACCATTTAATATATTCACCTTATGTGGTGCTAAAAAAATTCCAAGCATCATGATCAAAAACCTCACCCTCTAGGGAACCTTCCATCCTCCATCTCTCTTTTCTTATAAAAGGATGGGAATGAGAGGTGGAAATGGGATCCATATTCAAGCTATCAAATCTTCTTACACACAAGTATTCAAGTCTTCTAGCATCCAATCTTCCTTTAGCAACTCAACATCAATAAAAGAGACCCAAACCTATACTTAATTTTATTTTGAGGCCAAAGTACTATTAATTTGTCAAAATTTCTTCAACCTTCAATCACCAACCAACTAGTAAACTATAGGTATATTAGTATTTTAGCATTGTTCTTTTGGATCTCTGACCTCCCTGACGTGATCAAACATGTCTACACCTTATTTCTATTCCACCACATCTGCAATAGAACCTTTATTTGCCCATCTACCTATTCTATAACTCTTTTTTTATCACCTTCAAAAACACATAGACAACTACCGATGGTCACCCCCAATTATTGATGGTTACCCAACCATCGATGGTTATTACAATATTTGATGGTTCACCCAACCATCAACAGTTACTATGGTATAAAATAATAGAAAATTATTTTTATCCCCTTAACCCCAACCAAATCCAACTTTTTATGTTCCTACCTATTCACATACCCATTTTTTATATTTTGAATCTGACCCCACCCATCTTAGTATGAGTATTTACTGGTTTTTACTAGATTTAGTCATTTTATTTAACAATCATTATACTTTATTCTTGTATTGCCATTCATTTATCTTATGCAAGTAATTTACTTTATCATTTTTAACTTGATTATTATTAACTGTGGGTTGATATCCTCTTAGCAAGCATATGCTTCTTAGATTTAGCTCACACTAGGTAATCCACTTAACTATCTTACTAATGATCCCATTTATTAGTGTGTTATTATTTACAAGTTATTTATTCCTAGGCAAAGAGGAGTTCTCCATCACATAAGAGAAACAGGTGGAGGCCAAGGTGCTAGAGCCTTTTTGAAGGTTGTTTTGGGCCTTATAGAGGCTTTGAGGCTCTTGACCAGTCTTTTCTTTAACCATGTGAATTAGTCAAATTGCACTTGTGGGGGTCTATAAGTGGTAACTTTATTTGCAAATATCACATCTTCATCTTCTACCCAAGAGAATAGTGTGTGTCTTGAAACTATTTATTCCTCTTGTTTTAGGGACATACCCTATATTTGTGCCATCAGGATAGTATTTTCTACTCCCAGGGATGAGTATGCATAAGTCAAATCTATAGCATTTCCTTGTAATCTCTATTTGGTGATATTTTTTTGTAATTTTCCATGTGGGTAATTTCAAGGCCTATAAATTTCATTACAAGGAAAACACCTTGAGTCAGATTCATTGGCCTAGTTATTTTGACCAACCACTAGTTCTCTATTCGTGCTTGATGATATTGTATGTAATAGACCTGGGACCATAACTATTTGATTTGTAGGTTATGGCTGATGATTTGATGCCTGATGATTCAGTGTTTGGTTGTTCAACCTTTGGTAGTTCAACGCTTGCCTCTCCTAGTATTGATTTTACTGGCATGGGGGTCTGCTCTCTTGGTAATTATTGCAAGAGGGCATTTGAGGAGTAGATTGTTTCATTTTTAGGTTTATGATATCATTAGATAAGTTCCTCAAAATACTCTTCATATAATTCATCTCAATAGACAACAAGGATGTGGTAGATGTGCTCACCTAATTGGGTGGGTATGTATACATGAAAGGAGGTGGGGCTCTCTAAGTGATCAAAATTACTTCTTGTAAAGGCAATGATACCTTAGGGAACATAGACATTAGTGGTCATGGAGGAAGTATTCTTGCATCAATTAGGTTATTCTATGCCTTGACCACAATGTCATAAAAATTTGGTAGTGTCTAGCCTTGAAGTGACTAGATCATAACTGTAATATCTAAATTGAGGGCCCTCAGATAAAAGACAATGGCCATACCCATAGGCAGTCGAGCCACTAATGGAGTTATTTTCCAAGTATTTTAAAATTTGGAATTAAAATCAACCATGGCTTCTTGTGGGACCCTTTTGATGGTTATCAATGTTATAAGAGATAAGCTCAATTTGCTTTTTCATTAAATCACTCAAAGAATCTATCACCTAGGTCATCCTAGGTGGTGATATAGTTCATTGACAAAGATATATACCAATCAAGATCCCATCCATTAAAAGAATACGCTAGTAGTCTCAAGGCTACATTCTAGGTGTTGACATAGTGGATGGTGTATACATTTTCCACATCTTAGAGGTGTTTAGCTGTCATCTTGAAATCTTCCCTTGAGAACTTGGGGAACACCTTTAAAGAATTCAAAGGTATGGGGTCCCATTAGACTAGGGGTGTTAATGGGATCATAGGGATACCATTATCCCATGACATGAATTTCCTTGGTATAATATATGCCATTTTTTGTTGTTGATGTGGTCATTGTTGTTGATGTAAGCATTATGCCCTAGAGCTCTTTGGCAAGTAAGAACTCCCAAAGGTGGAAGTAGAAAATTTGGATTATTTGTAGTTTGTGACCTTGTTATGGGCCTATGGCTCATAAACTCAAGCTCTTTTCCAAAAAAATAATAGAACAATCCCACTATGCATGCCAAAAAATATTTAAAGTATTGATGCTTAAAGATTTCACTTCATGTTAGACAAAAATCTATGGAAAGCTTTACAGATATGGGACTAAATACAGTCTGTAAATCAACCTCCAAGATTTTAGAAGCTAGTTTTTCTTTAAACTTGGGGGGTAGAAAGGGGTATAAAGAATAACAATAAACAACATGAAAGAAATTTAATCTAAGGAAATATGTTGAAAGATTTGAAATATTAATGTAATCTTGTATAAAATAGCATAAAGCTAAAAACACCATAGATTGTAAATGAGTTTAAAAGCATGAATTAAGATCTATAGCATAAATAAAGACCTACACTATAGAAGTAAAAGAAAATAAATAACATAAATAGATAATTTTAACCCCCAATAACACATAACATCACATCCTCTTCATTTTGGATAGGTAAATGAATATATAAGGCCATATAAGGCACATACAAAATGTCCACTAACATCCATGACGCACACTTGCTAAGGTTATACAATGAAAACTCTAACTTCTACTATATGTAGTCTATTATAATGGTTGTTCATAGAAACAAGAATGCAAAAATAAAAAATCACCATCCCCTTCTAGAAGGGAAGAACCTTGAATATATAGGCAAAGTAATTGATTGAAGAGATGACATCTAGAGATTCCACCACTCATACCCATGATGTTGTTGTAACTGAAAATGATCTATGACTCATGAGTACAATTACACCCTAGATATCAGATAAGGTATAACTATCTCTTTTAGTTATGGCCACTATGCTTAGGAGAAGTAAGGTACTATTGTGTGTCTACTTATGTCATTTTTAGTGGCCTTGGTCTCCACCCCCAAACTTAAAATATTACACTTTAGGTGAAGCTTAAAGTGTTTTAAAAGATTGCTTGAAAGGAGGGACCCATGTCTTCATATAATGGTGCTCTTTCAATATCTAAAAAAATTACATCCTCCTTAGATAAGCATGGAGATGACATACATCAAGTCAATGCTTCTTTGGATGAGCTGAGGGCTTTATAGCATGATTGAGTGTGGGGGTGCCACGGGTTGAGTTATCACTCTTCCTAAGAAATCTAGGCATACACTCTTCAAAATGAGTGCAAGGATGCCATGAGGTGAAGCCACCTTTTAACCCTAAATTATCTACTCCGTTCAGCCCCCTAGTATTTCCAACCAATGGCACTACTCTGAGGCCTGACCCAAATGAAAAAACTCTAAGGAGCATGGGGGTGACATGTATTGAGCTATTATTCTTCAAGAGGAGAATGAAGTTTTCCCCAAGTTAGATGAGCATTGGGCTACCACATGGAGGAAGCAGGAGAAGATAAACTTAGTAAAATTTTGAGAAATGGGGGCCAAATAAAGAAAGGGCCAAAAGGGAAAACTATCGAGAGGTATCGAGGAACTACTATATGTCAAGTGAATCTGAAGATACAAATCGAACTACTCTAAAATGATCAATGTGAATTTACAATCCACATCACCTTTGTTCTTCCTCATATAAATATATTTTATCAATGTCATGGCTTCTCATACCTTAGTCGAAAGCGTTCTATACTCATAATAAAGAGAGACTTTTCCCAAGAATGTAGTCTCTTCTTCTAGAAGCACTTTTCCTCTCTGAATGAACTTAGGCTTTAAGGGCCTATTGATGAACCCCATTCATGGATTTTAAGATTCTACCTCTTAAAACTTGTCCATATTATTTACTCTAGAGGTGTTATCTTCTCCATTGTTAGTATTATTTATTGCTTATTCTGCATCAAATGCAACATTTGTCTAAACATGTCATCAAGATGGTTTTGCCCTTAAACCATCTCATCAAAAATCCTTACTACATTAGCTTCTCTAGTCTCTTCTCTATCACCCATTGTTTTCCTTGGCTATAGTTTATTTTAATCTCTTATTTAATACCTAATTTCTGTATCACTTAGAAGCATCAAACAAACAAAGACCTATAGGCTAGAAAGATCACTAGCTCTGATACCACTATTATAACCCAAATGTATTTTTTTATAAAAATATACTTAAATTATAAAAATCCATACTCAACATTTATGGAATGAACTCACTAAGACATATATGAATAAAAAACACCAACTAATATATTTGATTACTTATGGAAGGAATATCTATTACATGAAATATGAAACTCATACACACACTCACTGAGCTATTACTACAAATTATGACAAACCACATTGAATTATGCAATCTCTTTGAAACTTAGTTGTAACCTCTAAATGTGATCACCCTCTAAATCCAAAGGGTTTCTATCTATTAATTCATCAAACACCCAAGGGGTTTCATCCTTGAATCCTGAAGTTGAAGCACAAGTACATCAAGCTATAGAGTAAATAGTTGAATGGAAAAATATGCCTTACAAAGTGAACAAGCTCATATTTATAAGATTTATAAAGAAGAGAAAGGGAAGAATATAGGGGAGAGAGAAAATGGGGTGTAGCATTTCACATGGGGTAGACAAATTTTCAATTATGACAAGCTTGTCACCATGTGTAAGAGACAAGAATTGTTTCCTCCTCCCATGACTTCATAATGATGCCTTCCTCTCCATGTGAAGGAGAATCAATGATGGTAACTTTTCCATAATTCACCCATGTGTACACATGCCTCAAAGAACAACCTTTTGAATTCTCCATATACTATGATCATGAAGTCATCTATATATGTGTCGTGCTTCTTCTTTTATCTTTTTCCACCAAGGACATAATCATGTGGTCAATAAAGAAATTGATTTGTCTTTTAAGTGGATTGGTATGCCCCACCCATGCACATGCTCTTAAACCCATGTGAGATTCTCTAGTGGACCATGCCACCTCATCCACAATCTACCTCTATTTCATCATCACCTACCACATCATCATGAATAGTGATTGATGAATAGTACTAGTGAATAGTGACCCCACATTACTATTCCCTTACATTACATGATTTAGTCTACATGAATGAGATAGGAGAAGGGTCTCCTATAGATGTCTCATTCAGGATAAGGGCACATGACATCGAGCTTGGATAGTAACATCGATGCTATTATATTATCTAGATGTTAGTGTTTATGGAGGAGAGTATGTACAGGGTCAGAGCTTGTAGAGTTATAGGATAAGTACATTTTAAACATTCTAAGAAAGATGGGATTTATGTCTCATCAATATAAGGATGGTAAAACTAAGAGATAGGATAAGGGGCACAATATTGAATAGAGATAAGGCTTATATAAGTAAGGGATGTATAGAACTAGAAAAATAGATAGAGTTTGAGCTTTCCAAGTCAGGGAAAATTTTAGTGGCTATTTATAGCCAAATGCTATAAGTAAGGTTATTTGATTTTGAAAATGACTAATTATATGAAAAAATACATAGATCAAATAGCCTTAATTTTATACAATTTCATAGTTAGGGACACAGATTCGCCTCATAGATTATACTCAATCCTATTTGAGGACACATATTCATCAGTGTTACTATACATGTATGGGTCTAATTCACCAGGAAATTATATGAGACATGTATAGGTTAGTCTAAAATTTCTAGGTATATATTTATGTATGTATAAATGTATGTATGTATCTAAATAATAAGGACCACTTTAGACATAATAAACTTAAGGTAATAATTATATTTATTCTATGAAAATATTTTGAATATTCTTTAGTACCACATGCTCTTCCTTCTATATGGTTTTAGTAACTAAAAAACTTAAAAATAAATAATTTTTAAACCAAATGTTTAAATATTTCTATCATTGAATGTGGTGTAGGTGGAATCAAAGCTATGAGGATTGAGGTTTAGATCTTGCCCCATTTTTTAGTGAATTGGTGGACATATTGAGGGGTCCAAGGCAAAATTTAATGTTATTCTAACACATAACCATGGGATTAATAAAATTTGATCGAATACATATGTGATGGTTTCTCAATTTTTTTTTCATATATGCAAGATCTTAGTCGAAGCAAAGATCTGGTAGTCAGAAGATTGGGATGAAAGGTTGGAAATGAAGGTGCAAAAAATTTATAAATTAGTTTCTTTGTGATTGTGACGATAAGGTATGGATTTGTGTTTCTTTTGTTTTGAAGATTGAGAGTAATTATTTGAATACCCAGCCATCTATCTTAAAATTAATAAATATAATGATAAGTTCCTTATAAATCATTTATTTAAATATATTTATTTATAGTTTCTCAAAAAATTTAGTCATTGATGCAAACTATTAGCATAAATGAAGCACTATTAGTTGAAATATTAGGATGAGAGGTTGGAAATGAAGGTGTTGGTAATTTATAAGTTGGTTTCCTTATGATGCAACTACAAGTTAAGAATTTGTGTTTCTTTGGTTTAAAGACTGAGAGCAATTACTTGCATGCATAGTCATCTATCTTGAAATGAATAAATATAATGATAAGTTCACTGAAATGCATTTCTTTAAAAATATTTGTTGATGATATCTCAATTTTTATAATCATTAATGCAAGTTCTTGGTAGAAGCGAAGCTCAAGCAATCAAAATATTGGGATGAATGTGTAGACAATTTCTAAGCTGGTTTCCTTATGATTATAACTACAAGATATGGATTTGTGTTTTTTTCATTCTGAATATTGAGAGTAGTTATTATCATGCACAATCATCTATCTTGAAATGAATAAATATAATGATAATGTCTTAACCATATCGATAATTAATAATTATAAGATCTGTTAAAATTTCTTAACCATATCTATAATCAATAATGTCCTTTCAAATATTTTTTTATTTCAATTAACAAACTATGTCAGCTAAAATATAATTATTACCTTAAGATCATTATGTCCTAAGTCACAATTGATCCTTAACACATTTATAAAATTGAGTAAAATAAACATGTTCTTATTTTTATATGGTTTTAATGATTAAAAAACTTAATAATATATAATCTGCAAACCTAATGTTTATTTTATTTCTAGCATTGAATGTAGTATAGGTGGAATTAAAGCTATGGGGATTGAGGTTTAGATTTTGCCCCATTTTTTAGTGAAATTGTACTAACATATTGAGGGGCCCCAAGGTAAAATTTAATGTTGGTCTAAAACATCACCTGTGGGATAAATATAAGTTGATCAAATACATGTCATAGTTTTCTTAAATTTTCTAGTTATTTATGCAAGCTATTAGGGGAAGTGAAGTTGTTGGTCCAATATAGATACTTTCAGTGCATTACACTATAGACACCTCAAATAATTTTGATATAATATAATAAGGGAACACCAAAATATACTTATGCATCTCTATAATAAAATTTACAACTATTATAGACATGTTTTCTTAATCGAATAGAAATAAAAATACACAAATTATCTCTTAATCATTTATGTAATTTGTATCATCTTCAATAAGATTTCTCAAAATCCTAATAAAATAAACCTTAAAATTGATCACAAAATTTGTTGACCTTCCTCAATCAACCTTAGATTTTAGATGCCTAAATTTTAAATTTCAACATGCTAGTTTTCTTTATTTTGTTCTTGATAATTGTTATTTGCATTCTCTTCAAAACTTGTTTGACTCGAATCTAGTATTACAAAATTGTAGTGTGTTTAAAGAATTATTAGTCAATCCTTTTATTTCAAATGTTGACTACCAAATTTCTAGAGCTCTATAAAATGTAAAATCGAGGACATTGTATCTAGTTATATAGAGCCTCAAGCAAGTCTCCAATTTTTGTCAAGCTTATTTCTTAACTTTGACTTAAAAAATGATGATGCACTAAAAATTCTCTCATCTTCCATTGATCTCAAATTCATTGTTTGGCATAAATTAGAAACATTAAAATATTTTGAGATACCATCACATTGTATTTCACTCAAATGTAAGGTATTCCATAGTTTAGTGATCAAGCCATCTTTGAAAGTGTGGTCCAAAACTTGTTGTGAAAAATCAAAATACCACTCCCTTAGATTTGAAAAATATAAAATGCCTTCAATTTATTCATCATTCAAGTTTACACTCTCGAAAAAGTGTCGGACCAAGGTTTTGAATTTAATCTAAAAATATGATGAGCTAACATTTTTCTAATATTAAGGGTATATCATAGCCATGGATTCTAGTAGTTCATCCTGAAGAAAATGATATCTAATCTCTAAAGAGAAACATTTTTCAATTTCCTTCAAGGTGTAACTTATAGAGGATATAACATCAAGGAATAAATCCATTGTAACATGAACTTATTTGAGTCTATTATACTGACCAACTATGTCAAAAGTGTGAGTTTTGGTCTGTAGTCAATTTATACTAAGTACTACACATGATCTTACCATATGTACTACAAAAAAAGATTCCTGGAGCCGCATGATCATACTGTATTTTGTTTTTAAATGTTTAAAGTAATAATTATAATCTAGTTGGCATGATTTGTTAATTGAAATAAAAAAATATTGGAAGGCCAATATGGATGTGGTTAAGACATTTTGACAAAACTTGTTATATAGTTTATAATTTTAAAACTATGAAAATGTTTTGAATATTGTTTTCATTTATGTCATCTTCATTTTTCATAGTTGTCTTTCCTTATGGCCCCATAGTTGGTTTATACTCTATACTCTAATTTTTTGTCACTTTTTTTGTTATACTCAGTTTATTATATTATCTGGTTGGTCTTTACCACATACCTATTTTAAACAAACAAGAAATTGATTTCCTCTGAGAAATAATGACATGCATAATACTTCTTTTAAACAATGCATAAAGAACAAATTGAATAAACACAACAAAGCCTCATTATCACACTATATTTTATTTTTAAATGTTTAAGGTAATAATTATATTCTGATTGGCATAGTTTATTAATTGAAATAATTTTTTTTTGAAAGGCCATTGTCGATTATAGATATGGTTAAGATATTTTGGTAGACCTTATCATTATTGATTATGTATATGGTTAAAACATTTGAAAGATAGTGTTTTGAGAAAATGTCTTTAAAGAAATGATTTTTAGGGAACTTGTCATTATACTTATTCATTTATTCATTATATTTTTTCTATACTTAGTTTATTATATTATTTGTTGGTCTTTACCACATACTTATTTTAAACAAACAAAAAAATGATTTCCTCTTAGAAATAAGGACATGCAAGATACTTATTTTAAAGAATACACAAATAATAAACTAAATAAACACAACAAAGCCTCATGATCATATTTTATTTTGTTTTTGAATGTTTAAGGTAATAATTATATTTTGGTTGGCATGGTTTGTTAATTAAAATAAAGAAATATTTGAAAGGCTAATATGGATGTGGTTAAGACATTTGGAAGACCTTATTATATAGTTTATAATGTTAAAATTATGAAAATGTTTTGAATATTTTTTTTAGTTATGCCATCCTCACTTTTCATAGTTGTCTTGTCATATGGCCCAATAGTTTATACTCTATACTCTGATTTTTTGTCACAATTTTTGTTACACAGTTTATTATATTATCTAGTTGATCTTTTGGGAAAATTAAAGATGTATTGTGATCAATTTATACTTAGTCATATGGCCATCAAATTTAATACTTAAAAGGATAAATTTAAATTTTAAAAAGAATGATAAATTTAATCATTAAAAATAAGGAACCATAAATATGATCTTGAACTTAGACTTCTCATCCTCTAACCTCTTTATCTATTGGTTTTTTCACCATTATTTTTTGATTTGAATATGATGCTTGATTCGCTAGCTATTTATAATTTTTTTAAAAGAGCTAATAGAAATTGCTAGTCAATTTATACCCATATGGTGATTTTTCCAAAGATTCACCAATGGAATTATACCTAAAATCTAATATTTTCTAGGATTTTATAGTAGGATTTTTGGGGTCCCTTATTAAAATTATCCCTATTCGAAGTGTATAAAATTGAGGTGATATATAATCAAAAAATATCATCTACAATTGACTCCCCTATAATCTAGTAATGAAATTGCTTGTTTAAAGGAAAGGAATAAATACCTAGATGTGTATGCACACTTTATCTTTGCTTGAGTTGAATTTGAGTGATTTCTTTGTAATTGACCTAAAACCAAGAGCATGTTATAGTGTATAATCATTGCATATAATTTGGGTCAAAATTAATTGATATAGATTGAAATTAAAAGAGCGAGGTTTAGGAGTATACATGTATGTCAATGTAATTGCATTACTTATTGACAATTGGAAATTTAATTTCATAAAATATGTATTATAAGGCTCTGAATCAGAGATTAGGATAAATATAGATAAATATTTTAAGTGCATTTATCCAAGAACATAAAGAGGGAGAGATAGAGAGTTTAGAAGGCACATGCCCTGAACTTTGGAATAAAAGTGAGATGCCAAATGGTAGTTGAGATTAGCTCAATTGTGAAACCCAATGATACTCATAACCTAGTGATTTTAAATGATCAATTTAAAACTAAAAAATTGGAAATATTGAGTGATTTAGTCACCATAACCATACCAAAAGGTGAACCAACTACTGCAATAGATTGGCTTGCTAAAGTCCATAAAATTTCATGGGGTATCATTATGTACAATAGCTTTAGAATCTGAATTTTATTTGTATTTTGATATATTAGGCACATGTTACATAACATATGCACCTTAAATTTGTCTCATGTTGAAACTATGTGTAACAATGGTACCATGTATATAATTTTGCCACAAATGTGTATCAAAATCATATAACTATGTGTTTTGGCCAATTCGTAAAATTATGTAAATACAGAGGAAATGCTTCCAAAGCATAACCCCATTATATATGGATAAATTTGAAACTAATATAAGTACTAATTTGGAGAATATGTTTTTAAAACATGTTCCCACTATAAATTGGAGATGTTGAAAACTGACTAGGTGTGAAGAACATGCTTCTAAAGGATGCCCCCACTAAATCTATGAATTTTAAGTACCATACTAAATGAATGTGGAGAACATGATTTCAAATCATATCCCCACTAAATATAAAAAATTTGAGTGTATGGAATCCATGTCATCATGAAATTCTCCCACTAAATTTTCAAACTGGTGTAAGTACCATATACTATGTGAGTGTGGTGAACATGATTCTAAAGCATGCCCCCACTAAATATGATAACTGTGAAAATGTGAAAGCCATGTAACCATTAAATAACCCCACTAATATTCCCCCTTTTTAGGTGAGTTAAATATATTATTTGGTAGTTAGCTCACATCAAAAGGGTAAGATAATTATAAATCTATGAATGTAACCATGTAGCATATAAAAAGAAGCATGCCTAGATAAATATATCATTGAAGCAATAAAACCGATGTGATCACATGTAGGCCTAAGATGCATGATAAGAATCATGTAAATGTATAGATATTAATATTATAATATCAATAAGAAAACAATCACACACATAAGAGCACTCAAAATCAAGTCAAAAGGAAGTGGTCTAAGGAGACAATAAATAGGGGGCATGTTCAAATGCCACAAAATTAAATGAACATGACTTAGTCAAATGTACAAAAGAGAAAGGAATGACATATTAAAATGTCCAAGAATGCTATGACATATTAAAATGTACAAGAAATAGACATAATCATAAGGGCCACATATAGTAAAGCATATTCAAATGCTCAAAAAATCAAGACAATATCAAGGCAAAACACTCAAGGAAGTGTGTAAAAGAAAATCATAAGAAACTAGTATAAACATGTCATAGTGGCCCATGGATCAAATATGTTATAGTTTTTTTTTGAAGTACATAGCATATAATGTACCCTATTTAATGTATAATCATGGATAATAAACATTTATAAGTATATATGTAATCTCAAACATGATAGTGTAGAGTGATCATCAAATAATATAACTTATGTATATCAAGATCATAGAAAATGGATGCCCCCAATTTTCTAGTGATGTGAGTAGAGGGAAGGCCCATAACCATAAGTGTATTGTGTATCTGTGTATCTCTATGTATGTGTATGTAATATTAAATTATATGATAGTGCTTAACATGGAACTAACACATACATGCCAAAGAGCCAATAGAACATGTAGGTGCTGAAAATGTTTTTTATTTTTTTTAATATTTTTGATGATGAGGAAATAACATCCTATGATTCCATCTAATGGATGGTCATAGATATCTCCCCCATTGTGAACCGTACAACCTTAATTTGGATCTTTTTCATTATTTTCATCATGATTGGTTAGGTTGAAAAGAGACATAACATGTTCTTCCTCACATTTTGCATGTGTAGTAGAAGATGTAATGCTATCATTTAAAATATGTATTACTTGTATTCATGAGGAAAATAAATGCCTTGTTGATTTTGGTCAATTTTTTATTCCATTTGGTATATCCAAATCATTCCAAGTGTAAATACATATGGAGATGTGGTAAACATAACCCAAACCCACATTTCAATTAATTTAGGACTACAAGTGATTGGTATTGTTATGTTGCCCAAGGAGTCTTTCTAAGTGACCTTATTTTAAAAATATTGTAAGCTAAATTGAGTTACTAAAAATTCTTAATGTTGTAAGTGGTTATGGTTTGTGTAGGATTAATATGGTTGTGCTAATAATAAGCACGACCAATATATAAGGTAATTGTTAAATCTTGGTGATGTGTACACTCTTTGATATTTTGTTAAGCTAATTCCTTTGGAGGATCCTCAAATGTAATATTTTGGTCATCAATAAGATCTTGGATTTTGTGTTTCAAGGTAAATAATATTTCTAATTTAAACTTTTACAAACTAAAAACTCATAAAATTGCATAATAAAATCTAAAACACACAAATATAATTCATTCAGATATTCTATTCAGGATATCAATACACTGATAGAGATTACATTTTATAGGTGTTTATACTCATACATTCATGGAATAAAAACTAATCTTGAATCTTTTAAAATATCTCATCCTTATCTTCTAATATCTCTCTATCATTATTTTATTCTCTCTCACACACCTATCTCTCTACGTGATTTGTTCTCACAAATCACTCATATACATAATTATATTATTATTAAATGAGTTCACAACTCATATTAATAATAATATTATAAACAAATATAATGTGGCCACTAACATTAGTATATTCCTAACATTCCCCACCTTAGTTCAAACATGGGAAAGACATTATTATACTACAACTCTCACTAAACTTGAATGATGGCTTATTGTTGAACATTATTATTTATTAAGGAGGAGATTATTGAGCACTATCATTGATTGTTGAGTTGTTGAAATAAGTGTTGCCATTGATGTCAATCTAATGTTATTTATGCCAATCTAATTTCATTGATGTCAAATGTTTTTTGTGAATTTGTATGATAAATTAAGCATTGAGGTAGCATGATGAAATGAATGAGCTTCGAAGAAGAAACTGTATGCTCCAAAGCTCTATGTAATCACTTCTAAAGATGTTCTAAATGAGATACAAAGATGTGAATGCTATAAATAATAATTTATAGTATTTGAGCATGAGAAATGTCATTTAAGATTGTAAATGAGGTGTTTATGGCCTTGTAAATTATTAGAATGTCATCTCTAAATATTTGTGTATGTAGATCTAAAGATGCTATGAATATCCTCAGTTAAGCTTTAAATATTTGTAAGAACCTTTGAAGATGATTTCTTGAAGATCCAAATAAGATTGAGTGTATGCAGTTTCTTGATCATACACAAGATGCATTGGAACATAATAAAGTTTCAAGATGAAGTCTACAGGGTGGCTAGAAGGTCAGATTCATGGCCCAATGAGATTTATTGGTCAAGTCCTAGAAAGTAAGAAGAGAGATGGTGGCTAGATGTGGTATCTAAATCAATTTTCATGACATGGGTGAGTAGGTGATCATTGATAGAGGTGATTCAAGTTTTTTATAGTTTTTTTATGAAGTTGCAGGTCATGGTTTGAAATAAAAGGCTTGAAGAATGTTTTGAGGTTTTTTGAGTGCACAAAATGAAGATGTGTCTACCCAAGAAGGTTTTTCAAGTGATTGTTAGCACATGCAGCATTTACATGAGGATATAATATATTCATGGTAGATGAATAAGGGTTATATCTCAAATTTCCAACCATTGGTTGCTAGAAAGAGGAGATAAGTTTTGTGAATGATCGTTAAGACTAGAAGTTAGTCTAAACCCTCAAAGAACCCTAACAATGACCTGATATTAAAGATCTTATTATAAAAGGATAAAATTGTTTGGTATGGCTATTTAAGCAAATTGATTTTGACGTCAAGTCTCCCAATAATCTCTAAGTGTGATTGGTTTCTCAAGTGAGTGAATAGACACTACAAGAAAGTGCTTATTAGTCAAAGATCTACTATAATAGGTAGAGTTGACAAAGTCAAAGTTGCTAAGTGGATGGAGATAAAAGTTTGAAACTTTTATGAATATTTATAAATAGGTTATAGATCTTAGATTCACAAAGTTGGTGATCTAAATTGGCTAGTTGTTAACATAGCTAATGCTACAAACAGTAAAAAAATTAGGTAAAAGTGAGAAAATGATTCCTAGTGTGTTTTCATGTAAGAGTGATGAATTTAAGTACATGATGATATTTTTTTGGACTTGAATAATATATCCATTCTTTTCAAAATATTTTAAGTTAGCTTAATAGGTTGGATCATTAAATCCAAAATGGATGATTTGGCTGAGTGGAATCTATGAGAGAGAAGATCAATAGATTGGTACTAATAGTTTCAATTAGAGATTATGATATTATTAATGGAGTTTTCTCTAAGGATGATATAAGATATTTTTTATTAATTAAAATACTTTTAGTATTTTCAATCGTGTGTTATAATTTTATGTTTCATTGACTATGTTTTGGAGTTAGTTGGCAGTTCTAAGTGAACATCTTGTAGAGAAGAGTTTGAGCATGTATACTTTGAGTTAAAGCATTTGATGAAATTGGTGATGACCTAAGTCATGAAGTTTATAAATATATGAATTTTTTATATGGTTATTTTTAAAAATTGAATCTATGCCTCAATTGTTCAAGATAGAGTTTATGTATGCACATGCCTTTTATGAACAATGTTTTGAGAAAGGGTTCAAGTGGTAGTTGAACCTAAAATGTGTTGTATACCTAAAGTGAAGTTGGATAACGCCCATTGGAGTGTAATATGATATTTTTATATCATGTTAGGTTTTTTTATATGCTTCAATAAATATCAAAGGGTAACATGCTGATAAGAAGACCTATTAGGTCTCCTTAAAGCCTAAAAGAGGAGTAAGGGCTAATTGAGCTATGGTCAACCTAATATATTGATTGATTCATGATTAAGGAATATTATTTTAAATATTCCAATACCTAATTTATGGCTAACCTAAGAATATAATTATGTAGTCAAATAGGAAGGATATGATCAAGTGACATATAAAAGTAAGGTAGTTTAGGCATATTTGAGCATGCTTAGAGAGCGAGAGCAGAAGAGAATAAGAAAATTATATAGATCATTGGTGAGTATAATGAGGTCATTTTTACCATTATATAAGTGTCATTAATATCTAATATAGGTTATGCACATGAATATCAAGGTCAAAATACCTAACCAAGTCATGAAGAGGGCTAGTTGAGCGAAGAGGGATAGAAGCCAGTTTGAGAGGGATAGAAGTGAGTGAAGAGATGAAAGAGAAGATAATCATATTTCATATGATAAATAAGCTTTTATAAAATTAATCAAACAACCATGTGGATTATTTGGTGCTGATTCATCTAGGGGGTTGGTGCCTTCTTTCAAGTGGGTGTTTGTTAAAGCCTAGCTAAGTTGGTGTTGAGCTAGTTAGGGTTGGTGCTCCATGTGAAGTGGGTACTTATTAAAGATTAATATATTTATTATATTAATTTAATATATTTGATTAATTAATATTTTTTATTCCCATTTAGGATTTTTCATGTATATGATGTGTTCATGTGTTTCATACTCTTATGATTTGATGCTTATGCTTGCTAAGTTGTACATGCTTGTTAGAATGGTTCATGTATGATTAAATGGAATTGAATAAAAAGTTTTGAATAATGATTCACCCCCATATCATTCATCTTGTTTTTAAAAATTAGGATTAGATCCTGATCCTTTAAAGTAGGTCTAAAATACTAAAATAGATTATAATAAGTAAGGATGACTAGTCAGCAAGCTCAAAGTGGTTTCTCTACCAGTAAGGCTTAATTATTCAATGGATCTAACTATGCCTTATATAATTTTAGAATTAATATATATCTAATGTCAAAAGTAAATGATATTTGGTACTTAATTATGGATCGTTATATTACACCTCCAATTCTACCAACAGATGTAATTAATAATAAGGTTAGTGAAAATAACTCTAAGGTAATGAATGCCATTCTATGTGGCCTATCAGAGGTAGATATTTTAAAGGTAAGATATTGTGTATTAGAAAAATATATATGGGAAAATTGAAGAATATCTATGAAAGAGACACCAATGTGAAGTTGTCTAAGTTACAGACCCATAAGAGATAGGTTTAAAGCTTGAAGATGAATGAAGATGAAACTATTGCACTCTACCTATTGAGGGTTGATGAAATTGTCAATATCATTAGAAGATTGGGGAAAAAATTGAAAGAGTCTACTATTTTCCAAAAGGTATTGAGATCACTAACTCCTAAGTTTGAATCTAAGGTGTTTGTAGTAGAAGAGATGCAAGATTGGACAATCTAGAGATGGATGGGTTTCATGGCATCTTAATTGCCTATGAGATGAGAAATAATGAAGGAAGACCTTCCAAGTAGGAAGAAACTTTTAAGGTTGAAAAAAATTCATAAACCAAGAAGGTCAAGGATAAGGTATATTTAAATATTAATGATGATGAACTCATAGCTATGTTTACTATAAAGTTAAGGTTTGGCTCAGGTAAGTACAATGGAAGTTAACCTTCAAATGTTTCAGTTGTGGTAATATTGGTCACTTTGAAACCACATTTCCTAAAAAGGATAAATTTGAGCATAATGAAAAACATGATGAACATTATGGAGATGATATAAAAGTCTACAAGTTTGATAAGAATAAGAGATATTTCAAGAAGAATGAAGGAAAAGATCATTTAAAAATAAGAAGAGTTTTTATACCAAATAAGATAGCTCATCTAATATAAGTGATTCAGACACATCTAACAATGATGATGATAGTAATGAATCAGAACATGATAATAGTGAAACCTTGTTCATTAGCATAGAATCAGACAATGAGGGTTGTTCAAATAGAAAAGGCCTTATGGTTGATATAGAATTAGATGGAGAAGTATAATATGACAGTGAATAAAGATAAGCTAAATTAAATCTTGAGGTAGAGCTGATAGGTACTCTATAAGAGTTGAAGCTTGTAAACAAGAAGAACAAGAAATTAAAATCATTAGTTTAGGAATATGAGGAATAGACTAGATTATTTCACGAAAGATTGAGTAACAATTCCAAGGAGTATGAAGATCTCATCTAGAAAGTAGAAACTTAGATGGAGAATGTGATAACAAGCCTAAAGGATAAAGAGGAAAATTGTAGAAAATATGAAACTAAAATAGAATCTCTGAAATTTGAGTTGGATGAATCATCTATCAAGGTGATTTTTTTTTAAGTATGAAAAGAGCATTGAGGCTCTAGATGATATCTCAAGTAGTCAAAAGTTTGAAAGTGAAAAAATATGCCTTAGTTTCAAAGAAGATCAAGAAGGTACCTCAAGTCAAGAATAAGACTGTTAAAGACAAGAAGGTCAACATGAAAAGACTTATCAAACAACCTAATGCTATAAAGTATGTTAATTACTTCAATAGTTACTATTTTACATGCAGTTAGTTTGGTCATAGAACAAGATAATGTAGAAGACCCTCTAAGAATTAGTACTCATGGAACTATAGGAGTTAAAATTGAAATAAAAAATAGTATGTATAAGGTGGTCTACTATAATTGTGATCAATGAGGACATATTTTAAGATATTTCAAGATAAGGTGTATGAAGAAGACCAATCAAGACAAGAAGGTTCATAGCCATGCCACTAAGAAATGGATCAAGAAGACAAACTCTATAAATAAGTTAAAGGTGGGGAAAAAGACTAAAGAATAAGACTCTATGAAAGCTCAGAGTATAGATAGTGGTTGATCAAGTCACATATCAAGATACAAGAGAGGTCTTGGTTCTCATGTGGTTGATCAAAGTAGTAAGAATGAATAATTGAATAAGAAGAATAAGGATGATAAGGTGAGTCATGATCAACTCATAAACCAAGGTGGGATGTTTTCTACTATAGAGGATAAGTTAGAGGTGAAGGCATGTCAAGAACACTTTCTACCTACATGTGTTAACAAGATAGTCAAAGAAAAAAAGAAGGATGACAAGGTGTATGATGAAAAGGCCAAGTCAAAGGTCAAGCCTAGAAGGACGTTGAAGAATATTTAGTCTTGTTGAAGTATGGAGATCTAAGAATCTCCTAAGTTCATGTTGTTTTATTACCCTATAAAAAAAGGGGGTGGCTCTATTAAGCTTCATGGAGACATTCTTCTATCAATAAAAACATGAGGTTGCAATCCAAGAAGTTTTTTTATAGAAGATTCCAAGTTGTCTATGGTAAAAGAAAGGAAATGAAGATCAATATTATCCATTCCTATATTGATAGATATATGTTTTAAAGTGTACAAGGCAACATGATGAGATATCTAAGGCTATTTTTAGGTATCTAAAGTTAAAATATGCAGACAATTGGTATATAAGAGGTAAGCTTTTGGTTTCTATTTGTTTGATTAACTGAGCTTATTTGTGAAGACAAAGGAGTCCCTAATTCTATAGTTGATATAAAAATTAGGATAGCCTTGCATGTGGTCAAGAGTTTGATCTTATCCTATCATATCAAGGAAAGTAAGTGATCTAAGTTTTTAATTCCTTGAAAGAAGATATGCTTGGTTTAAGAGGGAATTTGGTAGCTCTATAAGAGATCGTTTTTCATATGCATGGAATTAAGGAGAGATTGTGTTTGAGATTCTTCATAGACTCTATTTTTTGATACTTTGATGGATCAAATGAGAGAGTGACTTGATTGAGAGAATTTTTCTAAGAATGAATGACATAAGTGGTTGCCATAATTTCTAATGACTATGTGCCATCTAGTATATTTGAGAGATAGTATCATCTCAAAGGGAGAAAGTATGATTTTAGTAGTTATAAACACATGGTGGATTCTTGGTTTGAGGGAGATTTATTCAAGTTACTTACTGATAATTATCTATGTTGAAGTGATCTTGTAATCTGAGTTTATTTTGAAAGACATGGCAGTTATGGAAGATCTTTGTCATTAATGTCAAAGGGGGAGAAAGATAAGAAAAAGAGAAAGATCAGGAAAGATAGGAAAGGGTGAGAAAAGAAAAGAATTAGATCTAAGAGATAATTTCCATCAAGAGTGGTTGACATAGTTTTCTGAGTGTGTATGTCATCAATGACAAAGGGGGAGATTATTGAACATTGTCATTGATTACGGAGGAGATTGTTGAGCACTTTCATTGATTATTGAGTTGTTAGAATAAGTGTTGTAATTGGTGTCAATATAATGTCATTGATTTAAAAGGTTCTTTTGAATGTGCATGATCAAGCAAGCCTTGAGGTAGCATGATGAAATGAGTGAGATCTGAAGAATAAACTATATGCTCTGAATATCTATGTAAGTAATTTTGAAGATGTTTCAAATCAGCTACAAATATGTGAATTCTCAAAGAATAATTGATAGTGTTTGATCATGAGATAGGTCATTTTATATTATACATGAAGTTTTGAGGGACTTTTAAATGATTATAAGGTTAGCTCTGAGGATTTGTGTATGCAGCGTTGAAGATGCTACAAAGATCCTCAGTCAAGCTTCAAAAATCTATAAGAATCCCCAAAGATAATCTATTGAATATCCAAAGAATAGCATATTATGTTTCTTAAGCATACACAAGAGGCATTAGAACATATTAAATTTTCAAGGTAAAGTCTAGAGGGTGGCTAGAAGGTTAGATTCAAGGCCTAATGAGACTTACAGGTCAAGGCTTAGAAATTAAGAAGAGAGATGGTGGATATATGAGGTATCTAGATCAGTTTTCATGACATGGGTGAGCATGTGATCATTGATATATGTGAGTCAAGTTTTTTTAAGTTTGTGCATGAAGTATCAAGTCATGGTTTTCAATAAAAGGCTTGAAGAATGTTCTGAGGTTTCTTGAGTACACAAAATGAAGAGGTGTTTACCCGAGAAGGTTTTTCAAGTGCTCATTATAATGTGAAGCATATGCATGAGGATATAATATATTCATGGTAGATGAGAAAGGGTTATAGATAAAATTTCAAATTATTGGATTTTAGAAAGAGGAGCTAATTTTTATGAATTATTGTTAAGACTAGAAGTTGGTATAAACCCTCAAAGAACCTTAAAATGACCCAATGTTGAATATAATGTTATAAAAGGATTAGAATAGTTTGGTATGGTTATTTAAGTGATTGGATGTTGAATTTAAATCTTCCAATAATCTCTAAGTGTCATTTATTTCTTAGATGAGTGGACAGACCCTACAAAGAAGTGCTTATTTGTCAGAGATATACTGTAAGAGGCAAAGTTGATCGAGTCAAAGTTACTAAGTGGATGAAGATAAAAATGTAAGACTTGTGTTTATTATAAATGAAGGTTTATGGATAGGTTAAAAATATAATATTCATAAAATATGTGATCCAAATTATCCATTCGCTAATAGACCTAATGGTATAGACAGTAAGAAAATCAGGCAGAAGATAGAAGATGATTCTTGATGTGTTTTCATGTAAGAGTGATGAATTTAAGTACATGATGACATTATTTTGGACTTGAATAATCTATCCATTATTTTCATAAGATTATAATTGAATGTAAGAGGTTGGATCATTGAATCCAAAATGGCTTATCAGGCTGAGTTGAGTTTATGAGAGAGAAGATCAATAGATTGGTTTGTAAGACCAATAGTTTCCATTAAAGCTTATGATCTGATTAATGGAAGTTTCTCTAAGGATGATATAAGATATTTTTAATTCATTTAATTCAATTTATTATTTTCAATCATCTATTATAATTTTATGTTTCATTGACTATGTTTTGGAATTAGTTGATAGTTTTAAGTGAACATCTTACAGAGAAGAGTTTGAGCCTGCATTCCCTGAGATAAAGCATATGATGAAGTTTGTGTTGACCTTGAGGTCATTAAATTTATGAATATGTGAATTTTTAATTTTTTATTTTGGAAAAATTTAGTATATGCCTTAGTTGTTTAAGACAAATTTTTTGTATATGCACAAGCCTTTTATGAATAGTGTTTTGATAAAGGGTTCAAGTGGCAGTTGGACCTAAAAGCTATTGTGGACCTAAAGTGAAGTTGGATAATGCCTATTAGAGTGGAATATTGTTTATTACTACTATTTTATGTGTTTTTATATGCTTAAATAAATATCAAAGGGTAACATGTTGAGAAGAAGACCTATTAGGTCTCCTTAAAGCTTAAAAGAGGAGTAAGGGCTAATTGAGCTATGGCCAACCTAATGTATTTATTGGTTAATGATTAAGGAATATTATTTGAAATATTATAAGACCTAATTTATGGAAAACACAAGAAGATAAGTATGTGTCTAACTAATAAGGATATGATCAAGTGATTTGTATAAAAGCAAGGCAGTTTAGGCCTATTTGAGCATACTTAGAGAGCAAGAGCAGAAGAGAATAAGTGAATGATATAGATAATTGGTGAATAAAATGAGGTCATGTATACTATCATAAAATTGTCATGAATATCTAATGTAGGTTATATATATGAGGATCAAGGTCATAAGACCTAATCAAGCCATGAAGAGGGATAGTTAAGTGAAGAGGGATATAAGCCAATTTGAGAGGGATAGAAGTGAGTGAAGAGTTGAAGGAGAAGATAATCATATGTTGTATAATAAACAAGGCTTTATGAATGTGATAAAATAATTAAGTGGATGATTTGTTACCTCCTTTAATTGGATACTTTCTAGAGCCTAGTTGAGTTAGTGTTAAGCTAGTTGGGGTTGTTACTCTATATAAAGTGGGTGATTCACTAAATATTGATGTTTGTTTTATAGGACTATATTCCATTTTCTTCATCAGTGGGTTTTATTCCCCTTGAGGTTTTCCCATGTATATTTTGTGTTCATATGTTTCATGCTCTTATGATTTGATGCATATGCTTGCTACGATGACATGCTTGTTAGAATGGTTCATGTATGATTAAGTGGAATTGAATGAATTTTTTTTAAGATTGTTTCAACCCCCCCCCCCCTCTATATCATCTTGTTTCCAACATTTCACTCAAATAACCACCAACCTACAAACATCATATGATTTTACACTCAGTCTATCGCTAACCTACAAATAAAGGATGGTTTTACACTTGTTGGTTTACCAATAAACTACAAACAAAGGATGGTTTTAATTATGGTTAACCAACAACCAACAACAAATTATTCTAAAACACTCTTTTAGCATTTATCACTATTTTTAATTCAAGGGGAAATACAAAGATAGAAGCTCACTTATTTCAATACTTGAACATGAATGTATTTTTTTATTTCAAATCATCTACCACATAAAATATGAAAAATCACACCACAAAAAATATGTCACCAAATCATCTAGGCCCCATTTGTGGTGACTAACAAGAGGCTCTGAAACCTCCAACATCTATTTCCTCCATCCTCTAATAAGTGAAACTACTTACTTAGCACATGTGTAAATGAAGCTTAGTTATATGAAGATTTTGAGGAGAACTCCCCCACAATCTAGACACCACGTACAATAAAAAATTCATTTGTGGAATAAATATTTTTATATTTTACAATTTTTGACAATAGACCCAAAAAGACATTAAATCTATACTCTAACATAAAAATAGGGCTCTTGACAAAATGACTCAATTGTTGATACTTTTAAGTGTTTGATATGATTTTTTTGAAAATTTTATAATTAATTTTATGAACATTAATAAATAATGACTTTATGACTATTTGGAAAAAATATAAAATTTTGATTAAAACACTATTAATAAAGCCTAAAGACTCAATTATATAATATGAATTTTGACAAATTTTAAACTTTTGAAACCTATGACTATAGTATTTTGATATCTAATATATCTAAATAGATATAATTAGATAATTATTGATTGACCAATAAAATGATTCATAAACTATATGACATTTACATAGATTAAAAAAACTATAGACTCATTGTATATAAACTCACACTAAGACTTGAACTTGAAGTTGAATAAGAATCTAATAAAAATAATAAAGAGATACTAAAACAATTATTTTAAACATAAAAATTTCATACCAACAATTAAATTAAAAAAATACTTAGATCTAACCACAATTCATTGCATTAAGATCGACTGGCACACAAAAATTAAAAGACTAGCAAGCATCATGCTAAAAGATTTGGCAAAATATGACATCCACATTTTGATAGAATAGAACCCATTTCACATATGAGGTGGAATTTTTTGGGAGTGTAATACTAATGGAGAAGACAATGGCACTCAAGTCAATGCTAACAAGATTAGTCCAAACTATACTAGATGATGAAGATAACACATTTCAATAGACTAAATCATATAGTGAGCTCAAAGTAGGAAGCCATATTTTCTATAAATTCATGTAAAGCTACACAGCTTGGGACTATAATGAACTTTATTTACATAGATAGAATGGTGTATATGCATTTGTTGCATATCTAAAAGATTTATTGTTTGTTGTTGACTCATCATATAAGGGATAAAAAAATGATAATTACAAATCCATCCATGAAATCATCCATGTAATGATATTCAATGAATAAAAAAGGTTGTATCTTCAATTATAGCACTCTGAATCTCAACTTGGACTTGAAATTAAGTCAAACATTTCTTATGCCTTTATAGCTACACTTGAAATGTTATTCTTTGGGTGTGCTATGAAGAAAGTCTTCAACTCAATGCTAAGCTTGATAGATTTGACTGACCATTTTAAATCTTGAGAATAATGAAAGACACAACTATTTGATAAAATAATAAATTCCTCTCAAAGGACCATCTAATGTAAATGCACCAAAGTTGAGTTGAGGTGAATGTAAGTATCATTTAGTAGAAGGTAACTAATCACAATATAAATGAATAACAAGACCCTCTTAGGACTCTCATTATTCACAAGAACAAGAACATAGACACTCTGATACTAGATAATATTTTTGGTTTAAACTTTTAAAACTAAATACTCATAAAATTTCATAATAAAATGTAATACACATAAATATAATTCATTCAGATATTCTATTCAAGATATCAATACAATGATAAAGATTAAATTTTATAGGCGTTTGTACTCCTACATTCATGTATTCAAACTTCATCTAAAATCCCTTAGATATCTCATCCCTATCTCATAATATCTATCTAGCATTCCTTTATTCTCTCACAACAACTATCTCTCTACGTGATTTGTTCTCATAAATTACTCACATACAATTATATTAATCTACCTATATTATTATTAAATGAGTTGACAACTAATATTAATAATAATATAAATAAATATAATGTGAGCACTAATGTTTGGTTATTTCTAATAGTAAAGCATATGTTGATAACATGCCCAGGGCCTTGGTGATAGTCACAATAAGCATTTCCATCATATCCTTTGGGTAGTGGTCTATTTACATCAACTTCAATAGGATGGGGGGAGATATAAGATGATACTCTAGTAAATATAGGAGTAATGAAGCCAGGGCCTCAGATAAATGTGTAAATTATCACCCCAATGCATAGATAACATAGTCTAATTAGGTTTTTGTAATGGAATAATTTGATTATATAACTTGTTTAATATCTTGGCCACATTTATAATTGGCTCTTTTAGGGCTTCACAAGCACAAGCCTAGGTATTTTAGGTTGAACATTTATATGTGTACCATCAAAGGATGTTGGAATATTTTTATGGTTACCCAATTTTTGTATAATAGGATGATCCACCTTATCCTTTGAATAGGGAATAATATGAACCTGGTTAGAGGAATGAGAGTTTCCATCCTTCTTAGGATTAGAGAGGGGAATAGACTCCTATTTGTCCTTTTGAAATTTTATTTATATAAATGAGGACTAGGAAGGAGAGGCATATAAATTCTAAAAAACAATCCATTTTTCTCATGTTGTATGACAATCAAGGATCAATAGTAGGAAAAAAAATTATAAAACCCTAATTGATCTAGGGTTTTGTGTTCAAAGATCAAGTTCACCAAATGTTTAAACCTAATTTGGATAATAGGTTATCCTACTTGGGTGGATAGTGTTAAGGATATAGAAATGATAGGGCACAATGGTGAATATCTCATCTATAATAGGCCAATTAATGTGCTAAATTCAGATGTACCATATGCTAAATTTATTATGTTGAGATAGGCCATTAATGGAAAATACTAATATATATATATATATATATATATATATATCATATTAGTATTTTCCATTAATGGCCTATCTCAACATAATAAATTTAGCATATGGTACATCTAAATTTAGCACATGGTACATATGGTGTGTGTGTGTGTGTGTATATATATATACACACACACACCATATATATATATATATATATATATATGACATAAAATAAAATAATTAGTTATTTATGATGTTAATGTAATTTTGTATCTAGTACATGTGAGAAGTAGGTATGAATATAGTTCTAGAATAATTGTCAGATTCTAGATCTAAAGCCTTTGGCTCTCTGGACACTTGCATTAGCTTTGGACAGTTACATCCATGCTAGTATCATAGTTTAATGCTAGTATCCTATACAAAATATCTACTCAAATAGGATGCTACCACCTAAATGCTTTTGGATTTGGCTTCACCTTCCTCTGGTGCTTTCAAATCTAGGTAGTGAAATGCAAAAACCCTAGCTTTCCATCTTCAATGTGACCTTGGGGGAAAATGGGTTAGTGGGAACATGATCTTGAGTTGACCTAAAATGACCCCATTATTAAAGGGAACCACCTACATATCTAATATGCTATAATACAGCCTCAGACTCATGTAGTTCTCCCTTACTTGTTAGCTTGTGGGTGAATCATGTAATGTGTATAAAATAAGTACAATAGTAACCTATCTTGTAACTTAGAAAATATGACCTTATAACTACTCCTTTAATACTTCAGATATGTATCTAGGATTTTCCTTTGATTGATATTAGAAGAGGGTATAATAAGAAATATTTTGGTAACTTGAGTACATATTTAGTGTTTTTTTGTTCTGATTACTAGGTTTCCATTAGTTGTGAATGAATGAGGGTTGATATTATATTTATACCAATCCTATCAATAGATAACTCACATTAAATCACTTAGGCTAACCATTGTGATACATTTCATTTATAAATTTGATGACTTTAGAGCACTGGACACTTACAATAGGCTAAGGTAGCAGATGGTTGCGAGTGGCGGTAAGGAGGGGGATGGCTCGGGTGAGGGTTCTGGAGGCACGCGGGCATTGTAGGAGGAGGTTTGAAGAGGGAAGGAACCGTTTTATGCAAATGATCGACCCAAGATCTCTAAAATTAATGGCTATTTTCCATGGTCTCAAGATAGACCCATTTTGGTGATACCTGTAGAATCTGTTAAGGAAGATGTGGACTATTTGTCTGCTCATACCATGATATGAAAGTTTATGGGAATTTGAATATCCCAGGTGGCCTTGGAGACCTAGTTACGTAGTACCTGGTAGGTAGATGGAGACATGGATATTATGTTGGCTAGAAACAGTTATTTCTTGGTAAATTTCTCCTTTGTTTTGGATAAGAATCAAATTTTTGAGGGAGGGCCCTATTTCTATGATCAAATTGGATTGTTCATCAAACCCTGGCATGCAGGGTTCAATTCTATGGAGGATCTACCTACACGATTGCCTGTGTGGGTCCATCTTCCATGACTCCCCCTAGAATTTTGGAGAGAGGATATCCTCCATCAAATAACTGCACTACTGGGAGCACTAATTACTGTAGCGCACCAATCACTGGATAGAAAACTCATCTCCTATGCCTGAATTTGTGTGGAAATGGATCTGAATAACCCATTACCAGATGTTATGGAAATTTGCTTGGGAGGCTCATCCTGGGTCCAACAAATTGATTATGAAGCCATACCCTTTCGCTGGAAAATTTGTCATGTTTATGGTCACTTGCATCACCAATGCCCCCAGGCTAGGCAATTCACTGGGATGGAGTCTAATAGAGACAATGAATTAGGCCATTTGGCCCAAATGGGCTCATCAAAGCTTGATTCGTACAATGCATCAAAAGGTAAGTCCCATTCGAATGTGGATAACCTGTCTCATGGCCAGTCAGATGTCAATGGTCCTGATAATGAAGGCTTCACCCAAGTGAGATGATGTGTGAAAGGTCATGGGCAGAAGTGTAGGAACCAAGACAGACCCCTTGAGGTGGGGTTTAACCATTTTAAAACCCTGGATAGCATGGCCATTAAGGATGGCATTCCTCCAGAGGAGCTGGGAGGACCCTTAGAGGGTGAGGAGAAGTGCTCCTTCCCCACCAAGCACCAAGATATGGTGATTCAGATAAATAGGGAGATTGAGGCTACGTCAAAATAAGGGGCATTGGTAGTCCTATCAGAGTAGTAGAATAATGATATCAGTTGGGTAGATTTGGTAAAAGACAAAGATACTTCCTGGAAAGACAAGGGATCATTGCCAGCATTGGGTTTAATGCAGAGACCACTCAAGAAAGTCTCCTTCACCACCCTGGCTAAAGTAGGGTGCAAGAAGGATTAGGAGAAAATCCAATGGACAGGGGACTTATTGGTGGAATCAGGGGTGGTTAAGACCCTGGATGAACACTTCACCCAATCCACCCAATGATAGTCCTATCATGGAATGTAAGGGGATTGCATAGTATCCCCAGACAAAGAGCTATGCGGAAGTTGGTTAGGGAGCATTCTCCAGGTATCCTCTATATTCAAGAGACCAAGCTCCCTATTGATGCTATGTTCAGCTGTATGTCAAAGTTCTGGGCTTAGGGGCATTGTCAGTGTGTGGGTGCCTTAGGTAGTGTTGGGGGAGTAGCAATTTACTGGGATCTGATGAAGGTCATGCCACAATAGTGGATGGCGAGTTGCTCGATGCTTTTTATGGTGGCTTCCTCTCCTGAGTGTGGGGAGCTGATCCTGGTCACTAATGTTTATGCACCTGGGGATATCTCTGGGCAACACAAGCTTTGGGATCATTTATGGTATGTGCAAAGCTATTTTCCTTATTTGCCTTGGATAGTGAATGGAGATTTTAATGTTGTCCTGAGCCTGGAGGAAAAAAGGGGAGGGCTAGCACATCTAGAATCTTCTTTGGAGCTGCTTAGATATAATATTGATAGGTTACACCTTACAAATGTTAAGCTCGTTAATGGGCTCTTCACTTGGAACAATAGAAGATTAGGTAAGGATGCTATTTCTGAGCGCTTAGACAGATTCTTAGTGTCTTCTTTTTGGCTTTCTAGTGCTTTTTCTCTGGCTTTCAAAATATTAGATTGGCATGGGTCAGACCATTGGCCTATCAAGCTGACAACCAGTTATATCCCCGAGCCCAAGAAACCTCCTTTTAAGTTTTAGCTAATGTGGCTTCAAGATTCTTCTCTTCATTGTCTCATGACCAGCTGGTGGAGGGAGGGAGGAACTGCATATGGCACTGCCATGTTTTCCTTTGCCAAGAAGCTACAGTATGTGAAGCAAAAGTTGCAGTATTGGAATAGAAACAAATTTGGTAATCTCCATGTAATGAAGAAGAGGGCACAAGATAGGCTGAACATTATCACCAGACAAATTCTTGACTTTGGTTTGATAGATGACCTTCATAAGGCTAAATTTTCTGCTTTGAATGACCTTTCAGAATGGGAACTTTGGGAAGAGATCTTTTGGAAATAGAAGGCTCATATTGATTGGCTTTAGGAGGGTGATAGGAACATAGCATTCTTTCACAAGTCAGTCTAGGTGAGGTGCAATAAGAACTTTATATCTTCTCGTGTGACTACGGTTGGTACCCGAGTTACTTCTTCTCTTGATATTTCTGAGGAAGCTATTAGATTTTACTCTGAGCTCCTTTCTGGCACACCACCTTCTGCTAATCTAGAGGAGAGTGAGGTCTTGGATTGCATACCTCCTCTCATCATGCCAGAGATGAATGAAGCTTTATTGAGATTGATTGACAAGGTGGAAGTCGAACGAGTGGTTTTTAGTATGTGTAGAGGTAAAACACTAGGCCCAGATGGTTTCCCAGCCAAATTTTTTAAAGAGTTCTAGAGTATTATCAGCCAAGACTTAGTGGAAGTTGTGCAGGAGTCTTTCCTCAACAAAGAAATGCTCAGAGAATTTAATGCTATGTTCTTGATGTTGATATCGAAAGAGAAACAGGTTAATCATTTGGACCAGTTTAAGCCCATTTTACTCTACAATATGGTCTACAAAATTATCACTAAGCTCATTGCAGAGTGGCTCAAAGTCTGGCTCCCCATGATCATCTCAGAGGAACAAGGGGGCTTTGTAGCTGGGAGGCAAATTCTGGATGGAGTGGTGATTGCTTCGAAAGCAATCCACTCTATGCTCAATTCATAGGAGATGGCTATGTTTATAAAGCTTGATTTGGCTAAGGCTTATGATAGGGTTGATTGGAGATTTTTGTGGAAAATTCTTCTAGCTTTTGGATTTGGGTAGGACTGGGTAAAATGGGTGCTTAGCTGTGTTACTATGCCCTCTTACTCAGTCCTCATTCATGGGGTGCCTTCTAGACTTTTTGGGGCCTCTAGAGGACTCTGCCAAGGTGATCCAATTTCTCCATACTTGTTCATTATTCTTACTGAGGGGCTGGGCCATTTTATTAAGTTTTGGGCTTCCCAAAATGTGATTTAGGGATGGCAGTGGGGAAATGGGTTAGCTAAGTTGACTCACCTCCAATTTTTGGATGACACCATCCTGGCTGGTAAAGCTCAGATTAGGGAGGTGCAAGCTTTCTGAAGAACTTTGGATTTCTATCTAGCAGCTTCTTGTTAGAAATCAATGAACATAAATCCTCCATTTTTTTCTTTAATACTTTTGAGGCTATCCAGCGAAGGATTGCAGCAATCCTTAGATTTTGGATACAGCCTCTCCCGGTGACTTACTTGGGGATTCCTATTGTGGTTGGCAGGCAGCCCAGACTTTTTTAGTAGAATGTACTAAATAAACTGAGGTAGAGGGTTAATCATTGGACCCATTGCTAGCTCACGACTATAGGAAGGGTGACTCTTTTGCAATACATGATTCAATCATTGCCCATTTATTGTAGTATGGTCCAAGTAGCCCCGATGTATTTTCTAAAGGAATATGATGCTCTTTCTTAGCAATTCCTATGGAGCGGCAATATTAGGAATTCAAAATGGAGTCTTGTTAATTGGAACATTGTTTGTCGACCAAAGAAGGATGGTGGACTTGGGTTGAGATCGCTTTTCTATCTAGTCAGGCTCTTGCAGCTAAATTGTATTGGTGGTGGTGTACTAGCCAATCCCACCTATGGGCCCGTATCCTGTCATCAAAGTATTTCCTAGGGGTTAACCCATCAAAGATTCCCAGGATGCCTATTGAGGGAAGAGGTTCCATGGTGTGGAACACCCTCAAGCTTGGAGCACAGTTGGTGCAGCCCAACCTCTTCTAGATCTGTAACAAAGGTTCTGAAGCACTTTTTTGGGAAGATTCTTGGAACGGAGCCCCTCCCCTTCAGTCCTCTCATCCATAGCTACAGCCTCTATGTGAGTCCTTTCTCAATGCTGGATGGACCACTGTGGAGCATTATAAAGAAGCTTATAATGTGGGGCCTTGTATTGCTTACAAATGGAAGAATGAGACTAATTGGCCACAGGGAGGGACTGTGGAGATTAGGTAGGAGTTATCTTAGATCCTTGTTGGTAGAGGTTATAGCTCATTGATGGAGAGTGATATCCTGGCTTGGGGGGGTGAAGCCAATGGGCAGTACTCAGTTTCTTCGAGCTATCATGAGCTCACAAAGAATTATTTTAGAGGAGTGGAATTTGTTTGGGGAAAGCAAATTTGGAATACTACTTCTTGGTTGAAATGTAATTTCTTCATTTGGACTCTCACCTACAACCGGTGTCTGATATGGATAATCTTTGCAGAAGAGGTTATCATGGTCCTTCAATTTGCTTACTCTGCCACAGTAGTGAGGAGAATGGGGTGCATCTTTTCTTTCAATGCTCCTTTGCCAAGAGATTATGGCATCTATGGTGGGCAGCATGGGGTTGCCCTTGTTGGCATGTATCCTCCTTAACAGAATTCTAGCATCGCCTGGGTCGACCTCCCACCAAGGCGTCTATACTCTAGACTACGTGGGTAATTAGTCTGGTGTTTATTCTTTGGAATATCTGGATTGAAAGAAATGGAAGAATTTTTTGGGAGTCTTGTGGGGGTCCCAAAAAGGTGTGGCTAAAAGTTCTCAATGCAATTCAAGAAACTCTTCTTGTCAAATGTGATAATTTGGCAGAAATGGACCCTACTGCTACCAAGATCATTAAGCAATTATCCCCTATGTTGGCTGATGTTGATTCCTTTCTTTACTTTTCACATCCCACACATAGGACCAAGCAACAAGTGCACTTGATCAGTCACCTAGGGTGCTGGACTCCACCCATAGAGGGGCGTATTAAAGTGAATGTGGATGGTTCATCCAGAGGCAATCTCGAGCTAGCTGGGATTGGCAGAGTAAGAAGAGACAGCAATGGGTCGATTTGGTTTTTATTTTCCATTTACAAAGGTTACTATACCAATAATTTGATGGAGGCTTTTGCAATCCTAGAGGTGGCTCAATTTTGTTGTAAACAGGGCTATCTTAGTGTTATTTGTGAGTCTGACTCGCAAGTGATTATTAACCTGTTGAATAATGGTAACACTGATAGTGTTGATTGGCAACTGGCTTTAGTGATTAAATAGATTCATCAAATGAGTGTGTCTTTTGTGTCTATCTCCTTTAAGCATATTCCTCATGAGTGGAATGGAGTTGCAGATGGTTTAGCTAAATGGGCCTCAGAGAATGGGCCGAATTGGTGTATTCATGAACAGCAGATGCTTCTGGCTGGATTAACCCTTGCTCTGGCTCAACTTCTTGAGCAGGACTTGGGCATGTAATTTTTTGTTTTTTGTTTCTTTTAATAAATTTTTACCCCTTTTAGGTGCACTTACAATAGGCTAAGATAATACTGTTGATACTACTATCTAATCTAGGTGTTAGTGTCCAAGGAAAATAAGAGAAGGCACAAGCTCAAAACTTGTATAGGTATAAGATAAGTATATTTTAACTATTATAGGAAATATGGGATGTCTATGTCATCAATATAAGGCTAGTTAGACTAAGATATGGGCCAAGGAGCACAAGATAAAGTATATGTATGCCTCACATAAGTAAGGCATGTGTATAACTAAGAAGAACAACTAGGGTCTAATTTTTCTAAGTGTACCAGATTGAGGTGCTACATCATCATAAAATATCATCTACACTTATAAATATTAGTTTTTCAACCATACCTTGTTTGAAAAATTCATTTTTTCATCACATTAACTTCACCATCATTAAATTTTAGTAAAATCGATGTGAATCTTACCCGACCACTATGTTGGTTCATTTTTATGTTTTCTTTCCCTATATTTTTAGCATCATCAATTTATCAAATATAAATTATTTTATTTTTTATTTTTCCTTTAGAAACCTTAAATATCATGTTCCCATTCTAATAATGGGTTACATAAAAAACACTTAAGATGTAGCTAACCAAGGTTTTTTTTCCTTTAAGGATTCACTAGAAAAAATGATTATACTATGAAATGACCAATACGAATAAAACAAGTGCATTACTAACAACCCCATGGTCACCACCATATGTAGAGAAATAAATATTTTCTACCTCATGAAAATTTTGATTATGAAGGTGATCAAAAATATTACAATGAATACACTCCAAAAAACCTAGTCTTCTTAAATGAACATCCCAAACACAAGACAATATGAAGAAGGAATCCATGCTTTAATGGTTTAATCTTTTTTTAAGACTCCTTCTAGGTTCAAATCTAGTCTAGAATTTATGACTTGTTAATCCATGACTTGATCCATTCCTTCCTCCTCCACACTTCCAAACATAGCTACAAGTATGGTCAGTGCTACTTTTTATACCCTAAATAAAATATAAATCAAAACACTAATTTCACTCAAACATCACAATCAAACCAAAATTCAAATCAAGCATATAATTAAATTATAAATGCTTCAAATAATCCCAATTAGATTATTTTGAAAGGCTTAGACCAAATTTTCCATATAAAACATCTAGTGCCACTCAATTTATGAAAATGCAAATTAAGCTTAAGTAAATTTCTAATAGACTTCAAAAAAACTAAATGGGAATGCCAAATAAATTTCTTCCCCCTCCCCCCATTAAGGATCATCTTGGGAATTAATATTACAACCACTCCAAAAAAAGTGCCTTAAAACCTCCAAAATCAACCCTCACACCTCATATTGCATCCATGTAAATTAGGGAAGTCACCCATCAATCACTTATAATGGGCCTACCTATCCCACCTTGCATATTAAGGCATTTGGAATCCTCTAAAAATATTGGCTTATACTTTACACCTCTACAAATACCAAAATTCTAGAAAAAAACCCCTCATTGATGATCTTTTAGAATGGTACAATCAAATCAAACATAACTCTATTGTCAAATTATAATGATTAGATAATTTTTTGGTTCAATAATTCCAATATGAAGAATTACCCCAAAATAGATTAGGTAACTTCATTAATTACAAACAATCCCATCATTAGCCAACCCAAGATTTAATAATATGATGGAAGTATTTTGCCCATAAATTCAATCATAACACAACCAAATCAAGCTTTCAAACACTACATTAGAAAAAAAATTACAATACAAATGTAGTTCTTTCTCTCCTCAGACATTATAAAAAGCCTTTGATTGAACAAAAAAATAAGAACATCTCATAAGACAATTTGAGATTCTTCAATCCCAAAAAATATAAGAATGCTTATGAGATATATAAAAAACAAAAACATGCTACTAATGATAGTATTACTTATGCCTATTATAAATTCTTTAATCCTAAGGGAATCATTCATGCAATCTTGCCCAATGGGCCTCAAAATTAGGCTTGCTCTTAAACATTTGGGAGAAACCATTTTAAAATATATCCTCTTTCTGAAAACTACGTTCATCAATCCTTAAGCATTAGATAAATTTAAAATTTAATTTATAGGCCTCAATAGAAATATTTTAATCCTACATTCCCAACAACTCCATGATATGATACATTTTTTTTGTTTGTTTCATGCTAATATGGGTCATTCACATGAGAATTTTCATCCCCTTTTCATCTTAGCATACAATTTCTTACTTGACTACATATTTGACCATGACCATGATTATATGGAAATATACTAATATAAAAAATTCTTAAAAGTATATGTGTGTGTGTGTGTGTGTGTGTGTGTGTGTGTGTGTGTGTGTGTGTGTGTGTGTGTGTGTGTGTGTGTGTGTGTGTGTGTGTGGGTGTGTGGGTGGGTGTGTGTGTGTGTGTGTGTGTGTGTGTGTGTGTGTGTGTGTGTGTGTGTGTGTGTGTGTGTGTGTGTGTGTGTGTGTGTGTGTGTGTGTGTGTGTGTGTGTGTGTGTGTGTGTGTGTGTGTGTGTGTGTGTGTGTGTGTGTGTGTGTGTCTGTCTGTGTGTGTGTGTGTGTGTGTGTGTGTGTGTGTGTGTGTGTGTGTGTGTGTGTGTGTGTGTGTGTCTGTGTGTATGTGTATGTGTGTATGTATGTATGCATGCATGCATGGATGTGTGTGTGTGTGTGTGTGTGTGTGTGTGTGTGTGTGTGTGTGTGTGTGTGTGTGTGTGTGTGTGTGTGTGTGTGTGTGTGTGTGTGTGTGTGTGTGTGTGTGTGTGTGTGTGTGTGTGTGTGTGTGTGTGTGTGTGTCTACGTGTGTGTGTGTATTAATAAAAATCATGAATCAATTCCCCAAGCCAATGCCCACCTATAGATTACTGAGAAATTATGCACCAAACTTCATTTTTCTCAACTTAATTTTCCTTTATAAAATACTCTAGCTAAAGCTAGTTTTTAAATCTAAACTAATCTATTTATTATTTTTTACAGATAAAATATCTAATTAAATTATTTTATCATCCCATTAATCTAAATAAAAATCTCATGTATTAAAAATAAGCTATCTAGAGGAAAATCTACAGGGATTTAAAATTAATTAAAAACTTTTATTTTATTTAAAAGAGAAAGCACATAAGCTAAGATAGATAAAATATTTTTAGATTTAAAATAAAGCTATGGATAGTTAAAATGAAACCCATAAAGCTTTATTTAAAATTTTTTTAAAGAAAAGCTTCCTTTCAAAATATAAATTCAAAGATATGCTGTCATGACAAGTAGGGAAACATGGGCATGCATGGAAATCTGGAAAAAAAAGTTGCAACAAGTAAGATCAATAGGAGCTTGATAGAACATGGGTAGAAATAAAATATTTTTTACATTGCCAAATGAATATTTAATTCCTCCTCCTCTTATTATTTTAAACATATGTAATGAGCTCTTTAGAACAAATGGTCACTTCCTATTGTAAACACACGAGTGTAAAGGAGGTTAGTTCTTATTAGTCACAAAATCAAACATGAAAATAATTAGAAATTTAACATCCTAGGTGTGTTCTTCAAATTGGGAAATATCTAAGAAGTAACAAACTAGCAAATGGAAGACAAAACAAAATTATTATACCTTCCACATGGATGTTACCTTCTAATATAGATGTAGTTGTGTTGAGCCCAGATTGGAGTGCATGAGATATTTATCAATATCACAACATCATGTAGATGACATCTCCCATTGACTACTTGTGATTTGTATGAAGAATGGAGGAAATTTTGAAGCTTTGCTATAAATTTTGGTAGAGTAAGTTTCACAAAAAATCTTGTCTATAATGGTAAACAAGACTTGTCTTTATATACTTTTCAAACTAATTTTGACTATCATATCATGATCAGGATGTGTGTTTGAAAATCAATCCAATTTGTAGAGTTAATGCCATAGTTTGAATTAATTAGGCATGGGTTTTTATTTTATAATATTTGTTTATATTTGTGCTAATGCTTGACAACTATTCATGTGGTGTCATGATTCCAAACATTTTGTTACCTCTTATCATGTGAATGGAGGAATAATTCAATTAATGAATTAAGAAAATAGGTAATTTCAAAAAGTTATGGAATTTACCATTATAGGAAAATAAACCTATGGAGGTTAATTAACATAATGTAAATTGATGTGAATTTTGAAATTCAAATAAGGGTTCCAATTAATTGGTCTAAAACATCACTTTCAAAGTCATAATTTTATTTGGGATGAATTAAGCATGGTTGATGATTGGATACAATGCATTGCCTAAATCAGGGATGCCCCAATACATTTTAGAATATAAACATCAAGTGTGTGATAAAATTTGGGTGTTTTAGTGTTTTTAGATATGATTTGCATGTTATTATAGAGATATATTCTAATTACAAATTCAATGAGAAAATGATAAAGTGGAGTGTCTAGATTTTCCCTTATTTAAAATGGCATTGCAAGACACTAGACAAAGTAACAAATTTTCAAAGAATGAAAAAATTATAAAATGATTTAATAATGATTGAAGAATGACGTGTTCATTCTTTGTTGCTTTTTGTTCAACTTTCTAAAAATGAGTCCACAATGATGCCCCAAATGATGTTTGAGATGCCCTAGATGCCCCTTAAGGGAAAGGTTAAAAAATTATTTTAATGGATGGGCCCTCAAAATGAATAATATGGCACGTGCCATAATAAAAGAGATTGAGAAATAGAGAAACTAGAAGAAAATGAGAGAAAAAATAGACCATGAAGCCACAAACAAGCCTCTGAGGAATAATAATGATGTAATGGGAGTGTTGGGGGTAAAAATTCAAAATTAGAGTTATAATTTTACCTATGGAGGGTGAAAATGGTTCATTTTCACCATCCCCTAGTAAAATCTTGTGCTCTAGATTTAGAAGTGAGAGCTTCTAGCAAAATGGCACATATTCTATGGCACATGCACCTTGGTATAATAGGGTGCCTATGAATAGGGGAAGAAGTTTGATGTAATGGGAGGGTGTTGAGGAGGGTAAAAAATCACATTTGGAGATACAATTTTAACCTTGGGGGATGAACATGATTCATTTTCACCCCTATTATTGAAATCTTGTGCTTTAGATTTTGACATAAGAGCTTTGAGGGAAATGGCATGCATTCCATGATAGAGACATCTTAGAGAGAAAGTCCATTAGTATAACTGACCATCTAAGAGTGGGAAATCAGTGGGTACCTTGGTTTTTTTTACATTTAATACATTGAATGTTAGGTAAAAATAGAAAATTTAACAAAATCACCATTTTCGAAACTCCTAAAAATGGTGATATCATTCACACAAATGGTGATATCACCAATAAAATGATGATATCACCACAAAATTAGTGATATTGTGATCAAAACAATGATATTACAAAAATGGGTAGGATAGATCAAAATGGAAAAAATGTACAATTGTGTAAAAAATGCCCAAATCAAATGATGATACCCCCCTGATAAATGATAATAAAACCAGAATGTCCAAAGATCCATAAAATGATGATGGTGGATTAAAAAATGGTGAGATCAACCTGGGAAACAAAAATAATGCCCTACTAAATAATGATATCACCAAAATGGCCAAAGAGCCAAAAAATGGTGATAATGCCCTACAAAATGGCATATTTGCCTTAGGAAACAATGATAATGCCCTGCTAAATGAAGATATCACCGAATTGGTAGAAATGGCCAAGTTTCAAATGTATTAAATTAAAATAAGTGTTTGAATATTTGAATTTTAGATTTTATGTGTTTTAGATAGGTAGAATGATTGTGTTGATGTTGAGGTTTTGTTTTTGAAGAGATGGTTGTCAATTATCTAGATAGTTATTTTTGTCATGGTATGCTGACATGTTTGTGATTGTCTAGAGTGAGTTGTAGTATTTATTGATCATGAATGTGGTCACATGTTTGACAGTGGTTGAGACTATGGACATAGGAGAACATGGCTTTGCTAAGATAGTGGGATTGTAACATGTTTTACAGATGCCCATGATTCAAGCAAACATAGCCTGCTTCTCAGTGTTAGCTATGTGATAACACTTTTAGATGAGTGATTTACACCTACCTACTATAGAGGTAATCATTACACTAGAAGATATGTGGAAGATAATATGCATTCCTATCCAAGGATCCATAATTCACTAGATGTAACAAGGATAATTAATAGTACTGGAGGACATGATTGGTGTGACTGATGTCATTATTAAGGGTGAAATTATTGATATAGATTCACTATAATACCTATCCTTCCCTATAGTATGGATCTCAACCATTAATTTATAAGGAGGTTATTATTTTGATGGATATTTTAAAAGGCATGTTTTTTCCTAAAAAGAGTGTTCAATTCTTTCACATAGGCCTGATAAGAGTGATCTATGACATGATTGATTATACCACATGTTTTTGTTGGGGCTCAGTAGTTTTGTTCCAATTATATATATATATATATATATATATATATATATATGTATATATGTATATACAAATGATGGATAATCATCAAGGTAAGAGCATTATTCATATATATATATATATATATATACAAATGATGGATAATAATCAAGGTAAGAGAATTATTCCATGCACACTAATTCAAATTTGGTCATGAGAGACATAATGATTGAGTAACCAGTGGAGAAGAAGAGACAATAGAAACTAGGGGATCCACTAGTTTATAGTTGGTACTTGAAAAGAGGGTAAATGGGGGCATCAAGGAGATGTGTAATTATATTAATGGGAAATTAATGGGATGGTCAATGGATACTTTATCTAATTCCCATACATGCATATTATTTTTGGTTGACAAGAGGATGGTCATGTGACATAGTACATGACCACTCAATATTACATTACAGGTCACCATAATTTCATAATTGAGTGATATTGACTTGACCACCTACAAAAGAAGTTTAGGAAACATCAGGATGTACCCAATGGGCCATATTATTTTACACACATGACATGGGAGATTGGTTAGTGGGGCCCTCCCATACATAGATCATAAATAGATGGGATATTCCTAACATTACATCTAGTGTCTTAGGTATATGATGGAGGCATGATAAATGTAGGGGTGACATGCAATTATACAACATGGTGGATAAATTTTAGACTAGTATGGTTGAATAGGTCAAGATCTCTAGGGTTGAGTAAATGAGACCACATCAATAGAGATGGGTTAGGCTATCACATAGATAGGGATAGGCATAGGGGCTAACTCAGGTGGCCCTAAAGATACATTCACCATTATAGTAGATAAATTTGCATCAAGTTGTACATGTGGTTATAGATTAAAACTTAGAGAGCAACAATAACAAAAATTGTAATGGAAAAATTAGTAATAATAGTAGGGGAGAGTCCTTAGAGTAGGATATTAGTATGGGAGAGGAACCTAGTCCAATGGAGAAGAGGGGTAGACATAATTTCATGACATGGAGGTGACCCTTACTATTACATGAGGTTCTGAATATGATAGGGGTAAACTTTAGGCTAGGTAGGTCCATCTTAGTTAGGCAAATTAGAGGTCATACAGGCCACTATAGACATGATAAAGGGGGATATATCAATCATGATCATAGAGATTTTAGGGCTAAAAGAGGAGGTGTCTAAGTTATAGAGACAGTTAGTAGATGCCAAAGGGGATACCACTAGATTATAGGGTCTTATTATAGAGAGGTACACCGATGGGGAAGGTTGTATAGATGACAAAAATATAAGGCCAACTCATCTTGAGGGATGTAGAGATGGAGATAACCATCATTGAGAAAGATGGGGCCATAGAGGATGTATAGAGGCTATGTAGGGAGTGAAATTCAACTAGACATTATTACACACCAAGGACTAGCAAAGATGATGTGATACGGACTAAGAACAAGGATAGATATTATTAGAGATTATATGAGTAAACAATATCGACAAGGATGAGGGCACTAATTTTCTATGAGCACACTCAGAGCTAATGGTCTCATTGCACTTTTAGATCATGTCATACTATGATACTAGAGAGATCATTGGCCCAACCTCCTCCACATCCAAGAGTGATGGGTCCACCACAACAACCATCGCCTCATGGTAGATGTTAGTGATTCTATAAGGAGAGTTCATAAAGGACCCCTTAAAGGTATCATTAAAGTCAGATCTAATTTTTTTATTTGTAGCTCTATATTTTATATTTTGTGATGTATATATCTTGATGTATAGACATTATTCTGAGATGTACACATATACTCAATTTTGATAATATGATGTATATGGACTTTGGTATTATATATATATATATATATATATATATGATGTTGTTTATAATTTCATGGATGTTGACTCATGTTGTATTATATAGTCGATATGGTTGTGGATGTATACTTATTTTCCATGATTATATTTTTTTAATTTCCATTTTTATGTTGCACTAGATCTAGATAGTAAATGTAATTTATTTTGATTATTGTGTGTGTGTGTGTGTGTGTGTGTGTGTGTGTGTGTGTGTGTGTGTGTGTGTGTGTGTGTGTGTGTGTGTGTGTGTGTGTGTGTATGTATGATGTTGTTTCTAATTTCATGGATGTTGACTCATGTTGTATTATATAGTTGATATGGTTGTGGATGTATACTTATTTTCCATGACTATATTGTTTTAATTTCCATTTTTATGTTGCACTAGATCTAGATAGTAAATGTGATTTATTTTGATGATGTTTTAACATTTTATCATGATGTAAAATGTTTATGACTAGTTTTGATATGCTCATTAGTAGATATGTATCATGATTAACATATATGTATCCATATTATTTAGTTGCTTTGGTTTGATGATGGGGAATGTGATGATGTTCTAATTTTTGCCTAAGAACACATGCATCGATTGTGCATGAGGATGCCTTATTTTAATGTGACATTGTGTGTGTGTGTGTGTGTGTGTGTCTATATATCATGCACTTGATTTTTAATATATCATATGGTAGTATGCATCATAATTATAAAATGAATCATGATAACACTATTTCCACTTACATAGGGACTAGTTCAAATACAAATACTAACAACTCAAGATCAAGATATGAAAATTCAAGATCTAAGTGTAACACATAATATACTAAACATAGACAAAAAAATCAATTCAAATTCAAATGTTAACTTGAGATCAAGATATGAATAATAAAGACCTAAGTGTAAGAACATAATGTACTAAAAAATAAATAATGTGACAAAACAAACATACAAGCAATTAAAAAATCAAATCAAACATAAAATAACACAACTAAAATTTAATAATCAACTAAGGAATCATTTATGTGTGAATGTGATAATAAGACATTACTCTTGTAGTTTTCCCCTAGGTGTAGGGGATGTCAGATATGATGATGTGACAAAATGGACTTGAGGGGAATGAGATAAGAATGAGAAGTGGACAAGGTAACCCTAGATGCCCCATACAAATGGACATTGGCTACATATTCTGTGTGGACCTCAGGTCGATATAGTTCTCCTAGAAATGGGAGTGAATAAAAATGACAACAATGAGTAAAATAAAAAAACTAGAGAAGCAAGATACAAGAATGACTCATAAAATGGTGAGAGTGTGCACAAGAATAACTCACAAAATAATGAGAGCATAGGATGAGTGTATCATAAAATGGTGAGAGTGAAGAATATAATGGAATGGAAAATGAAAATGGTAATGCTAGTGGATGATCTAACTTGAGCCACCTATTGTAGCCAAGCATTGCCGACATAGTCCATATGGACCTCAAGATGATGTAATTCTTCTAAAAATGGGAGCATAATGAATGCAAATGTTGATTAAAAATGAACATGTGGGAATTAAATATACCCACTTGAGGTATATTCAAACACCTAGGGAATGGGATAATCAAAATTTAATTGAATGATCAAATGTGATTGAATGGAAATACAAAAGTGCAGTCATCTAAAATGTCGTTTGAGTGCAATGAGTGTCACTTGAGATCACCTTGTCCTTAGATTATCCATAGAATTATCTTAGGTAATCTATTGATCATTTTCTAACTTTTGTATGAGTCCAACCCATTCCTAATTATACCAAAATTAGCACTAAGCCACCCACTAAGCACCCAGGTCACATTTTTGCCTATTCCTACCACTTGGACACTAGTGTAGTCTTTTGGACTATAACTTACCACACTATTGACTGAAGGGAAACACTAATGTCCCCTTCCTCTTTAATCCCCTAACATATATATTTTAATTCTTTGAAGCACTCCTAGTATCATCCTAGACCTTTCCACATCTTGATAAGCACCAAAATGCTATAGATCACTTTCATTCACTTATCTACTAAATGGAAACTAGATGCAAATAATCATAAACAAACTAAAAAATAATTATGAAAATCAAGGTCATTAATACCTATTCTTCCCTACTTATGAATACACCCATATACAATAATTAGATCTCAAATAATTATATTTTTAATCCAAGTCACACTCAAAGAACTCAAACCATCACTCATACTATATGTAATCACCCAAAAGTGGTATTTGAGTGTTACATGTATTACTTGAGACTACCCATCCTTAGATTAGCCATAGACATATCCTATAGCCTATTACTAAAACTTATCTAGCCTTCACATTGGCCACATTCATCCTTAGTCAGCCCTAAATCAATCCTAGACCCTTATTTCTTGATCCCGGCCCTTCATGCCTAGTGTTCTGCCCATTGGACACTAGCGCCATAATAAGGACACTAGCACCACATGCCATTAGTGTCCCCAAAATGGTGATAATTTCCTTTTTCCTATATTTTACCAAATGGATATATTTTAATTAGCACACAACTCTTATAGTTTTAAATTATAGATTCTAACTTGTCAATAATGATAGTCAATGATGTCATCACAATCTTTAGTTATGAACCAATCATTACCAACTTTTGTAATGGTTAAAATGACACTTCATATTATTTATTTTTGTAATAATTTATAATTCCGTTATTGTAGAGAAGAGACATATAATAATGAAGTTAGGAAGTAATTTTACATAAGACATATATTCTCACAAATATTTTATAGAACTTAACATAATGCAAATTTTCTATCTCATTCTACATTGGTTGTCATCTCTTTCCTATTTTTCTTGTTCTTTGAATGTATTACACTTTCATATTCTATGTCATTCATAATTTCTCTTGCATTCATAACCCTCTTAGATCAATTTAAGTAGGTTGTCTGTCAGTTCTCCTCTAGGCCCTAGATCATTTCATGTGTTAGTTTTGTCATTAGTTTTTTTTAATATGTGTTCTTTATTATGTTTGTTGAATAAATTTATAATTATTTAATAGTTTTTTAAATTTTTATATGGTCTATATAATAATTAGTGTTTTATTTAAGAATATAGTCTAATGGGTATTTTTTACAAATAAGTGATAGAAACCACACTAAAAGTGCCTTCTTCAGTCCAAATAAAGCATATATGTGTCATAATTGTCATAGTAAAAGTAATAAAACATCATCTTATAATGGATGTAATATCGAGAAAACCTAACATCCAAACAAATGTGTCATTATTTTTTTGGGTTCTATTATAAAAAATGGCATGCATTTGAGTTTTAAATTTCATCTTGTTGAATGAGAAACATTCTTCTAGAGGTTGGAGGCATTGAAGGAAGGAGGCATTTCAAAAACCTCAAGTTCACCGCTAACTCAAAGGCTACGTATTGTATTAGTGGCAACACAAATGCACTAAATTGACTAAAACTAAGATTAATTTCCAAGTGGTAGTGGTGATAATATTATGAACAATTCAACACTATGAAATAAATAATTGTAAACAAATGTGTGTTTAATATTATGAACAATTGGATGCATAAATTAGATAGTATAGAAGGTTGAAAATTTCCTTGTAACCTAGATAGTTGATCTATGGAATGCTGATATTTTCCCTCTTCAAACTTTGATGGTGAAATCTTTATGTGTTCCATGTCTATCAACATCTATGGTTGATGAAAGGTTAACATGTACCCTAATCATCCAAAAAAAATTATTGCATCACATGTTCCAAGTCATGTATATTGGTTCATTTAATTATGTCCATACTATGGGAGGAATGCTAGATATTTTATAGTTTAGTAGGTTATATATATATATATATATATATATATATATATATATATATATATATATAAGTTTGATTTTCTAAATTAGTGTGAGTTGTGATAAAAACTCACCCCATTAGAATATGATGTATTAGTTATTTGTAACAACATTCGAATCCTTATTCATATGGTCTATATATATATAGACCATATGAATAAGGATTCAAATGTTGTTACAAATAACTAATACATCATATGATTCAATTTATTGAATAAGATGAACATGTTATTCATGTGTATTATCCAACCATTTATATAATATCAATATCCTCTAAATTATACCACACCTCTTCTGTTATTGAAGCTATTCCCTAGCTGTCCATGTGAGAATATCAGAGAGACTAGAAGAGCTTATAATAAAATCAAATTATGGCTTATAATTGGATATTTATGACATTGTTTATGAAGTGTTTACTCATATTGTAAATCATTTTGGAGTTATCATATTATTTATCTCATATCTTATCATGTTTTTAATATTATAGTACCCTTTTTCTCACTTTTAATTTCATGTTCTTTATATTTATTATTTTATTTATCATTTAATTTACTTTACTTTAATTTTATTGCATAATCCATTTTGGGTTTATCAGTGTAAATACTAAATTTTAATATTAATAGCATCCCAATTTTTTATATTTGACAAATATCAATCAGGACTCTACCCTTCAATTTTAGACCTTCATACTGTCAAAAAGCTCACATTCTCCATCTCATTGTGCCTAAATGTTTATCTTATTTTAATCCATATCATTCTGATGACCTAGGTATCTTATAATTAACTAAAATATTAAAACTAAATAAAATCCTTCACTATCAGTTTCAGATCCATACATATTTTCTAACGTTCTAGACACTACCAATCACAAAGTGATAATACCATCGATGGTAGTGCCCAGATCCTTCTCTAGTGTCTAGTTACCAAAATTCATCCAAATTGAAAATGTTTTGAAACCTATGGGTTGACATGTTTGTCTTGTTGAACCTTACCATGAGATATTTTTAAAAGACATGGTATAAATACAAATATAAGCCTTCTCATTCCTCATCTAGAATATACCAATCCAACACCTATAAAAGCTTAATAAATTAATTATATAAGCATTTTACTATGCCTTATCTATCCCTATTTTCATATTAAGCATAGGATAAATCATATTATATGTATAAAGCATTCAAATATCAACCAATGAGTGATATTTATCAAATTACAAGTTAGATCATTACATGCATCCTCATATAGCATTTTGCACCCTTATGTACATACTTTACCACACATAGGGGATAACTAAATACATATAAGACCATATTTAGAGTATTATCTATGTAGGTCGCATCCATTGATAGAGGGGTCTTTGGAGTAACCCGACACCATGAGCCCACTAACCCATTTTTTATCAAACTCATTCCAAGGGTGAAGAAGGGTGAAAATATAGGGTTTAGTCAATTATCAAATATAAACTTGTATCATAGATCTGAATACATCATCATAGAAGTGAAAAAACTAGAACAATGAATTTGGTCACATCTAAATATAATATTATTATGTACTAGACACCTACATCACAATCAAACACTAGCATTGATGGTAATGTCAAGACCCGATGGTAATGTCCATGACTATATAAGTGAAATTTTTAGTATCTAATGACTGATATAGGATACTAATCTAGCATGTTTTAAACTTATTTCTAGTCTACATCTGCCTGAATATAGTAAACCAAGTACCATTGTTTCAAATTTATTATAATATATTTCAATAGTTGTACTTTACTACTTTTAGAAATCTTAGTTATATAAATTCATAATATTATTTATATGTTTTTTATATTAATTGACATGTTATGGATAAGTTCATCACCCTTATGCTTGAAATATATATATATTCTTAATATTATTCTCCTTATTTCAAATTTAGGATTAAACATTTGGTGAATCTGACATCTATGTCTCTTTATGCAAACCCTAGCTTGCCCTAGGATATTCAACCTCTTGATGTTTTTACATGATATTTTTTTTAGATATTTTCTATTATTTATATGCAAGTTAGGTATAGCAATAGATTAGTTGATGTTTCTATTGAACAATTAGAGATTCCTATTTTGCCACCTAAGATGGCTCAAATAAATGAAGTATCAAATCCTATACTTAATGAAAGTGCCAATACTAAAACTAAACATAATATTGAAGAGGTTATCATATAAGATGATTATGATCAATAAAATAATGAATTTAATGTAAATAATGAACATGAACATATATATAAAGAGCACGTATAAGTTATTTCTATGTTTTGAGAGTGTATTCATAAAAATCATGAAGATATTGATGAGATCCTCAAGACCATATTGGAAACTAAAACAACCAAAAACTTAGATGAACAACTAGGTACATCTATTGATCATGTTGTTAAAGTTATGATACATCCTTATATTTTTATTTCTCTCCCCTTGAGCACATCATTGCTTCATACATCTAGGAAGGGCATAAGTTATGTGTTTACACCATTTTTTCTCAAAACAAATCCAAATATTGCTACATCCTCCATGGGAATCATTGTCAATTCAACCCAATTACTGATTTGAATGCTTATATCAACTCAAACCATGGGTACATCCCCTTTGGTGACTTTTCAAACTTAAAACCTTAGGGATCAAAATGTGCAAGATCTTGTATAAAATATAAAAAATCTATGAAATAACCTTATGCTATTGATTCACAAGATGTGTTACATAATCCTCTTGCACTTATATCTTTTTACCCTTTTCCAATTGGTTTTTTTGCACCCAAGTTCATAATTTATGATACCAAGGGTGATCTTAAATAGAATCTACAACATTTCTATGTAACATGCCTTGATTATACCTCCAATGATAAAATTTTGACCAAATTATTTCCAAGGAGCCTCAAGGACTATGATTTATAATGGTTCTATGATTTACCATTATAATTAGTAAAAAAATTTGAACCTATAGCTGATTAGTACCTAGTAAATTTATCTATCAACATCACTAAAAAAATGTCATGTGCTCAAATCGTAAAGATTAAATAAGGAGCCAATGAACCTATTAATTAAATGTGTTGAGAAATAAAATAATGTTGGTGTTTAACCGTAAAATGGAATTTATATTGGTGTTATCTAGATTTATATTAAATGGTTATATAGAAATGAAATAAGACAAGGGTGATAATCATATCTATATCAGGCCAATTATATACTAAACTCAAATATAAGCATACATCAAATTTATTATGTTGAGATAGTCTAAATATGGAACATATAATTATGCTAGAAATAGAAATGATAAATAAGTGAAGTAATTAGCTTGTTCTAATACTAATGAAGTTATATATCTAGAACAAGATGAAGGTAGGAGGGATAGAGATTCTATAATAGTTATCAGATTATGGATCTGACCCTTTTGGCTCTCTGGATAGTAATGTCATCCTATGATGGTTGTATCAACACTACTATCTAGGTTCAATGCTCATGTCCTATATAGAATATATTATAAAATAGGATGTGCCCACATATATGCATTTGGGTTCTACTTCACATATAATCTGATGCATTTTGATCTGGGTCATGGATAATCATTGTTGGTGAAATATGATAACCCTATATTTCCATATTTAATGTAACCTTGGGTAAAAATGGATTAGTGGGAACATGGTGTCAATCTAACCCTAATGACCCCACTATCAAAGGATGTTGCCTACATGTTTAATACTATGAAGAAGGCCTCATAATAATGTAGCTCTCCCCTACAGGTTAGCTTGTGTGTGAATCATATAATGTGTGTAAAGTAAGTACAATAGTGACCTTGATTGTAACTTGATGAATCAGGCTCTTGGGTTGCTCCTTTAGTACATTAGACCTATAGATGTGCAATCCCTATAACTAATATTGAAATATGAATAAGTAGGTTAGCTTTTAATCAATTGAATGTTATTTTTCTAGATTGTTAGGTATTCATACATGGTGAATGAATGAGGGTTGATCTTATATTTATATGTATCCATTTGGAGTAATAACTCACACTAAATCACTTAGGATGACCATTAGGATACCTTCTATTCATAAATTAGATGACTTTAGGGCACTAGACACTTGCATCAGGACAAGACAATAGCATCGATGTTATTATCTACCCCACACATTAGTGTCCATGGAACATGAGAGTAGGTACAAGTTTTAAACTTATAGATATGGAAGATAAGTATGCTTTAAGAATTTTTGGCAAGATAGAACACCTGGGTCATCAATATAACACTAGTTAGACTAAGATATATAGGCAAAGAGGCACAAAGATAGAGTAGATGTGAGACATTTAGAAGTGAGAAAGGTAAATAAATGAGATGAATAGAAAAAGTCTAAGTTTTCCAAGAGTATAAGACTGAGGTTTTATATAATCACAAACTATCATCTACATTTTCCCCCTTTAATCTAGTAATGAAATTACTAGTTTAAAGGAAAAGAATGTGTACATGGGTGTATATGCACACCTTGTCTTTGCATGTGACCAAATTTATTGATTTTCTAATGAATGACCTAAAACTAAGATCATGTCATAGTATAAAATGAATTCATATAATCTAGGTGGAGACTACTTGAAATTGAAAGAACAAGGTTTAGGAGTACACATGTTTGTCAATGTAACTGCCTTGCTTATTGAAAAGTTATTTTTTAAAAGAGGTATCATTGTAAGGATCTAAAATCTGAGATTAGAATAAATATATATAAATATTTAAAGTGAATATATCTAAGGAGATAGAGAGAGATGGATTGGAAGACACATGCCCCTCACTTTGTATCAAAAGTTACCACTTGGTAGTTAAGATTAACTCGACCGTGTAACCCAATGATACTTATAACCTAGTGAGGCTAGAAAATCAAATATAACCTAAAACTTTGGCAAGATTGAGTGATTTGATCACCTCAATCATACTAAAAGGTGAACCAATTACAGTAGTATATTGGCTCAATAAAAGTTCATAAAATTCCATGAGATATCAGTATGAAAAAAGTCCATGATATGGTAACTATCCAAAAATAGTTTTGGAAATCTAAAACTGATTTAGATTTTGAAATATTAGACACATGTTGCATAAAATATGCAACCTATATATGTTTCATGCTAAAATTATGTATAACAATAGTTCCAATGTATATAATTCTACCACAACTATGAATCTGAATCATATAACTATGTGCTTCAACCAATTTAGATAAGTGTGTAAGTGTGGAGGACATGATTCCAAAACATGCCCCTACTATAAATGGAGAGGTATAAAAATTGATATAAGTACCAATGTGAAAGACGTGTTTTAAAAACATGCCCCCACTTAAATTGGAGATGTTAAATGCTAAATAGGTATGGGGAACATGTTTCCAAAGCATACCCCCACTAAATATGAGATTTGACATAAGTACCATATATTGAATGAGTGTGGAGAACATGCTTCCAAATCATTCCCCCGCAATAATTTGGAAATTATGAATGTGTGAAATCTATTTCTATATGACATTCTCCCACTAAATTTAAAAATTGAAATAAGTATTATATACTAAATGAGTGTGAAGAACATGCTTCCTAACCATGTCCCCATTGTAATTTGGAAACTGATATAAGTACCATGTTATAATGTCACATTTCTAATAAAATTTTAATGGTGTCCAATTAGCTCATTTCCTATATTTTTGGTGAGCTAATATTGATAGTTAGGAAATATTTATTTAATATTTTATGATCCACCATAATTCATGTTTTTGAAAAATGGGCTATTAAATATTATTATTTTATTGCTCAAGTGGGGCATGGTTTTCTAGATGGATTTAATGTTGAGTTTATAAGGAAATTTGAAATATGGAGAATTGCTTTCTAGGAGAGGATATTGATGGGGGTTCCAGGGAATCTTGTTATTTTATAAGGGGATCAAATTTGGTAAAGTCGGGAGTGGAAAAAAAGAAGGAAAAGTAGGATCTAAATGAATTTTGGAAAGTGGATTAAATATGGAAATAGGTTGCTTTTTGATCCAGGCAACACTTTGGGTGACAGAAATGATCTGGGCAACCATTTGGGTGACCATTCGGGTGATAGTTAATTCCTCAAATCTTGTATTGTTTTCATTCTTGGAAGTCACATTGTCAGTGACAGTTATTTCCTCGAGCCATTATGTCCTCAAGTATTTCTTGGAGCCATTATGTCCTTGAGTGTTGTACTATTTTAATTATGTTATTTCTCTCAAGCCACTCATTCTTAAAAGGTCACCATTAATTCCTCGAGCCACTCAATATCTTGATGTTTTCAAAATATTTATAAATGCATTGTAACCTGAAAAGGGAAGGCAGACATCTCTTCCCAAAGATAAGCCTATATTTGTATTGCGATCTTTAAGCAATATGACATCTCTTCTCAAATAATTCATTGTTATTGTGTTATTTCTATGCTATTGCAATATTCGTCAACTAGAACTTCTGAGTTTTGGATCACTTTTATAATTGATGTCATATTCCCCAAAGCAAGAATTTCAGCACCCATCTTTGGACCTCTTGAGTATTAATATGTTATGATTTCATTTTGGAAGGATTATTTGCTAATACAACTTTTTTCTACAGTTTTGATGCACTTTCCCTTCAACTATGGGATTTAAGGATGAAACCCCTTGGGTTATTGGAGATCAGAGGATGAAACCCATTTAGTTTATTGAGGTAAATATCACTCAAGAATTGTATATGCATGTCAAATCTTCATTTAGATATAAAATTTTATGTGGTTTATGGAAATTCATAGTAGATTTCCAAGTATATGTTTTCGATTTCATAGTTATATATTTTATGAGTTTTTAGATCTAGTTTTCAGAGTGTGGCACCATATGTTCCAAGGGGTAAGTTTGAATTAGTAGTTTCATGTGTAGATATTCGATAACATGTCTATGTAATTTTCATAAAAACCATACCAAGTATTATATTTTTCTATGCATGTTTAGTTTGAGAGGGTTTTAGATATAATAGTGAAGATACATTATTTACTTTGCTAGTTTATTATAAAAGGGTGTGCATGTGCCATGAATTTATATTTTTTTGGAAAAAATTATTTATATTTCTTGTATTTGCAAAAAAATTTAATTGGGGTTACTAAAATGGTTCAAATTTATGATCTTTCTAGACTGTAGGTCATTTTGTGGTTTGATGCTTCCAAGTGACAAGGAAATCAGGTATTGGAGAAGAGAGCAAAATAAATTACAACTAGAATAAATAATAGAAGATAGAGAAGATCCTAGAAAAGGTGATGATGCAATAAAATTTGATGAGATGATCAAGGGAAAAACTACCTTTCCAACATGCTTATCTAGATGTTGTAATTGATACAGAATAAGCCTACCAATAACTACAACAGTGGAAAATATAGAAACTATAGGGATAATAACAAGGATAAAATCCAAGAGATGAAATATTAGAGTTCAATAGTTGGAATCATCAGTAAACCCCTAAATCCAAAATTCATTTAGAGAGAAGTGATTCCAAAAGAAGAAACCACATTTTAGGAATAATTCTCTTAGCGTTATAAAGAGTATAGAGACCTTCCATTTGAGATTCATGAGGCCATGACACTAATAAATTACATTACCATGAGGAAGACCAAAGGAGAAACAAGGCAAGAGCCTAGATTCAAATTAAATCTAAGGTATTTAGAGCATAAGTTTTGAAATATAACTCTCTCTACCTTCAATAGACCTAATAAATGCATTGTTAGAGTATGGTTACATAAAATAGGCACGTACTTGTCTCTCAAGATAATGGTAAAAGAGGAAGCTATTAAGTTTTCCACCCTTCACCTTGAAGGTGTTGCACATGATTAGTGGTACCATGGATTAATTACTTAGAATCATGATTGAATCAAATCATATGATGAATTCTATAAAAGGTTGATTGAAATATTTCATAGAAAGGATCTTGAAGGACAATTCAGAGCGTTGGATCACCTCAATCAAAGGGGTAATGTGTATGAATATGTTGATGACTTTCAAAATTTATTTATCATCTTAACTGACATATCATAGAGGAGGATCATTTTTTTTTCATATAAGGATTATCTGAGCATCTCAAGGGTCTTTTGAAGGCATTCAACCCTTCCACTTTACAAGAATCTATCAAGAAGACTTTTGATCTAGAGACTACTATACCTAAAAAAAAGTCTTGTTCAAATCCCTTGCCTTGGAAAGGCTTAACTTAATTTTTATAAGAAGTTTATGGCTACCCTAACATAAAAAGATGCACCTCCAAACATGCATAAAAAGATGGATGATGAAACTAGGAATGAACTTAGGAGGAATATACTTTATTTCTATTGCAAAGATCCATGAACTCTAGAACATAAATGCCTTGGGAAGGGGTAAGTGCATTATATTGAAGTTGTTTCAGATGCAGACTCAGATTTAGATGTATTCAAAGAGTTTCATGATCTATAGTATCCTCACCATGAAGAGAAGGAGAAAGAGAAAAATCATGTGGTCACTCTTACATCCCTCTCAAAAGCACATAGATATCATCATTTTAAAGTTCAAGGATAGCTTGCTAGAAAAAGAGTGACCATGTTGATTGATATCAGGGCTACCCAAAATTTCATTCATGAAGGATTGGTAAAGTGAAGGAGACTTAAATTCAAAGATTTTTAAGGCTTTAATTTCATTATGGCTGATGGGCACGATATACCATGCAAAAATAAGATTCATAATCTTGACCTAGCCTTTAGATATGATAAGGTTTGTGGTGATTTTTATGTTGTTGGATTAGGATATATTGACATGGTTTTGGGTGTGCAGGAGCTCCACTCTTTGAGAGAGTAATCAAAAAGTCAACAAACTCTAGAAATCAAATTTAGATCTAAATTGAAAGAGGAGGTTTTGAAAGGAATCAAAAATAGAGATCCATAAGTGGTTACAACCATAATGATGGAAAGGTTTTTTTAGAAGAGCCAAGTTTCATGGGTTGTAAGTTATTTGGTGACTACATAGTATCCCTCAAGGGTTAAGAATTATTTAATGTATATTGATATACAAAATATTTTGGATAAATATATTATGGTTTTTAATGATAAGCCTCTAGGATTACCTCGAGAGAGAGGATTTCAGCATATCATAGAACTAGAACCAAGGTCAAGGCCTATCATGACTACTCCATACCACCATCCTAGAATGTCCAAAGAGGATATTGAAAGTTTAATTAAATAAATTTTAGATATGGGGTAAATTAGACCAAGTTTTATTCCCTTTGCATCTTTTATGGTGCTAGTGAATAAGAAATATGGTACTATGTGGATGTGCATAGATTATAGAGCCTTCAATAAGAAGACTATCAAGAATAAATACCCAAATCCTAGGATAGATGAGTTAATTGATGAGCTACATGGTGTTTTATATTTCTCAAAGATTGATATGAGATCTGGGTATCATTTGATATGTATGATAGAATAAGACATTTAAAATACTTCCTTACAATGTTACTATGGAAATTTTGAGTTCTTAGTTATGCCATTCAAACTTAGCAATGCACTAGCCACATTCTAATGTTGCATGAACAAGGCGTTTGGTAAGCATTTTAGGAAAAAATTTATAGTCTTCTTTGATGATATTTTAATTTATATCAAAGGTTGGGATGAGCATCTTAAGTATTTGGATATAGTTTTAGGTTTTCTTAAAGAGAAGTCTTTCTTTGATAAGTTATCCAAATGTAACTTTACATTGACTAAGATCCTATACTTGGGTCATGTGATTAGTACAAAATGGGTTCATGTGGATTGGTAGAAGATCTAAGACATTTTAGATTGGCCTTCTCTAACAAATCTAACACAACTTAGAGGCTTATTTGGATTATGTAGTTATTATAGGAGGTTTGATAGGGGGTTTTCTCAGCTTATAGCTCCTCTTACCAATTTTAAAAATAACAGAGCCTTTGAATGGATGGAAAAAACACAAATCTCTTTTGATAAGCTCAAAAAGGTAATAAGTTCATGTCCAATTCTAGCTATTCCATATTTCTCACTCCCTTTTGTAGTAGAGTGTGATGCTTCAAGTGTTAGAATTGAAATTATCCTATCCCAGAGATGACATCTCATAGTGTTTAAAAGTATAAAGCTAAAAGGTTATGAGAGAGGGTTGCCTATCTATGGCAAAGAAATGTTAGCCATAATGCATGCTATGAAAAAATTTAGGCAATATCTAGTATGTGGAAAGTTTGTTGTCAAAATGGATCATAACAGTTTGAAATTGTTCCTAAATAAAAAAGATTTTAATGATCCACATTAGAAGTGGGTAAGTAATATGCAAGCATATAACTTTGAAATTGAATATTTTAAGAGTAATAAGAATGTAGTAGTTGATGCCATCTCTAGAATGCATACTATTTTCAACATTTCCATTAATTTTATAGATTGGAAAGCTTCTATTTAGGTTGAGTATGCTAAGAATACATTTTTTGATAACATTCTAGATGGATTGGATAAATATGATAGGTACACAGTGGTAGACGGGTTGATTTTGTTCAAAAATAAAGTGTTTATTATTCTAGAATTAAAGATGAAGAAGATACTAAAATCATTTTATGATGCACCATTAGTAAGACATCCAAGCTTCTTAAAAATATACAGATAGATTAGAGAGATATTCTCTTGGAAGGGTCTCAAAAGGGATGTTCTTCTACATACGAGAGATAGTATCACCTTGTAGTAGAATAAAGGGGAGCAAGAGTTTCCTACGGGGTTGTTGCAACCACTTCCCATTCCTGAGAAAAAATGTGAGAGTATTTCCATGGAATTCATCTTGGGGCTGTCCAAGCTACAAGTAAAAGATTTCATTTACATCATAGTAGATAAATTGACTACATATGCACATTTATTTACTATTTCTACTAATTTAAAAGCACCTCAAGTTGTTGATTTCTTTTTCAAAGAATTATTTAGATTACATGGGTTACCTAAGAAAATTATCAATGATAGAGATAGTACATTTATTAGTGCATTTGGTAGGAGTTATTTCATCTAATAAGTACCAAGCTTACTCCAAGCACTACTTACCATCCAAAAATAAATGGACAAATAGAAATTATGAATAAGTGAGTGGAAATATACTTGAATAATTATGTCTCAAGTCAAAAAAAAACTTGGCTCAAGTGGCTTCACCCAAGAGAATATTGTTACAACATAACTTATCACATGCCTATTGATATGTCTTCATTTAAAGCATTGTATGGTTATGATGCATTAAACTTTATTGATCTAATACTTTTATATAGTAGAGTGCCTACAACCAATGAATTGGTCAATCAAAGTCAAGATATTTTGATATCTCTAAGGCAAAAATTATAGCAAGCACAAAACCAATAGAAGATATATGTAGTCAAAACAAGAACATAAAGGATATTTGAAGTGGGTGACTTCATGTACTTAATATTGTATCCATATACACAATCTTTTATCAAAATCAGTGGGAACAAAAAACTAAAGCTCAAATTCTATGGGCCATAACAAATCATCAAGAAAATATATGAAGTATCTTATGAATTAAAACTCCTTAAAAATTATAGAATTCATAATGTATTCCTTGTTTCTTGTTTGAAAAAAGTAGTGGGTATGCATATAGTTCCTTCCATTGATTTACTTGCTCTAGATGATGAAGGGAAATTGATTTTAGTTCCAAATGTTGTGTTTGATAATAGGGGGAGGAAGATGAGAAACATGAGCCTAACAGAATACCTCATCCAGTGGAAGAACCTTTTAGTTGAAGATGCCACTTAAGTAGGTCCAAAAAATTTGTAACATCTAGATTTGAATTGCTTGGGAATAATAAATTTTAGGACTGTGGGACTTGTAATGTCCCTTTTATGATAAAATCTTAAGGGTGGTAAATTAGCTCATTTCCTATATTTCAGTGAGCTAATGTGGATAGTTAGGAAATATTTATCTAATATTTTATGGTCCATCATAATTCATGTTTTTGAAAAATGGGCTATTAAATATTATTTTTTTTATTGCACAAGTGGGGCATGATTTCTAGGTGGAGTTACTGTTGAGTTTATAAATAAACTTGCAAATGGAACATTACTTTCTAGGAGAGGATATTGATAGGGGTTCTATGGAATCTTGTGGTTTTATAAGGGGGTCAAATTTGGGAAAGTTGGGAGAAGAAATAAAGAAGGAAAAAGTAGGATCTAAATGATTTTTTGAAAGTGGATAAATTATGGAAATGGGTTGCTTTTATAAGTGATATCATCTTCCCCATATCAAGGATTTTGGTGCCCATATTGGGCCCTCTTATGTATTAATATGCTATGCTTTCATTTTGGAAGGATATTTTTCCAATAAAACTATTTTCTATAGGTTTGATGCACTTGTGCTTCAAATAAAGGATTCAAGGATGAAACTAATCCGAGCAACACTTTGGGCAACCACTCAGGTGACAGAAATGATCTGGGCAACCATTTGGGTGACCATTCAGGTGATAGTTATTCCTCAAATCTTGTATTGTTTTCATTCTTGGAAGTCACATTGTCATTAACAGTTATTTCCTCGAGCCATTATGTCCTCAAGTATTCTTAGAGCCATTATGTCCTCGAGCACTGTACTATTTTAATTCTATTATTTCTCTCGAGCCACTCATTCTTAAAAGGTCACCATTAATTCCTCGAGCCACTCAATCTCTCGATGTTTTCAAAATATGTAGAAATGCATTGTAACCCGAAAAGGGAAGGCAAACATCTCTTCCCAGAGATAAGCCTATATTTGTGTTATGATCTTTAAGTAATATGATCTCTCTTGTCAGGGAATTCATTGTTATTGTGTTATTTCTATGCTATTGCAATATTTGTCAACTAGAACTTCTAAGTTTTGGATCAGTGGTATCAGAGCAGTTTGTCTTGAGAGTGTATGTTCCAGAGGATGAGGTCAGGATACAAGAAACATGGGTGGGAAGCGATAGAGCTTCCAAACACTCCACCTGTGTGCCCCAAATGACCTCAAATGGTAGATAACACTGAGACATCTGATCCTTTCAAGGAAATGGTGAATGAATCCCTCTAGCAGCAAAAAACACAAATGCTCCAACAATTTGCTCAAATTCTTCAAACACTTTTGATGGGAAATTCTAGATCTGTGGCTACACATCCTGGCTCCTCATTGAGGGAGCTTCCTTTCAGTACCCCAACACCCTTCAAGGTTTAGGTAAATTTTGATATTCCCACATTTGACGGCAAAATCAATGCTTATGCAGTGGAAAATTGGTTAGATCAACTATCCTCCTACTTCTCTGTAAATAAGTTCACTGATGGAGAAAATATCACTTTTGCTATTTTGCAATCATCATTGCCTGTGAAAAACTGGTGGGAAGTGTACAAAAAGAGGTTCAATATAGATATCATTAGCCTTGGGGTGGAACCCACCTGGGATGATTTTACAAAAGTAGTAAAAGAAGAATACTATCCCATCAGTGCGTATGATGATTTGTACATATAGTGGCAACAACTTCACCAAGGCAAGGACCAATTTGTGCAAGTTTACATAGACACTTTTCATTCTTTGTCTGCAAGACTAGACATTCAAGAAAGTGAGAAACATAAAACTCTCAAATATCATGGTGGACTACAATGGTACATCTAGGGGGAAATGGAACTCTTCAATTTGGAAACCCTCGATGAGGCATATAAATTTGCAGTGAAGATTGAACAGAAGCATGGCAAGAAAAATACGAAGAGTCAACCTTCAAAATGGAAAAGTGACAAGGAAGGTCAAACACAAGGCCAAAATTGGAAGCAGAAGGCATTTTAAGATAAGAAATCCTAGAAGGGGAAGGCTAAAAAATGGTGTGATTACCACAAAATTGGAACTCACTCCAAAGAAGAATGTCGAGCCATCAAGTCACTGATCTCTGAGTCACAATACTCGACGTCTACTACTTTGCCTCATACATAACCTACAGTCGAAGAGGATGAAGAAGAAATTGTAGATGTTGAGCCTGACACCATCATCACTTCATCACAGACCCATGAGGAAAGACCAAATGACAAAAAAAGATTGTTTCACTCCAAATTATGGGTAAAAGGTAGGCCTTTACATTTCATTCTTAATAGTGGGAGTCAAAAGAATTTAATCTCGACTAAAGTTTTGAAAAGTCTAGGTTTATCCATGAAGCCTCATCCAAAGCCATATAGTATTGGGTGGTTGAGCCCAGGGAGAGACCTTCATGTCACCCATCAATTTCTTCTTTCATATGCTATAAAACAATTCCAAGATGAAGTCTTGTGTGATGTGGTCAATCTAGACGTTTGTGATGTCCTCCTTGGTCAACCGTTCATGTATGAGTGACATGGCATCTATGAATCGCAAACTCGAAGGATCACCCTCACTCTTGGAACATGACACTATAGGGTACCAAAGGTACCACCTCCCACATCTATTTCCCTTATCAGTGCTAAGCAATGCAAGAGATTGGTGGAGAAGACAAAGCAATTTTTTCTCATGATGGTCGAACCATAGAGATCCAAGGAGGCTGATGTTGCGGTCCTAACTACACAATCAACACAACAACAAAATCAGATAGGATGAATCATAGGTGAATATGATGACTTATTCAAGTCACCCACAGGAGTTCCACTACATTAATAGGTAAAACATTCTATCGATTTAATCCTAGGATCACCTTTGCCTAACGGTCTTGTGTATCATAGATCAGTTTTAGATAATGATGAGATAAAAAGATAGATTCAAGAATTGATCTAAAGGGGTCACATCAAGCCAATCTCTTCACCTTGTGGTAGCCCAATCACCTTGGCACCGAAGAAAGATGGAACATGGAGGCTTTGTATTGACTACCGAACCCTGAATAAAATCTTCGTGAGGAATCGCTACCCTCTCCCCATAATCGATGACCTACTAGACCAACTCTGTGGTGCAAAGTTCTTCACCAAAATTGATCTCAAATTTGGTTATCACCAAATTCCCATCGATCCCAATGATGTTTAGAAAATTGCATTCAAATCTAAGGAGGGGCTCTTTGAATGGTTGGTTATGACTTTTGGCCTAACTAACTCACTTGTAACCTTCATGAGGATGATAGATGACATCCTACGACCCTTCACCAACTCATTCATGGTTATCTACTTAGATGACATTCTCATCTATAGCAAAACATGGGAAGAACATTTGCAACATGTCTGTAAAGTGCTTCAAACTCTTTGGGAGCATAAGTTGTACGCAAATCTTGACAAATGCACATTTGTAATGACAATAATTCAGTACCTTAGGTATGTTGTGAATGAGGAAGGGGTCCACATGGATCCAAAAAAGATTTAGGTTATTCGAGAATGGCCCACACCAAGGACCCTCATAGAGCTTTGCAACTTTTTGGGCCTTGAAAATTTCTACCACAAGTTTGTTCTTGGATTTTCACATGTTGCTTGGTCACTAGCCCAAGTTACTAAAGGAGGAGCTAAAGCTACATTTTAGTGGGGTGAAATACAACAAAGGGCATTTGATAATTTGAAGAATAGACTCTGCTCAGCCCCTATTCTTGCCTTGCCAAATTTGCATCAACTATTTGAGTTGATGACAAATGTATCTGAATATGCCATGGGAGCTATCATAATGTAACATGGCCATATTATTGCATACCATAGTGAAACTTTCACTGATATCGTTAGGAAATATCCAACATATGATAAGGAGCTCTATGCCATTGTATAATCCTATAAACACTAAAAACACTACATCCTGGGGAAAGAGATGGTCATCCACACTAACCACAAGCCATTAGAATTCATCTAGATGCAAAGCAAAATACAAAATGAGAGGCACCAAAAGTGGGCCACGTATCTTTAGCAATTACACCTAATAATCAAACACATAAAGGGGAGCTCAAATACAGCTATAGATTGCCTGAGCTGCCCACCAATTATTGCACTCACAATAGTGCTTGACTTGTGTGGACATGAGATTGCCACTTGGGGTGCTCTATATGAAGCAGATCCTACCTTTGCTGACACATATCAAGTGCTCCAAAAAGGTGAACATGTTTCTAACTTCTATTTGCACGATAATGTCCTCTACCATATGGGGCACATCTATGTTCCTATTACAGAGCAACAAAAGATGATATGGGAAGCACACTTTAGTAGGATAGCTGGCCACTTTGGTATCAAAAAACATTGGCAGTTCTTTAAAAACACTTCTACTAGACCCATATACAAAAAGATGTGGAAATATATCTCAAATCTTACACCTCATGTGTAATAGCCAAGCCAAAAAATAAGAAGCAAGGATTGTACATGCCATTGCCAGAACCAACCAGGCCTTGGGAATCCATCTCAATGGATTTTCTCTTAGGTTTGCCCACTTATAAACATGGCAAGGACTGTATTTTTGTGGTAGTTGATCATTTTTCAAAAATGGCTATCATGCTTGCTTGTAAGAAAAATATGTCTACTGAGGAAACTGCTCAACTATATTTTCATCATGTATGGCTCCATTTTGGTCTCCTCAAGTCCATTATCTCAGATCAAGATAGAAAGTTCCTGAGCATCTTCTGGTCCACTCTATGGAAGATGATGGATACTAAGCTGATGAAGTCCACAACCTTCCATCCATAGATTGATGGTCAGATCGAGGTGGTAAACTGCTTGATTGTTCACATGATTCGAATGTATCACTCCAAACATCCACACACATGGGATGAGGGACTTCCATTCATACAACATGAATACAATCAGGTGCTACATGGCTAAACCAAGCATATTCCATTCCAAGTATGTTTTGGGTTCCAACCCATGGCACCAATTGATATAGTTGTTCCATTCTCCACTATGGAATACACACCTCATGGAAGATCTGAGGCAGCAAAAGCGACCAAGTTTATTAAATAAATGCAAGATATCTAGCAATAAGTTCATGCCATCTTGGAGAAGATGAATCAAAAGTATAAGCTATGCCATGATAAACATAGGATTGCACACCATTTTGCTGTGGGTGACAAGGTTTGGTTATGGCTTCAGAAGGAATGGCTTACAAGCCCACATAGAAAGATTTAGCCTCTGTGATATGGTCCATACACCATCACCAAAAAAGTTTTAGAAAATGTTTTTGAGTTGAACCTACCAGCCTACCTTGGCCTACATCCAATATTCAATGTGGAGTTCCTCAAACCATATCACCCACCTCTATTAGACACTTCAGTTGTGGCAGAACAACTAGACATTGATGAGCTTGACCCACAGATTTTTGCTCCAATAGAAGAGGATCAGATTGTGGATACTTGGATGAAGACAAATATTGCAATAGCATAGAAAGAGACAAAGAAGAAATTGTAGATGCTGAGCCCAACACCATCATCACTTCATCACAGACCCATGAGGAAAGACAAGATGACAAAGAAAGATTGTTTCACTCCAAATTATGGGTAAAAGGTAAGCCTTTGCATTTCATTCTTGATAGTGGGAGTCAAAAGAATTTAATCTCGGCTAAAGTTGTGAAAAGTCTAGGTCTATCCATGAAGCCTCATCCAAAGCCATATAGTATTGGGTGGTTGAGCCCAGGGAGAGACCTTTTTGTCACCCATCAGTGTCTTCTTTCATATGCTATAAAACCATTCCAAGATGAAGTCTTGTGTGATGTGGTCAATCTAGATGTTTGTGATGTCTTCCTTGGTCAACCGTTCATGTATGAGCGACATGGCATCTATGAATCCTGAACCTGAAGGATCACCCTCACTCTTAGAACATGGTGCTATAGGGTACTAGAGGTACCACCTCCCACATCTATTTCCCTAATTAGTGTTAAGAAATGCAAGAGATTGGTGAAGAAGACAAAGCAATTTGTTCTCATGATGGTCAAACCATAGAGATCTAAAGAGGCTGATGTTGTAGTCCTAACTACACAATCAATACAACAACAAAAGCAAATAGGATGAATCATAGGTGAATATGATGACTTAATCAAGTCACCCATAGGAGTTCCACTACATTGCCAAGTAAAACATTCTATCGATTTAATCCTAGGATCACCTTTGCCTAATAGTCCTGTGTATTATAGATCAGTTTTGGATAATGATGAGATAAAAAGATAGATTCAAGAATTGATCCAAAGGGGTCACATCAAGCCAAGCTCTTCACCTTGTGGTAGCCCAATCATTTTAGCACCAAAGAAAGATGGAACATAGAGGCTTTGCATTGACTATCGAGCCCTGAATAAAATCTCTATGAGGAATCACTACCCTCTCCCCATAATCGATGACCTACTGGACCAGCTCTGTGGTGCAAAGTTCACCAAAATCGATCTCAAATTTGGTTATCACCAAATTCCCATTGATCCCATTGATGTCTAGAAAACTACATTCAAATCTAAGGAGGGGCTCTTTGAATGGTTGGTTATGCCTTTTGGCCTAACTAACGCACCTGCAACCTTCATGAGGATGATGGATGACATCTTATGACCCTTCACCAACTCATTCATGGTTGTCTACTTAGATGACATTCTCATCTATAGAAAAACATGGGAAGAACATTTGCAACATGTCTATAAGGTGCTTCAAACTGTTTGGGAGCACAGGTTGTATGCAAATCTTGACAATTGCACATTTGAAATGACAACAATTCAGTACCTTGAGTACATTATGAATGAGGAAAGGGTACACATTGATCTAGAAAAGATTTGAGTTATTTGAGAATGGCCCACACCAAGGACCCTCACAGAGCTTCACAACTTTTTGGGCCTTGCAAATTTCTACCGTAGGTTTGTTCTTGGATTTTCACATGTTTGGTCACTAGCCCAAGTGACTAAAGGAGGAGCTAAAGCTACATTTCAGTGGGGTGAAATACAATAAATGGCATTTGAGAATTTGAAGAATAGACTCTGCTCAACCCCTATTCTTGCCTCGCTAGATTTACATCAACCATTTGAGTTGATGACAGATGCATCTGAATATGCCATGGAAGTTGTCATCATGCAACATGGCCATCTTATTGCATACCACAGTGAAACTTTCACTGATATAGTTAGGAGCTCTATGCCATTATACAATCCTACAAACACTAGAAACACTACATCTTGGGGAAAGAGATGGTCATCCACACTGACCATAGACCATTATAATTCATCCAGACACAAAGCAAACTACAAAATGAGAGGCACCAAAAGTGGGTTACGTATCTTTACCAATTCCACCTAATAATCAAACACAAAAAGTGGAGCTCAAATATAGTTTTAGATTGCCTAAGTTGCCCACCAATTACTACACTCACAACATTGCTTGACCTGTGCGGACATGAGACTGCCACTTGGGGTGCTTTGTATGAAGTAGATCCTACCTTTGCTGACACATATCAAATGCTCCAAAAAGGTTAACATGTTTTTTATTTTTATTTGCATGATAATGTCCTCTGCAATATGGGGCACATCTATGTTCTTGTTGTAGAGCAACAAAAGATGATATGGGAAGCACACTTCAGAAGGATAGCTGGCCACTTTGGTATCAAAAAAACATTGGCAGTTCTTCAAAAACACTTCTACTAGCCCCATATGTAGAAAAATGTGGAAAGATATCTCAAATATTGCACCCCATGTGTAATAGCCAAGCCAAAATATAAGAAGAAAGGATTGTACATGCCATTGCCGGAACCAACCAGGCCTTGGTAATCTATCTCAATGAATTTTCTCTCAGGTTTGCCCACTTCCAAACATGGCAAGGACTGTATTTTTGTGGTAGTTGATCATTTTTCAAAAATGGCTATCGTGCTTGCTTGTAATAAAAATATGTCTACTAAGGAAACTTCTCAACTATATTTTAGTCATGTATGGATCCATTTTGGTCTCCCCAAGTCCATTGTCTCATATCGAGATAGTAGGTTCCTAGGCATCTTCTGGTCTACTCTATGGAAGATGATGGATACTAAGTTGATGAAGTCCATAGCCTTCCATCCACAGACTGATGGTCAGACCAAGGTGGTAAACCACTTGATTGTTCACATGATTTAGATGTATCACTCCAAACATCCATGCACATGGGATGAGGGACTTCTGTTCATACAACACAGTTACAATCAAGCACTACATAGCTCGACCAAGCATAGTCCATTCCAATTATGTTTTGGATTCCAACCCATGGCACCAATTGATATAGCTATTCCATTCTCCACCATAGAATATACACCTCATGGAAGATCTAAGGTAGCAAAAGAGACCAAGTTTATTAAACAAATGCAACATATCTAGCAACAAGTTCACGCCATCTTGGAGAAGATGAATTAGAAGTATAAGCTACGCCATGACAAACATAGGATTCT